>JASSRZ010000016.1:9181930-9209743 GCA_032164315.1 Malacoctenus gilli
CACACACACACACACACACACACACACACACACACACACACACACACACACACACACACACACACACACACAGGGGTTACTGTTCTCCCCTCACAGCCAGTGGGCACCCAGTGTGGAACAGAGCCCCCTTTGATGGCTTTAAACAGAGCCTGATGACTCGCACTCATCTAATTAGCTTGACCAGACTGCAGAAGTGTGGGATAAGAGGGGGCAAAGCATGGGAGAAGGGAAAAGCCCCCCGGGCTACTGACACTAGAATAGACTGCTAATAAAAAAAAAGGACAAATGACTTGTAAATAGACATAAAAAGGCCCTATAGAGGTCTGAATAACTGGCCTGTTTCTGTCGCTCAGGCTGCAGAGTGCCCGCACTCATTTACACAACAAAGGCTGACATCTATCATAATCTCTTAGTGTGCAATGTTACAACAAAAAAATCATTATCTCGCCTGACCACCTCTGAGGGTAGAGATTAAGAAAGATCCATAAGACATCTTTGGAGCTTGAGCACATTAACACACACTTGAAAATCGATGGTTCCTGATTTGTGTACCGTCAATTGCAATCACAAAATCGCCCAGATCAGAGCGGAGGCCCTGGCTTGGAGGACAAACTGCGACACTCCCCTCCGAGCGCGGCCGGTCGCCAAAAAACCAGATGTTCTGGCATCTCCGCCCGGCCGGCGGTTTTATCTGCCAGCGGTGCGCCGGGGCAACATACAGTTCATGCTTGTTTTCACCACTCACTGACGTCGCGACCTCGTCTGGAATGCACAGCAGCTGTCCCGCCTATGCCCATGTAACCAGTGTCTGTCTGGCTACTTGTAAAATTAGGTCTCGCTGTTTCCTTTTTTTCCCCCCTCCTTCTTCTTTCATTTTTTCCCCCTCTTCGCTCTTTTTTTTTAAGTCTCTCTCTCTTAAGAGAGAAACTCTATGACCAGCCCACCACAGAAGACAGACAAGACCTCTTTGCTTCTTCCTGTGATTCAATTAGAGCCCCCTTAGTAGCATATTACTCTCTGAACCAATAGAAAGTGAGCTGGTGGATTCAAAAGCTGCAGCAAGCTGAGAATAAACGCCGTTTTTACAGTCTCACATTTAAAGAGGCAGGAAAAAAAAAGTTAGGTCATCAAAAAGAAACGGCGACCGGTGCGTGAAACATAAAAAAAAAGCGAGACCTGAGCCTGCCGTCTTTGTGCAAAGTTGCCACTGACGGCGAGGGTTGTCTGGGCTTCCACTGGGCTCATTTTTCTTTCAAAGTCGTGTTTGGTCGCGCAAAAAAAAAAGAAAAGAAAAGGGAAAAAAAATACCACGTGTGCGCTGCAAACGGCTGCAAACTGAGATGGGACCGGGGCTCAGACAGTCTGCGCTTTGATGTGAAGGCGAAGGCAAAATGTGGCAGTTTATTTAAGCTGGCTCGAGCCGAGTTTGCCTGCACTTTCGAACCGTTTACGCCCCTCCCCTCCCCTCCCTCCCTCCCTCCCCCTCCCCGACGCTTTCATCAACCCGGCCCGAGCATGTACTTGCCCACGCAAACTTGAACCCACTTTAGCACTAAATCCTCCATCAAAGACACTCGACACCATCGCGCATGAGAACCAACGTCAGGCGCTCTGAGGAGGGGAAACGCGTTAACCGTGATTACAGAGCGAATTAAAACTGAAATACTAGATTCCAGTGTTTGAAATGAGTCAAAGCGGGACGCTTTTGGAGCGCTGTTTGGAAGCAACACCTTCTTAAGTGGGACTGTTAGGCCAGAAAGCAACAACACAAACACGTTGTCGTCTTCCCTGCATTTTGATGCATTTCGAAGAAGCCCCTGCGAACACAAAGAAGAGGACAGCAAAGCGATGCCGGGAGGCAAGCGCCGCGGCGATAATCGAGCGGTCTCCCCCGGTGAATGATCCATATGAAAGTTATCTGCGGCGCTGCTAATGTACAACGTGCATCCATTAGCGAGAGAGGGCCCGAGCGCCGCTCCAGACAATCGCTAGTAAATGATGAAGTCCTGATACGATTTCAATGCCTGCGAGTCCCATTAGGGGCAGAATGGTCAGCGCGCAACCGAGAGTTAGAGCATCCACAAGTCATCACTTTCCACATTAGATGCGATGGGTCTGTCCACAAAATGGGTCCCAGCCACTTAGCTCAAGAAAAGTGGGAGTGCATGTAAATCATAGGCAACATTATAGCCTTCACGTCTCACTATGAAGACTAAGACAAAAAAGAGAGCGTTTGCAGAGAAAAAGTCGACACCGAGACTATTTTTCTTCACCAAATGATGACAAAAAAAAAAAAATTGGAATCAGGCTTTTCTAAGAATCACAGGAGTGAGATTGCTGATTATTGTGATTGCACGGTGGAACCCGTTCCATCAGCCACTCCCTTTTTATTTTACACGATACAATTCTCGGGTGTGACGACAATATTTGACCAGGAGGATTCTGCCGGACAGAGCTGACACACCTCGCGGCCGCAACTCCCAAAGACGCTCCGTTTGGCATCTTCAAATATGAAGCTGACACACATTTAAAAGCGCGCACGCACATGAACCAAATTAGCGGCCGTCTTCGCCTGGGCTCCAGAGCGCGGGTGTGAAATTGGGACTTTTTTTTTTGGCGCAGCCGGGGCCAAAAGTCTATTGGGTTGGAACAGGCTTGTCCAGGGCAGGCCAGGGCAGGGCAGGCAGAGATAGGAGAGGGAGCATCTTAGGTGGGGGTGAGGGGTGGCCGAGGAGAGGGGTGAGTCACCAGCTTGTAATATGAGCCGCTCACGGTACAAGAGAGGATTGGATGAGAGGGAGGGGCACTGAAAAAAAAAAAAGAAGGCCTGGAGGAGGCCGGCAGTGAATGGAGGACTTCATAAAGCTTCCTCTCTTCTCCTCGTCTCTGGAGTGACATCACAGTGGGATCGGTGCCATCTTCCAGCCTCTGGCGGAGAGACTCGGTTCATTCATAAAGCCTGGACCGCTGCCTCCACTCAGCATGATGCAATGATACAAGCAGAGCAGGCAACCAGACCCAACAAATAAGGGACAATATGCTTTCTATCAGGCGATCGGGCTATAAATAGTCGCGGCGGGTTTGGGAGCGGGTGCCTGCTGCTGTCAGGGAAGGAGAGTGCACTGAAAAAGGAGGACAATGGGAAGAAGGCTGTTCAAAGGCTGTATTTTTTTTTTTTTTTTTCAGAAAAGTGGCATGATTCTCGCTTTACTTGAAAACAGGAGTTCCAACGAGGGAAAGGTTGAAGCTTCACCAGACACACAAACTCTAGTTTGTATCTTCAGAAAAGGAATAAAAAAATCTTCTAGCCTTGTTCTTCATCACAGAAAAACAAATTTTACTCTTATAAAAATCAAATAATGTCACAATATGTCTCCACTCCCCCCCCCCCCCCCAAGGCCCAGGATAAGGTGGGATTTTAACGCGGGGTTCATTTCCTGCGGCTAAGTTGCCACTTCCTGAGCCAGGCGTTCGAGTAGCGGGCGTTTAGTTACGGGTCAAACGTTCGCTGGCCACAACTGAGGCTCTATTCCCTTGCTGGATGCCCCCAATGCACAGGTACGTCCCAGTGAGGTCAGGACAAGGTGCAGGATAAACACAGGGGGTGTTGGTGACCAGCCAAGCCCTCATTACGGGCTCTTTAGGGGCAGACAGGTCTGCTCACAGCAGGCCAGAGGTGACAGCGGTATCTGAGGGGGCCTTTGATGGAGATCCATATCTGGACCCCCCCCGAGTCTGAGAACGCAAGGTCATAAACTCCAACGGTATGAAGGGGGTCCATTCAGTGCGAGGGGGTGATAAAGGGGCGACTGAAGGCTGCAGCAGAATGAGGAGAAGGAGGAGGAGGAGGAGGAGGAGGAGGAGGAGGAGGAGGAGGAGGAGGAGGAGGAGGAAGGGTGGTAATCAGGTTTTTTCTTCTTTTTATTTAAGGCCCAATGCGAAGGAGTGAGGGTCATGAAGAGATCCAGCGCGGCCAAAACCAGGTGCAAATCCCACCAACGGAGGCAGCAGTGCTGAAACACCAGTTTCTATTCTTGGTGCCTCACCGCCGGCTTTCTGGCCGGCCCCCCCTCCCCGAAAAACGCGGGCCCGCGGCGCCGCAAGGCCCATGAAAGTGGAGGAGTTCAGGGACCTCCAGCTCCACCACAGACGCACTGGCTACTGAAGGGAGACAATCAGCCAGACTGATATCCCAGAGCTGCCCCTCCTGTCTTCCCCTCCATCGCTGAAATCATATTAGTTTAAGATGTGAAAGTGCATTAACTCCACTGTTTAGGCCGAAGTCTCGGCGCTTGATATGGCGTGGCGTTCCAGAAAGGATCCGCGCCATCAGTGACAGACGGCGAGCCTCTTCTGTCGCTGAAAGCTTGGTGGAAGCTCTTTTAGCTCCAGATGTAAGAGAAGAACACAAATAAGTCGCTTACATCATCATCTGGCACCCTGTTGCTTGTTTAACGGCTTACAAGCTTTGTTGCTCTGCGATCATTAACAGCATGAAAAGGCTTGCTGTTGGCTGAAGGGGGGGTTGTATATCTCAAGTATCAAAGATTGAGCAACAGCAATGTGTCTTTCCCAGCAGTGTCACGAACGGCCTTCAAATCATCTAACTTTGCAGGTGCCAAGAAATGAGAGTGCGGCGTTCAAAATGCCCGCTCGAAACCATTTCGACGCTCCATGTCGATGCTGAATATCGGTAACTCCGCCCACATTCAGCCCCCCGGTGGCTTCGGACCATCCCGTCAAGGACCTGCTTGGCCGCGCAGGTGGCGTTGGCCCGCCGCGCTCTCCCAGGCTCCCATCGCTGTTATAAACACGACATGGGACGCTCTGGGGGAAATGTTTAGGCGCTAAACCAAACACACGACATATCTGACAAACAGTTTACACTCCGCGTTGCATTTTTTTTTTTTTTTTTCACAAAACACGGTGTCTGCCCCAATTTTTTTTCCCCCCGTACATTCCGCTCACAGGTCCCTGATATAAATGCGAGGTATGCGGGACTTGGAGCCACGCAGCGCTGGAACCGTCCGCCGCACAGCCGTGTAAGTCGTGTATCGGCTGGGTTTAATTATACATCATACATATATCGGGTGATTGCTGCCCGTTTGAAGGCGAGCCATGGCTGACAGATGGACGCTTGATAAATAAATCCCCCCCGCCTCCAGACCGCAGTGTTTTCATGTTGCATGCTTCGCATTCCACCTCTGTTTTACAATCACTAATGTGCTTCTCACAGCTTTCTTGTTTTCCTCTAATGTGACCAGAAATGACTTGTGGTCGAAGTGGCAAAAACGGTCTCAGCTCCAGATGACGAACTGCCGGGCTATTTTGGGCCCCGCGCTTAATAGGGGGGGTGGGGGTGGGGGGAGGAGTGAAAACATCAAAACATCTGGCGACATCTCTCCCCTCCTCTTTGTCTGATTTAGATATCTGCAACTTTCACGTCAAATGTCAACGAAGATCGGATAGCTGGGAAGTTGCGAGTTGGTGTTGTGCAATTGGAGATGGAAGTGTTGTCCAAAAGATGAGAATAACTTTTGTGACACACACGCACACACGCGCGCGCACACACGCGCGCGCACACACACACACACACACACGCACGCGGTTGTGAGTCATCTCATCAAAGAATGACTGGACTTCAGGGGATATTGCGCTGCGTCGCTCGACAATGTGACTGGTCATGATGAAAGCGATGACCATATCTTGTAAAATTCCTACTCGGTGACACAGCAGTAGTTCACAGGAACCCTGCTAAAAAAAAGATGTCCATCTAAAAGACGGTTTGGCTTCTTCAGGTACGTTGACGAAAGTAAACACATTCAAAACCAACCAGCTTACTGTTTCCTGGCTTATGTGAGCTTAGGCTGATCTTCAACGCTGAAGTAAAGGAGGTCAAACGGATTTCAGCGAGCAGTTTTCTGGTACGAACGGTAAACTCGCGCCAACTTCTGTGACTTTGTCGCGAGCGTCTGTGCCTCCCTGCAGTAATCGGTGCCACAAACTCACACCTACGCAGCAAGCGCGAGCCACCCCCGCACAAACACACCCTCTTCCTTATCGCTCGCGGCTGGGCCCGCCAGTCAATGTTTCTCTCTCCGACGCTGTAGGTCTGATACACACAGACACACAGACACACATACGCACACGGTCCGCGGCTGTGCCCCATTTGTTCACCTGATTACAAAAGCAGCACGCGATGCACGCTGACTTCAAAAACAGGTGGCGTGCAGCAAACACTGGCGAAAGGGGGAGGGAGAGAAGAAAAAAAAAACTGGGAAGAAAATCTGGATCATAAACTGAGCAAAACGAGTGACATGTTCCCGTCGTGGAAAGCTGAACATGCACTGCCAAACAAACGCGCTGCCTCTCAGGACGGTGGACTGATTGTCAAAGCGGGCGTTTAGCGAAACTTTTTATTTCATACATGAGAAACGCAGCTTCTAAATGTAGTATCACAATAAAAAAGAAACAGCAACAAAAAGTTTAAAGAGAAGACTGAGAGAGCACTCCAGGCCATGTTGAGATGCGTGGGCGGGCGCGGAGCCATCCTAAGGCCATGCCGAGCCAGTCCGGGGATCCGGACGGCCAAAGGTTTTCGGAGGGCACCCGGCCGGCGAGCCAGTCGCACTGTCGAGCAGTCTGCTGGCCCAGTTTCGTGCGGCTCAGCGGGCGCGTCCCGCTGTCGTGACTCAGGGGGTTACGAGGCAGGAACGAGTGTGGACGGGACAAAGTGCACTCACCAGGAACCCACTGTAGGCCACATCAAGGTGCCACGAGAGAAGCCCGGAAAGAGAGGGGGGGAGGGAAAGAGAAAGGGAAAGGAGGAGGGGGGGGGGGCTCTCGAGGAAGAACTGTATGAGTGGGTGGGTGAATAACCAAAACGAGTGTCTGTTACATAAAAACTTGACAACATTTTTTCCGAGCCAAGTAATGTGTTTGCCTTTGTTTTGGTTGTAAAGTCGGAGCGGAATGTTAGTGAAACCAGAGGTTGGAGAGGGCCCGCTGATAAGAGGGGCCCGCTAATGATTTAGGCCTTTATGTTTTCCCAGACATTTTACTACCAGGCACGCCGGCCACACCTTGCGAACGTCCTCACCCCCCACCCCCCCTCGCCATATGCTTATTATTTAGCAGACTGCTGTATCTGGCGCTTTAACACGCCTTGCTTTATGAGTCATCTTCCAAGGCGAAGATTAAGGCGTGGAGTCACGGGGGAGGGGGGTCGGAAAAAAAGTCCCACGCACGGTACGACCCGCCGTCGGTTGGAGCAAACAGAGAGAATGATAAGCTGAATGAGTGAGTAATGAATGAAACATTACACTGAATGGTAGGGGCGGGCGGGGGGAGTCCGTTTTACGCAACGCAGTTGTGTCACTGGGCAGCGCTGGACAAGAAGAAGAAGAAGAAGAAGAAGAAGAAGAAGAAGAAGAAGAAAGACAGGGTCATTGTGGGGAAAACACACAGACGTCCACTTCATTGGGACCCACCCGCTCTGTTGACAAGTGGAGCCAGCACAGGGAGGCCCATTGACCAAGCCCGAAACCCCCGGTGGCCCTCGGGGCACAGACGCGGTCAAACGCCACCTCATGTCACAGGGGTGGGAGGGTGGGGGTGGGGGGGGTGATGCACTCTCGACACTGTGCCGGATCACCGTTCCGACCCCCCCCCCCCCACCCCGCGTCCAGACCGTCCCTCGATTGACATGGCGCAGAAAGCACTGACCCGTATTGGTGCAATCTATCCGATGGACCACATCAAGAGGGGCCTGAATCGCCCAAACAGTGTTTGCACAGCTGCCAGCCGGCCAGCCAGTCAGCCACGCACGCTCAAACATTGGCATATATTACGCTGCGCTACTGAAGTAGTGCTGACACAAAACACACCAAAGCACAAGTGGAAAAAAAAAAAAAAAAAACAGAACTACGGCTTATGTAACCCTTCGTTCTGACACACGCTGGGAGTCTATCGCTCCGTACCAACGAGGGAGGCGGCGACCGAACAAAGCGACGGTCCCGAGAGTCATCCGTGTGGCCCGGCGCGTATGGGGCAACACCAAAGACAAGACGCCATATAAGGCCTCCCAGCAGACGCATCACGCATCTGCCAGTTACAACAAACTGCAGCGTTTCGATCAGATAAAAGTGAGTCTCCCTCTCTCTCTCCCTGCCTCCATTGCTGCCACCCAGCAGGGCATGCTCACAAACATTCCTGTCAGTCGCTAGACCTCGACGTGCAGACCTGACGAGAAACGGTGGAGGAGAGCGAAGGAAGGGACGAACGCCGAGTCGAATGATTGACAGAGCCGTTCCAGTATGCGTCCTGTAAAGCGGCTCCCAGACTCCCCTGCTTAAAAAAGGTTCCTTCTCCCCTCGTCTTAAGTATAAGTAGGACCTAGCTTTTGTTATGGCTACACAAGCTTCCAATAACAAGCCAGTGCGCCCGGGGTCGCGGCAGAGCCGGCGTCCCGTGCCAGGGAAGCGGCTACCGTGAGGACGAGAGCGAGGGGACAAGGCGGGCTCGGCGGGACGTCGGAAGCCTTGCCTGGGTGCGCCTCTGACCCCTTGGTCGAAGCGAGGGGGGGGGCAGGGGGGCGCTTTCGGAAAGGAGTTACCTCAGCTGGAGAGTGAGGACAGTTCCCGGGGTAAGCCGACCTTGTCGGCGCTTCCGCTGCGAGAAAATAACAAACAGCTCGAGTGAAGGTGGCCTGGAAACCCAATGGAGCCCGTTGGAAGGGATCGGGGGGGGGGGGCAGAAATGTACAGGTGTAAGCTTGCAGGTGTTTGGGAGGAAGAAAGGAAAAGCAGTCGTCCTTCCCAAACTGCCACAACGAACCGTACGCTCCGCACGCAAAGAAGCAGCAGCTCCTTCGGGACGGCCGCCCGTCTAATTGACCGTCCTTCGCAACCCTCGTCCAGCGGCTGCTTTGACCGGGGCGCCGAGCTCCATCACTCAACCGCAAAGTGACTCGTCTTCCAGCGCCTGTTTAGTCTCACGGAGATTAAGAACGAATAAAAGTCACTGCTGCTTCTGCACATAACAGAAAGTAAAGAATACAGATCGTGCATCTGCTTTTTTTTGTTGTTGTTTTTCTAAGGAGCCAGCAGGAGACAGAATGTTCTCGTGCAGAGTCGAGCTGCTCCTCGGTAGCCTCCGTCTGACCCGACAGCCCCCGAGCGAGCGTAACGGGGAGCGAGCGTTGTGAAATGGTTTTGCAAGACGGCGCCGTGCTTTGGCAACGCGAGTGCACCCGTCAGCACATTGAGCGAGCCTGTGAGATGTGCGTGTGAGGGGGGGTCTTGTGTTCGTGCAGGTACTGACAGCAAGGGAGGGGGGGCAGTGGTTAAGGTGGTGAGTCACAAGCCCCTCGGTGGGTCAACACCGGCAATTAGTCTCGCGTTCACCATGAAGCATCGATGCCGCTCTAACAAGCCCACCGAAGCTGTAAGGGAAGGAGAAGCTGGGGGGGGGGGGGGTTAATCCGTGTAAGAAGCTGCAAGATGCAAATCACCTAAACATGTCGCCATGTGTGAAAAGGAGAAGCGAAACTGAACCTAAGTTTTTTAAACCCAGCCAGCCGTCCTCCCCTCCCGTCCCCTCTTCCACCTCGTCGCAAGAAAACAGCCCAAAAGGTTTTTTTGCTTTTGCGGCCTCGCCCGGCCCGTGCCCCCGGACTACCCCCGGAGCGCGCCAAGTGTTCCCGGCAGCAGGCCGTGAGGAGAGGCAAGCCTCAGCTCTGCAGATTCATCACCTCAGCCTGCCTCGCCTTCCCTCTTGGAAGGCCAGCTTCAGGAGGAGGAGGGGGAGGAGGAGGAAAGGAGAGAGAGAGAGAGAGAGAGAGGAGACAGTGAGGTTGGCAGAGTGATCAGGCACCACTGCCCTGCCCCCCCCCCCTCCCCATGCCGGCTGGCACAGGTCAGGGATGGGTGAGGAGAGGGGTGAGGAGGGGAGTCGCCGTTCAGTGAGCCCCAGTGAGATGAAGCGCACTTTGCGACATGAATTACAGAGGCCACTCTGCATTATGTGTGGTCACTCCCGCAAAAGATTCGAAACAAACAAACAATAATAACAATACAGTTTCATGACTGTGTGAGAATAAATAAAGCTGAAACATCGCTGCGCTGCGTCAGTGCGGCGGCGCACCGACAAGTCATGTTCTGAAACATGCCGCGCTTCGTGTTGACACTTTGACAGGAGGGCAAAACTGAAACGTGTCAGAACTTTCGCACACACCGTCAGCAGAAAAAGGCACCGCGGCGAGGAGCCCGATTCATCCAATAGGAGAAACAAATACACGCGCGCGCGGAGGGGGGGGGGGGGGGGGTACGCACACCGGAGCGCGCCCCCGCCCCCCCCCCCCCCCCCCCCCACGCACACCGGAGCTCGTTGCATGAGTGTGAAGCCTCCGGCGTCACACATTTTCTCAAGTGTTGCGTGTTGTCCGATATTGAGCAACCGGCGGCGCTCAGGACGCTCTGTCCCTCTGAGCCGCGCTAATTACCGGGAATTAACGCCGTGGTTACCGTCAACGCAACCTCGCCGCCGCCGCCTCCCGGTTACGTTACGGAAAGGAGGGGGGGGGGGGGCAAACGTCGAGAGAGGGAGAGAGTAACGTTGATCTCGTGTTAAACTGTCAAGCCCGCACACAAGGAGTTCTCATGTACTCACCGTCCATCTTTTCAGCCTTGATGATTAACGTCGGTTTCATATCGACAGCTGCCGTCATGACCATCGGATCGGTGTGACTTCAGACACGCCGCGTCCCTCTTCCTTCTCTTTCTTTTATTCTAACAGCTCCCCCTCCCCAAAAAAAAATCAAAATTACGGGAGGAAAAGAAAAAAAAACACCGTCTCTTCCTTCAGCGCCCCGACGAGCACGACCGGCCAATCGGATATGTCTCCGTTCACACTAAAATAGGTGTTTTCCCCCCCCAAAAAAAGAAAGAAAGAAAGAAAGAAAAAGAAAAGATTCAGCTTGTTTCACTTCTAACTTGTCGCTCTCTTTCCCTCGCTCCCTCTCCGGCACACACTCTCTCTCTCACACACACACTCCCTCTTTTCCTCGTTCTTTCTCAGTCACTCACACACTCACTCACTTCTTCCTCTCTATCTTATGGGCGTTGCATTGCAAAGAGCAGGAGCGCGACGACAGCCGAAAGGGGCGGTGTTAGGAGGAGGAGGGGGGGCAGACTTGCCAGTTGATTCACAATTCAATTACAATGCATGCCCCCCCCCCCCTTCTCCCCCCCTTCACCACCACCCCACCCACACACGCACAAACACACTGACACACACACTTCCACCCTTTTAAAACGCTCATAGGAGCGCACACAAGCGGGCACAGACAGCCTCACGAAATAGCCCCCCCCCCTCCTTCTCCTGTCTCGGGTCCAGAATGAACCAAGACCCCAAGTCTTCCTGTCATCACTTGTTCCTGTAAATTAGTGGAGTTTTACTGGGAAGAGAAAAATTCTACAGAAGTCGGATCAGACTTCCAAAGACAAAATTGATTCATATTGTGGCTTTTTAAGTGTTATTACAACGATTTTATTTATTACTTCCATTCTCATTTTTCAGGGTTGCAGCAGAACTCGGGAGGCTGAGACATCTTTTTCTAGCCTCCTTCGTCTCACGTCCCGCTTTTCAGCAACACGTCTTTTGTGACAACGATGCTGACAACGGTCAGCCGAGCCAATTTCCTCCGGTCCTTCAACCATTGTTGGCTGGGCCAGTTCCTCCACCGAGGAACTCACTCAGTTCGAGACAACGCGAACGGCCTCATTCAGCTCCGCCCCCTTTGCATCGGTGCCTGGCCAAAATTCAATGGAAGACAAAGAAATAAACCCCGCGACGATCCCTGCTTCTCCAATGCTCGTATCCAATCGGTTGAAACGCAAACAGATCAGTGGAGTCGATAAGTCAATGTGCCCATAAAGAAGAGAACTGAAGGAGACGGACAGAGAGAGAGAGTTTGGATTGTCTCCGCTCTAGTTTTAGCAGGTCCAGGCTTCCCCATAACTCACCGGTCACCCCCCCCCCCCTCCATAAACACCTCGGAGCATTTCCTGTCCATCTTGTAACGAGCAATAAAAAAACCGCAAGGTATACATCCATTACACCGCTGCATTTGTTTATTCTGCAACAAAATCTCTGAAGATCAGGTGAGGCGCGTCTGATGTAAGACATTAGCTGTAGAAGAAGAGAAAGATCTAGCCGAATACTGGAGCCCGTGCGTCCGATGACGCTGACCGAAACGGGTCGCCTGTCGTCGAGACCGTCGCTGGACATCCAGTCGGAGCGAGGCGGACCGCCCGCTCTCCTTCTGAGTCAGCGTTTGACAGTCACAGTTGTGCGCCCTCTTATCCGCGCTAATCGGGGACATTGGCCATGTCTTGCTGGAAATCAAATCTGGAATTTTTTCGTTCGGCCGCTGAACAAGAAAACAAAGACAAAAGAAGGATGGAGGAGCTTTTTTTTTTTCAGTCCAGAGGAAGACCAGCACCATTAGTGACCATCTCCCATAGCAACAGAAACACACTAATAACAGGTTATAACGCTATCCTTTCGAGGGAAGGGGAAAAAAAGCAAGAAAATCAAAGGGGGTAGTCAGGACCAAGGTAAATGCAAATGCTTTCACGTATCTTGCTCAGAAGAAAGCAGCATGAATTGTCTTCTTTGAGCCACCGGCACCCCCCCCCCCCCACACACACACACACACTTTTCTTTTCTTTTTTTTCCCTCCTCATACTTCATCATAAGCGCTGCGAGTGAAGTCACGTGACACGATCCATGATGCACATCAATATGATACTTCTGCATGTATTGCGCGCGCGTACGGCCAAATGGGCAGATCAGGACGGAGGCTGGGGAGCCAGGGATATTGATCAGGCATGGATTTTCAAACCGGTGGTACTTCACCGGCTCCATTAGCAGCCCCGGATCGGGTTTCATTGGCCTGATAGGAGCCTCATCTGGGAGGAGGAGCGGGCGGGTTCTGCGGTGAGAGGAGCTGGCGAGGTGGGGGGTGGTGGTGGGGGGGTGGGGGTGGCGGAAAAAGAACAAGGGAAAGGGGAGCAGTACCTCTCACTTCATCTGAGCCCGTCAGTCCGTCAGTCGCTCACTCGCTCTGACTGGACCTCTTTGTTTTCCGCTAATGAACTCCCTCGTATCTGTTCTTAAAAGGACGGCCTGGCTGCTTTGGTGCCTGAGGGCGGCCATTCAGGGCTTTAATGGTGTTGCTGACTAATATCTGGGCTGGCGTCACTGGAGCTCTCTTCGGTTTGGGTTTTTTCCTCAAAGCATTTCTTTTTTTTATAGGACTACGAAGAGTTGTGTCATTGTATTTCCTGTACGCACACACACACACAAACACACACACACACACACACACACAAAAAGAAGAAAAACAAAATCGTGATTACTTAACGAAGCCCTCTCCATGTGAAACGGACTGAACATCAGTTGGGAAACTGATTACAAAAGCTTTGCTTCTTTAAACTCTTTTTGGAAATTGAGAAAGACGATTTTTATTGGCCTGAGAGCGAATTTAAAGTAGAGCAATCACTGTTTCTTGCAAGTGAGTTGCACACACAGGGGACTTTGACTGTGGGCTCGCCGCTAACTCGCTGAATTTTAGACTTTAAACGCTTACAGTTGATGGTTTAATGTTCGCAAAATCATTGGAAACGCACAACGCAGAGGTGGCACTGAGATATGCCAGGATGTGAGCTGAGAGTTGGGCCACACAAAAAAAAAGACCAGAGAGCGAGAGAAAGCACAAGTAGTGTTTTGCTTAAAAGATCACAGTGTCCACTGCAGTTAATGAATACCACAGCTCAAGGGGGGGGGGGGGGTTCGATTGGCATGTCTTGTTGTGATGGCCCTGATGGCCCCCAAAGTCTCCAGCCAGATGGGAGCGGTCGCAGGAGGTGATTTCTCGGGTTGGGGGCGGTCAACTCTAATCTCGCCCTGCTGCCGATGTTCACCGTCAGAGGACTTGAAGCGAAGGGTCACCGACAAAGCGCAATTGCTCCATGTTTGAAGCATTTACTATTAATTCTGTGTATTATATAAGCTATGCTACTCTTGTACCCCAGCTTCCTTGATGTAGTTGTACCCAGGCACTCCCATTAAACCCCCCCACTGGAAAACCACAGGGGCCAATCTGAAGTAGGACAAAGTGGGCGTACAGGGTCGCCTTTGAAGTCCACCACTATCTTTGCTGTCTTTTCTATATTTACCAACAAATAGCTCTGACCGCAACTGTCCTCAGTCTCCTCACTGTACATTCACCCTTGTCAGTCATGAGACCGACAAGGGTGATGTCATCCTCAAATCATAGGGCCGTCACGGCTGGGCCTGTGTTTTTTTGGTAAAAGCATGGGGTAGGGGCGGAGGGGGGGGGGGGGTTACAGAGGGCAGAAATTTGGACCAATCGCTACGATTCCAGTTCGTCAGAGGGTCCGTAAACCAAAGATTCGCACACATCCCTGCCAGTTTCACCTGCTTTAACCCCACTGTTTAACCGAAGTGTACAAAAGGCAAATGGAAGACATTTCTGGAAGCGATCTGTCTAGAGGCGACGTCTGTTTGTGATGAGTGGGACAGCAGAATAAGACACAGGGAGGGGAGAGAGCACCTTGAGAGTTGTTGGGAGTCAAAACAACCATTTTGCTTTTTTGTAAACCTGCAGTGAAGCTCATCCAATTGGCATATCACTTGTCAGTCTGGTAAAGAAACATTTTCATTGAGCTTGTATCTTTTGATCTGTGTGGGTTTTTCTCTTTTGTGTTTGTTTACTTTTCCGAAACCAAAGCATTAGCTGAAATTGGAAGGAGTAGTAGTTTGCCCGTGTTATTTCCTGTCCCGAGCCTGTACTTTTCCCCTTTCTGCAGAATTAGGTGGTCACCACTGAAATGCTGAGATTTCACTGGGAAATAAGATGAGTCACGTTGGCACGCGGTGTTTTACTTTTTTTTTTTTAAAGCTCTTCAAAATGTGCTTTGTGTGTGGTTTGGGTTGAACCTTTAGGTCTTGGCGTCTCCACCTTCCAACCCTTCGGGGATGGCATGTATCACTTGGAACTGCAATTTTACCAAAGGGTGAAACCTACAATTCTGTGCTAAACTTTTGAACGTAAGCGTGAAGAAGCACTTCAAAGTAGGAAGATTCTTCAAAGACGCAAACTGAAAGAAAACCATAAAAATTCATGCAAATGATTTGGTTCAGAACGCTCCATTTGCTTCACACTTGTACACACGTTTGTTTTTTCACAGTCTTACATGCAAGCGGCACATCTGCTCGAAACACTGTTGAACTTGCAGTGCTGCGTATCATTTCCAATCAGACAGTAGGGCCGTTCTCTGCTGAACACTCATAAAACAACCAGCCAGCGAGTGCGTCGACATGAAGACACATGTCCCAGTTCAAGTTTCGTTTTGAATGCCCGCTTCGTTTTTTTGGTTTTTTTTCTTCTCACCTCCGTTGGTTTTGACACGACCGCTCGCTTCGCTCATCTGTGCCGCGGCAGCGCACCCCCCACCACCACCACCACCACCCACCCCAACCCAGCCAAAGCTGCCTTCTCTTGTGCTCGCGGCCCTCCGCGCGCTGCCTCTCCGCTGTCTGTCTCACACTAGCACATCTGTGTCGTCGGCCTGTCTATAATCCTAACATGTAACCGTTGCACCTGCTACTTTTCACAGAGTTAAGTGAGAGGTTATTCGATTTCGAGCGATCCGCACAGCTGTCGAGTGATATCGGTCTTTGATGTCAGGGCGCTCGCAGGGAGCTGTGTGACTTTCTGCTACTTTGAGCCTGCGGTCTTTAACATCTTGCTGTGTTGTCGCATGGAGAATGAAATTACGACTAAATTGAAAGCAACAAAAAACGTCGCACACAATAGATGTGACTTGACACGTCTGGTATGTTGTGTGAAAAGAATGCATTTAGCACGTAATCAATCAGTCACTCATTCACAGGCACTCAAGCTCTCCCCCCCTCTCGCTCTCTCACTCGCTCTCACACACACACACACGCACGCACGCACGCACAGAGCAGACAGTCACACAGTAAAACAGTGGGGTCCTTGTGGCCTCTGTCTAGCGGCTCAGTCTCTGCTCTATCTGTGGTGGATACTGTCGGAAGGTGCCACAGGCTGGATGCACCCCTGCTGAGATCAGAGGGTTCGCTGGGACAGGAGTGGTGTATCTGTGTACATCTGCGTGTGATGTTACCGTGTGTGCGTGCGTGTGTGCGTGCGTGCGTCTGTGTGTATGTGTGCACACACATGCTCATTCACACACGATTATGTACATCTCTATTTTTCATTTACCTCACATTCCAAACTCCCCCCTAAAAGTGTCTATCCTTGTGTGTGTGTGAGTGTGTGTGTGTGTGTGTGTGTGTGTCTGTGTGGGCGCGTGCACACTGTGTGCATGTAAGTGCACTGAAAGTAGAGGGGCCTCCCTGAACAAAGGCTCAGCTCTTTTCTGAACAATTAGCTTCGCTAAAAAGGACATCTCTTCCTCCATTAGCGGCACCACGTGCCCCCCATCACTCCATTGTGCAGATAATTCAATTATCCCCCCCCCACTCCCTTTGCCTCCCAGATCTCCGTCTCCCTCGTCTTGCCCTCCCCCCCATCCCCCCTGTTAGCGCTGCGAGTGCTCGCCTCGCCGCTAAAAGGGAAAATACCTCAGTCGGAGGAGTCCATTCATTTTTTGATGAATGCTTGTTGGAGTAAGAACCAGGGAACATGAGCGATGAGCAGACATTTTAGTAGGTGCTTTGATTTGTCACTATTTTAAAAAAAAATCAAACTGAGCTGCTCACATGTTCCCTCTCAGGGTGACACAACTGTGATTGCAAATTACTCGCACAAAAAAAAGGTAGTCAGTCTAACCGGACCACGCGTACACTCATGCAAGTTAACAGTAGGTGGATATTGCTAAGCTCACAACTGGAGCTTTAAAACAATGGGAGGTCTCTCTCAGGATTCATTAGAGCGCCACCTTTTTCCTGATGAGCTGGCACCGGTTGCATCATCACACGTCACTGATTGCACGTTTCGGAGAACATGCAGTCCTCCGACTGAGCCGGCTTGTAATTAGTCACCCTGCGATTCTGAGAAATAAGCCTTGAAGAGCTCTGGGAAAGGGAAGTTCAGAAGCTGGGCATTCGACCGAGGCGTTAGGCGGAGTAAAAAAAATTCAGACACTCAGAGGAAGAAAGATTTGCGCAGCCAGTCGCTGTTTGTGATCCATTCGGAGTGTTTCTACCTAGAACTCAGCAGTGCTTTGAGGTATTGAACGGCGGACCAGAGCGACTCAAGTAGGAATCGAGTTACCCATCACTCCGGCGTTCCAGTGTGGAGACCGTCTTTAAATGGTTCAGTCTTCTAAAAATAAAGATAAAAACAACATCCACCGATGTACAGTGGAGTAGTAACTGATTACCTCTTTCCTCTGTTTATCGACTGGGAGCGCTCGCCCCGCGACTATCATAACACCACGCGGTTCAAATATAGGACCCCGGCAGTTGTGCGGCCCATTCCTCCGCAGTCGTCTGTCGCTTTTCCGTGTTTCCACTCTTGTTTTGTTTTATTGTTGGAGGGGGGAAGTGTGCGCCGGCCTGATTAGCATCACTGTTTCCTTCTTTCCCATAACCCCCAGACCCCCGCAGGCTGCCTGTTTACTTTTAGAAATAAAAAATGGGCCTGCGCCCGTGAGGACGTGCCCCTCATCAGAGGCGAACCCCCCCCCCCCTCCCAACTGCACCTCCCACCCCCACCACCACTCCTTCCCCTCTCCAACCACCCAAGGCCCCACAGCTCAGATCCCCCCTCTCCTCACTCCACTCTCCTCCCACCATCGCAGTCCCAGTCCTGTGACTGATCCCCTTCCTTATCCGTCCTCGCTCCTCAAACTGTATTCCGCCCACTCTCGTTTGCCCCCCCCCACCCTCCCCATCCCCCTCCTCCAACTGTCCAGCTGTCAAATCACATCAAATAAAACACAGGCCAATGGTCCCTGAGTGCCAGATCACAGCTGTGTCTGTGTGTACTAAATGGGAGTGCATGTTTAAATGTACAGTGAACTCATGATGCCTGGGAGTGGAGCTGTGGGCGCGCGCGTGAGTGTGTGTGCGCATGCGTGCGTGCGTGCGTACGTGCGTGTGTGAGTGTGTGCCTGCTTTATTGAATGGAAGGATGCTGTAATACAATACGCGCCAGAGTGCAGGGTGTGAATTTAATGAATGAATATGCGAAGTGTGCATCGCTGCAGGATGTTGGTGGAGTGTGCTTGCTCTTGTGTGATTTTTTCTGCCCGGATTTCAGAGAAATACACACGGAACCTTTTTTTTCTTTTTTTTTACCCCCCCCCCCCCCACTCCTACATACATGCATACATAGCTACACACAATGACTTTTCCAGCAGTTCCCGCGGCGCGAGTGTTGTAGAGGGAGCGGTCTCGTCGTGTAAACATCGCCATGGCATGGCTGTTGTCAGGAAGCAGCGTGTGTGAGATTGGGCTCCGAGCCAAACATGCGTTGGCCCTTTAACGTTCACCGGCTCCGCCTCGCATCGGCCCCGCACCCCTTCGTTCTCACACGGACCTCGTCTCGCTTTAAAAAAAAAAAACAGCCGATCCGTTCATTGTGGGGAAGAAGGGGACTCCAGCTATGACGTGCCCACTTATGAAAACTAAATAAAATAAATCGCCTCATAAATTCACAACAGTAGGTTTGATTTCCAGAGAGAGCGGTTGCTGATTCAAGAGATTCAATTTTAAGTGTAGCTAATTTGGTCGTCAAAGTAGTGGCAGGTCGTGTTTACACGGTTGACTTCCCATACTAAACGTTTTCTCATTAAATGAATGAAAGATGTGGAAGATTATTTTCAAATTTCAACATATGATCAATATTAATCCTAATGGAATTTAAAGAAAAGAAAAATGAGACAAAATCAAATCAATCACAAAATCAACAACGAAACAGCCGTACTTGATTGGGTCTAATACAGGTGTAGTGCAGGTACTGTTCCTGTTGTAGTCCCATATCACAGCACAAGTTTAAGTTTTTGAGTGTGACACATGTTGCGAGAAGCTGCAGACAACAGTGGATCCCAATGCAAGCGAGGGGTGCTGCCAGCTCACACTCAACCCAATGAGGAGTTTCAGTTCCAAAATGAGTTAGTTCACATCTGACCAATTAGGAAACTCACTGGCAGGATGGACTGCAGCAAACTGTCGAGCACTTCTACTGGTGGATGATCAGGGACCAGTGAACACACAGCATCATCTGAGCCGTCTGATCAACTGACATGCAGAAAAGACCGGTTCACGAAAGTCACGAAACAAAATGACATGATTGTGTCCTTGTGTCCTTGGAGATGAATACAAAACTGTATATGAGTAATACGAAAGTGCAAATTGCAAAGTTGTTCAGGGGAGCCCGAGTTTTCAGTTTGGAAGGAATGAGTCAAAGAAAACGCCTCGCAGTGTCAGAGGTCACCGAGCTGCTTCTGAGGTTAGCAGCAAGTCATAACGCCGAGTGGTGGTTGCGCGGAAACCTCGGTAGCTCAATGTGACACTGCTTTATCAGAGCTGAATGCCTCCAACAACATGGCCAGGTGGCCTGAATGTTGTTGGACCCGTGGTCTGCGAGGATTTAGGAGACAGACGAAGAGGAGGGGAAAAAAAGAAAAGAAGAAGAAGGAAAAAAAAAAAGGTCAACGTTCGGTCATTTTTTTCCACTCAGCAATGTTTATGTCAACGGTTTAGCGCTGGGAGGAATGAAGTGAGGGCTCCAAAGGAGTGTGTCTCTGGCAACAAACATCAGCAAATCCCATCAAATCCTGACTCCCTCTCATACTTGCGCGCGCACACACACACAGATAAAACACACACAGATAAAACACACACAGATGCACACTTAGCCCTCCTCCACCTCTCCAGGGACCGCGCCAGAAGCTTGGGAAAAAGATGGCCGCCCTTTGGCCCTCCTCGTCTTGCCCCCTGCGTTCAGCTCTGGGGAGGTGACGGAAGAGGGCCTGTGCCCCCCCCCCCCACCCCCCATCCCCCCGGCACCCCTGCCCCGCTCCCGTGGCGTGTGTCCCAGTCCACCAGTATCAATCACTTTTGAGGACTGCGAGGGGCCGCGGCAGAAGGAATGTTCCAATTTTAGAAGAAAAACTCATCCGAAAAACAATTTGAAGCAATGAGGAAAGAAAAAAAAAGAGGACTGGAAGCACAAGCATGCAGGGCATTCAGTTAGTCCTTGCACTGGAGTGGGAGGCAGAAAGAAAGAAAAGGAAGGGGGGGGGGGGTCCGGGGGAGCATTTTGGGAGGGTATCTGGAAAAGACATTGCCCTGAGGGTCAGCATCACCAGCTTGCTCTCTGCAGCCGACAAACGGCAACAGCTCAAAAAGAGACTGAGTATGTCTATATGCGAGCACACGTCACAAAACTTTGTTACTACAGATCGCAGTAACTAAGATACACTCCGGCACACTCTTTTCTGGCTTGAACCTTGCCAGATTTCGCCCAGAGCTAACTGCATGTGGGAACTCCAGCGGCCTGGATGTTTGTGGTCTTTACTTCATGGGAAGAGAACACGATCTGTATGTATGCAAGTGTGTGTTTTTAGATGTGTGCACAGAGATTGCGTGGATTGCAGTTATGAACGCTGGACCGTGAAGGATCTCCCATTCTGCATTTCATTGAACACAAAGTCTTTTGTTTGCCATGAGACATTTTTCACAATGAACTATTGACTGCTGCAGAATATAAAGGAGGACGAGAAAAATAGGGGATTTTTGGGGGGGATGTTTATCATTTTTCCAGAATTTAAACTGGGGATCACAAAAGTACTTTGAGCAAGCAGCTTGTGGGAAATGTAAAACATGATTCTTTCTCAGGATGTTGCAGCAAAACAACCAAAACAAATTTTGAATCTTGTCAAGTGAATGTGGTGGAATCAAAGCATTCTAACTCTCCCCATGTCTGGAATATGTCGCGGCGCCTCTGTGGCATCACTTCCTCACCTGTGGGACACACCTCGTGTCCGTCGGGCACCTCCTGCAGGGGTATGTCGTGCGGGTAGAGGGGCTGCGACGGGTAGTACTGCTGCTGAGGGTGAACCACGCCCGGGTGCTGCGCCTGAGGGCCCACTGCCACTCCTCCACTCTGCCTCTGGGGGGGAGAAACAATGCACAGGACGGTTGTGGATGGCGGCTGTGCACGGTGGTCACACAGCTGGTTTTCCAACATGCTCGCGCAAACAGACAGATGGACTGCAAGAGGGTTTCTAGTGGTAAACACAGCAAATGTGGGTTTATGTTTGCACGACTCCAAAAAGCAAAACTCTTGAATGTGATTTCCAAGAGTTGAAACAGCTTGAATTCCAAGAAAACTGCAGTTAGAATGAAACAAACGTGTGAGTCCAGTGTTTTGCCCCCTCAATCAATCAAAACACTTGTTTACAGAGACTGATACACAGCTGAATAAAACCCCTTTGGCCCTGGCCGGAAGCATAACCTTGGATTTGAAAAAAAAAAAAACCCAAACCAGTTCTTCTTTGTTTTTACGCTGCGATAACCCTCGTGGCTAAATTTGACTCTTTCAGTTTATCTGTGCCGTGTTGTTTTATCCTGCTTATCACAGAAATGCGCACGTAAGAGGTCGCGCTCGGAGGGTCGGCAGCGAGGGGGGGGGCTACAGTCGGCACTTGACAGCGGAGCCAGAAGAGATATGAAATTCTGTGTGGATACAAGGGGGAGAGGTGGGGAGGTGGGGGGGGGGAGCGGGGGGCGATAACCACTTGGCCATTTTTAGCTCCTCAAAACCTCCATTTACCAGCAAACAAAAAGCCACAAGCAGATAATGTCGGGGACCTTTTTCCCCCTTTGTCTCACAGGAGTGCGCAAAACATGTTTACACCGTGCTCCGAACTCAACATGAAAGTAGCGTTCAACAAAAGCAATTTGCAATATGAAATGTTTCTCACTTTAGCCACAAATCAATGTTTTCACCCTAATAATTAGTCCAGAATTCATTCTTGTCAAAAAAAAAAAAAGTATATCTAGCAGAGTCATTCCAGGAGTTGGCTCGGATACGTTGTAAGAAATGAAAAGAAAGTGAAGGGACTGTCAGAGCCTCGTATGTCATATGTCATCGACCATACGCGCACAAGTGACAGGCCGGTAGCGAGAGTGACTGCCGATCTGATAAGCCGCCGCCCCCCCCCTCCCCCTGTTCAAGCACAGCAGCATTTATCAGTAGCTGTCCAGCTTTATGGATGGCTGACGTGACCGGGGGGGGGGGGGGACTGGGACGCCAGTTTACAAGGTTCTGTGGAGGTTTGCACGAAGCGCTAACAACTCCTATCAGAGCAGGCAGCAACAGGGGGGGGGTGGAGGGGGGGGGGTAGTCAGACAGATAGGCAGGGAAAGGAGCCACATGGACGATTTATGGAATATACAAAGATAACAATGGAGATAACATCGACACCGCAACGTTAGACGAGCGGCTTGAGGACGAAATTCCTCTAAATGCAAAGATCAGTTTTCCCATTTAGAGGTGCTTTTGCTGTCTTTTTAATGAGTAATTGTACACAGCAGGGAGAGAAAAAAAACCTCTGAGTATTAACGCTGTACCTCCAACCACTGCTACAATGACTCAGTCTTTATCTGCTGTAACGTGAATAATAGGAATCAATGGTTTGATGAGTCAATGTGAACATAAGCAGAAATACAAAACCAGACAATGATGTCCATGAGGACTATCCCACCCTCTCTGAACCTTGAACAAACGATTACAGTGAAGCCAAACGCCTGCAAACGCTCTCATTCTTGCCAACAAACGAAAGAAAAAGCCTTCAAAATAAAAGCACTAGGTAGTTCTTGGGCGTGTTTGACACATGTTTTTGCATATGCAAATCTAAGTTTTTCAATGTCAGAGCAAGTGACATGCCTCGGACCACCCTGTGATCTTTATAGACCACGGGGGTGGGAGGGGGGTACCGGACAACTCGTTGACCGAAACAGACCATTCAAAGCTACATTTCAATGGTTGCTCTCTTCTATATTAACTGCTGCCAGCCTTATGTATATGCCCCCTAATGTTTGGAAGACAAAACGCAGCAATCGTAAAAGAGGGACAGGTGTAATTTGATGCTCCCGCACTCGTCTGCACCGACAAAAAGCCGACAGCCACCGCGGAGACGTCTGGAGCTGCGACGAGATGTCCACAGCAGACACCGCGCGTGCAATGTCCTATTTAATGTTCACCATGCTGTGCGTGTGAAATTTATGTGCTATACAGTGCACTGAAAAAAAAAAAAAACAGCTACGAAAAATCATCCTCATTTCATGGACACTAACTTCTGCCATTAAACTCACAGCGCAAATGTTCGCATTTAAATCCAAAAATTATAGTCATATATAAAACTGTTACAATTCACAGATGCCTAAAATGTAATAGTGGTGTCTGGTTTAACTGAATGATATATTGTGGAGGATAAAAAAAAGAGTTGAATGAGCAGTAATTAGAGGCACAGTTCTTGTCATGTGCAGTCTTTCTCCATCGTTTGGGACACGACTGGTTCTCTGACTTATTTTGCTGATAACGATTCACGTGTAGTCACAAAATTTAGGTAGTTTGTTGCATCCCTAAAGGAAAGAGGTGTTGAACAAGAAGAGTCGCAGTTCGGAGCGCTCACGTCGAATGATGTACCCTTTGTCGGGAGGTTGCATATTTTACATCTGCGGGCCGATTTGGGCTTTGAAAAATGAACTCGTTTCTAAATTTTGTCTTTGTGAGGAATACAACGCAATTGCATTTACTGGGAAAGCAAACATCTAAAAAGGAGGGGGTGAAAAAAAAGCCCCACCGGAGCCTCTGCTTTGTGCAGATAATTCATGTAAATTCAAAAGAATAGAGCGAGCGAGGTGACACCGGTTCACCTTTTGACCAGACGGCCCCGGTATACAGTAGTCTCAATTTCAAAGGCAAACCGGGCCACCTGAGCCAATTAGGAGCCAGGGAGCTGCATCCCTCTCTGTCTTTTTTTTTCTTTTTTGATCAGGCTGGGGAGGGGTTGCCATTTGCATGTAACCTCGCTCTATTATCCTAATGTGCTGGTGGTCTGCATACAAATGGAAGCATTTATTTGCCGCTCCTTGGCCTTCACCCCCTTCAAACGCTCACCTGACAGGAATCCCAATGTTCCCGGCTCCCCTCCGCCTCTGACTCTGTATTCAGCCCTCTCATTTGGAGCGCGTTAAGAGCCCCGGTGTTCTTCGCAAACAGGGTTGCCCGCGAGGCGCGAGGGCGGCCGGCTCGTCGGAAGGACCGCGGCGGGTCGGCGGGGACTGTCAGACTCCGCTTTGAGTGGTTAGTGGCAAGGCTGGAGGCCCACAGGTCTCATTATTCGCAATATCGCTCGCGAAAGGGGAAGTGCGCAGCGCTGGTTTGCGCAACCCCGTGGACGCTCATGAAAGTGATTTCGCAGCTCGGTGGGAAATCGGCACGCTCGACGGCGCCCTGTTTCCCAACTTGTGACAAAAACGACGAGGAACACCATGTTCGTGTCGCCGGTGCAACTCCAGGTGACCTAAAGCGTGACGGCAGAACGGTCGGGGTTCGAACCCTGCAGGGGTGACGGCATCCCGAGCTGTTATTACAACTTCCAGAAGGCTCCTGGATACTCCTGTGGACATTCCTGCACTGCCACGTGTCTGAGTCACTAACACACACATCAACACACACACACACACGCACCCACCCAACACCCTGATTCCCCCTGGCCTGCTGCCTGGTAGGTAGGCAGCCCTAAACACGGGGATAATTTACGAGGGAGGTCTTACCATCGCGCCCAGACGGTCACAGGGGTGAAGGGCCGGGTAGGAAGAAACTGGATCCATGTAGTAACTCATCTCGGACGGCGTGGACAGGAGAAGCAGGGCCTGCTGAAGGGATCAACGCGCACACAGCCGAAGCAGGGTGGAGCGACCTATCTATCACACGCTGTTTACACTTTGTGTGTGCTCTGTGTGTGTGTGGATGTGAGAGAGAGAGAGGGGAGGGGAGGGAAAGGGGGGTAAAAACAGAGAGACAGGGGGAAAGAAATTTAAGCCGGGTTACCATAACCTGTAACATTAGCTCCTCTGTGGCATGACTGGGTGTCGTTTTTTTTTCATTTTCTAAATTTTATTTTCCCAAAGCACATCACCGTGTCGCCACATCCAACACTTAGCCTGACTCGCGTTTCGATGCCCGATCATCACTCAAAGTTGAACATGACGGCAGGTTTTGTCGCCGACTTTTCACGGGAACAAGCAAAGTTAATGGATCCAAGCTGGAGGCTCGTCAGCCCAACACTGCCATCATGTCTTCTCCCTCCCTCCTCCGTCCAACCCTCCTCCCTCCTCCTCCTCCTCCTCCTTTTTCATCCGTCTCACTTCTTCTCCTTCCTCCTCCTTCTCCTCTCCTTCCGACCCCCCCCCCCCTCCGCCCACCACTACCACCCCCGCACACTTTGCTTATCGCTTAACATTGTTTACTTGGAGCAGCGTTCATCAAAAGAGTCTGAGAACTGAGCTGGAGGACTACATTAGAAGGGAGGGCAGGGTGAGGGGGAGGGATGGGGGAGGGAGGGATGGAGGGAGGGGTGGGGGTTGTATGTGGGCAGTGGCATGTGGCATACAGGTCCCATCCTCCTCACATTCATATGTTAAGCAATTTGGCATATCTGGCTGGTGGCAGCTGCTGATGGGCTGCAGCGGGGAAAGATGTGCCAGTGCTCAATGCTTGCAGATGTTCAGCAGCTCAAAAAACATTCAGATGTTCTTGTCTGAGGAGGAAAAAAATTAAAAAAAGTCCCCATACAGACGGTGAATGGAGGAGCTCAAATCACTTCTGTCATTCAGACGCCTGTTTCACCTTTATAGTTTCTCTTAAATGTAACTGATTTGGTTTCAAAAACATGAAGGAGAAAAAAAAAGCAGTGCTGAATAAAACACTCATATAGCTTTAATCATTTACATTGTGACATAAATAGTCCCACTTGGGATATCAGATTGCATTTTTTAAAAAGGCGTTTAAAGGGAGTTTGAACGCCCATAGCTGAGAGGAATGCACAGAAGTAAATATAGAATTAAAGAGATTCAAATGTACATGGACGCAGAGAGCGAGAGCGAAGTGTGGAGGAGTCATTTCAAGAAGCGCGCGGTGAGAATTCCTGAAACTTTGAAAGCAACATTTTCCACCTTGGCGCATCAAACGCGCACCTCCAGCCCCCCTCGGAACCCCCTGTATCTCTCCTTCCTTTGCCCGGGCGAAAATCATTGTGCAAGAAAAAAGTGTGGAGGAGAGAAATAAAGAAGAAGAAGAAGAAGAAAAAAAAAAAGCAAAGCTTTGCACTTACCGACTGCGGTGGAAGAAGTTTCCTGTGGAAGTGGACAGCTGAGAGAGTGTGACAGCTGAGCGCTGGCGAGCTGCAGAGATGCTGTACCTGCTCCCTGCGCGAGTCCCACGGAGGAAGGAAGATCACGCACACTTTTTAGTCCCTCCCTCCCTCCCTTCGCTCGCACGGTGATCCTCTCCAAATCCCGCTCCCCCCCCCCCCTTCTCCGCGCACATTCCCGTTGGACTGCGTGTGCAGCTGCGGCTCACATGTTGTGGATCGCGGCGCAGGTAGACGCGCTGGGAAGGTGAACACAAACCCATCATCTAACCTTTTGTTTTTGAATGACAGCTTTTGTGGTGCAGGTACAGATGGATTCATGTGCTTTGACAGTTATGAAAACAAAGAAAGTAAGAATTTACCTGACAGAAGGACCACCAGGACAAGAAAAGAAGTCATGAACGCAAAATATTAGGCAGAAGAAATACGATACAAAAGGGAGAAATAATGTAAACAAAGTGTAAAGAAAGAGTAGAAAATGTAGGATTATAAAAAAAACCCAGCAAATGCACAAAAAAATGTCACAGCACAACATAAATACTACAGTATGACGCTCATGTATATTCATGCTGGTCTGGAATTTATAAAACGTGTCTATGAGGCCTTGGGAGGTAAACTAGGAAACACATTTATTTGGAAGAGGCCAAATAAGATCCTCGCAGCGGTAGTGAGATTCTAAAACCCAGCAGAAACAAAACAAAAAACGGGTAAATATCATGTTAATTCCAATAAAGTCACTTTGTTTGTTTTCCTCTGACAAATAGCCAATAGCAGAGTCTCACAGGGGGACTGCAGAAAAAAAGAAGTGGGGGCAGGAAAACATCACACTGAGAAGGTTGCGATCATAAAAGCTGATTCCTGTGCTGGTGTTTTCGTTGGAGAATGCGAGTCACATCGAGGAGATGTTTGCAGAAAAAACATGGATACCACCAGAGCATGTCGGTTTAAACTCAAGCGTACATATTTGAGGATGTTTTTTTTAAAGCAAAGCGCTCCTTCTGCATTGTTCACCGACGAATCAAGTTATCTCAGGTTTTACAAGAATGCACTCGGTGCTTCTGCGTCTGCATATTTATTTACTGTCCATGGCTGACTATCATATCACCCTCCGCCGGCACCTCCCCACCCACCACACCTCACCTCAACCACGAGCAGCAGCCAGTGCATGAGGGACACTGATTAAAGCAAACGTTGACCACTCTTCTGCGAAATGAGAAGTCCCCCCCCTCCCTCCCAAAAAACCCTACATCCACCTGCTCAGATGGAAGCCTATGATAACCAGGTAAATTCACAAGGGCTGGGTGTGTGTGTGTGTGGGGGGGGGGGGGTGAAGAAGATAGATGGAGGA
>JASSRZ010000016.1:9210934-9226063 GCA_032164315.1 Malacoctenus gilli
CTCTCTCTCTCTCTCTCTCTCTCTCTCTCTCTCTCTCTCTCTCTCTCTCCCCTCAGCCCACTCTATCAGGTTAACACTCAACACTTGCGAGTCATCTGAAACACCTTGTGGCTCCGGTATAATTCCGTGACCCCAGCGCAGCATTTGTTTGAATTAGAAAGTGCACGGTTCAAACCTTCCTGACAGCCACTGCTCTTACCAGTAAATCTTCAGTCTGGAGCAGAGAGGGTTGTGTGCACGCATGTGTGTATGTGAGTGTGTGTGTGAAGAGTTAGGGAGTGTGTGTGAGGGTGGGTGGAGGGGGGTGCTGGGGTGTGGTGGGGTGGGGGTCAAGTCCAAGGTGAGAGGCGTGAAGAAGTACCATAAGGGGCTCAGCGGCAGGCAGCCTGCATTTTCTCAAGACCTCGTCTGAATCCCTCAGCGTTATGTGGGCCTCAGCGCCCCGCGGGCCCCCGGGGGACACAGATGGGCAACACGTCGAGGGCAAAAGGCGAGGGTATGACTTATTGCCATGTGGAGAAAGAGAGAGAGAGAGAAAAAAAGAAAGAAGAAGCTTGGGACGCGCCCCCGTGATGAAACGGAATTGAATAAAAGCGAGGATGAATGCGATCCAGATCCTCTCCGGCCGATGCCCCGGCAATGCTGTTTCAATTAGCCGGCCCCCCAGTTCAAAGGCGAGGGCCCTCCGATACACTTCTGCTCCGCATGAAGCCACCGTCATCACGTTGCCCCTCGCCTTTCACCTCCCCATTACGGTGCTATCTATTCTTTTTTTTTTCTTTTTTTCCCGTTCGGAGCCCCCTGCCTCGTCTGACGACCTGGCTCATGTTTTACATTAAACAGACAGTGAACGCCTTGCCGTCGCAGCCTGTAAAAGCCATCCGTCAGAAGCGCTGGAAAAGCCTTCAGTCCTTTTCTTTTTTAACGGCCCTCAGTGACACTCCCCAGGTAAAAGCCTGGAGTTAAACCCCTGCGTTGGACTCGCGCGGGGGTTCACTCCCGGGTGGAGATCGACAGACTTGAAGCGCCGATTAATTACCCGTCACGCTCGCTTCTCTCCAGGCCGACAAGCTGCATTCCTCACCTGCCACCACGTGAGGCTGAGATCAGAAGCGACCAACTTTTCAACCCCCGAGAAGCGATTACTTGTGACAGGGGGCCGTCCTCTCCACCCCAAAAAAGATACAGTGTATACTCTCGTGTGAGGGTCACTTCTTTACAGCAAACATCTGTTCGGAGGTCGCACGTCTAACTGACGCGAACCAAAACAAATCCCCCGGCGAAGCGCGTCCAGTTCGCTCTCCGACTGGAAGCCACGTCTTTGCTTGCCGTCAAAATTTCTTCAAAACTTTATGTTCAAGTGCCGTTTTATTCCCTCCCCTCGGTCACATCATATGGAGCGCTTTCTTGACTCTTATGTTGCCTTGATGAATTTCCGTCCCGGCTTTATTTAGATCAGCGGACCTGAAACCGTACGGCTGTCTGTCCTCCACCGGTCCCCCCTACATCTTGTTGAGCGGCTCCAGACTGCGATTCCTTTTGTCTCATTTTCTCATTTTGGATCTTCCAAAGATAGCGCTGACAGGTGATATTAATGGTCTTTTATTAGCATCGTCCTGATTGCCACGGATTTTTTGGAAGCAGGAGATAAAGGGAAACGGGGAAGGAGAAAGAGAGAGAGAGAGAGATAGAGAGGGAGGGAGAGAGAGGGAGAGAGGGAGAGAGAGAATATGGAAGTCCTCCACCCACCACCGCTTCTCACAGGAGATCGCCTCACTCTTTGATAGCCTGCCCGAATCTGTTCCCCCCATAGAAACTGCCCTGCAGATGTTGTTGCTGTATGCAGACTACAAAGAAGGAGCCCTTTATGAGAGGAACATCTATTTTTGGGCCGCAGTGTTTCCGAGCGGCGGCGGCGGCGCTCGGCAAGAGGAGCGAAGGCCTAATCTTTCTGCCGCTGAAAACTCCGTTTCATTCCCTGCCCGCGATATTTTTAGATTAAAGCCCACTTTTAATGACTAAAGTGAGGATGTAATATTTTATGACAGTATCAATATGCCATCACCGCCGTGGGTTTCTGAGTCGCATCGAGAGAGAGCAGAGAGTGGATGGGGGGTGGTGGAAATCGGGGCAGTAACCCCGGTGAAACCAGGAAGCCTTTGTACCAGGCCTGACTGTGTTCATTTAGGAGTGTTTGTGGTCCAGAGTCTCGCCCTGACCCACAGAACCGTGACTCTGTTGCAATGTTGACCGCGAGGCAAAGGTCTTGGGGGCAATATTAGCCCCCGATATTATTTTTAATTAGAGCGCCGATCCCTCGGCCAAGTTGTCCAAACAGCTCCAAATGGGCCCTGTAAATCAGACAAACATCCTCAATATTTGATGGGCCGAGAGTGCGCGCTGTAGCCTCCAGATGGTTTGTGTTTCTCAAGCGTTTCACGAGGGGATGGTACGGGACAGCGATCTTCTGTTCGAGTGTGCCTCTTGACAGAGCGAGTTTCCTCCAAATCACATGCTGAGTTGCTGGATTTCTGCCTGGGTCGCCCTCTCTCCCTCTCTATCTCTCCCCCTTTTTTCCTCTGCCTCTGCGTGTGGGTTTATCTGAAGGCTACGTGTGTGTGCATGAACTCCATGCTTCTTACTTTTAGTCAGCCGTCATTGTTTTTGATTAATCAAATGCATAAGCGTGACAAAGTGATTCCACTGATGAAGTCAACACATTTAAGGACCCCCCCACCCACCCACCCAAAAAAAACAAACTCCGAGGCGGCGAGCTGTGGCAGAACATGGATTTGCATGTAATTTGTGTCACACTTCAAAGCTTTTCTGAGCTTTAATAAGTGTAAATGTAACTCTGTAAAAAAAAAAAGGCAGTGATGTTTCACACTCACACTGAACTTCTGTGAGCGAGAGAGAGAGAGAGAGAGAGAGAGAGAGAGAGAGAGAGAGAGAGGGAGAGAGAGATGACAGTGTTGTGGGATGAGAGGAAAAAGCAGTCAGGGGATGGAGGGAGAGAACGAGATGCTAAGTCCAGCTTGCCCCGGTTGATAAGCGTCTGGCCTGGCGCCAAAGCCCCCCCCAACCCCACACACACAAACACACACACACACACGCACCTCCTTGCCTCCCCCTGAAAAATACACATTCACACAAACACGCATGCAAACACCACACCCAGTTGTGAGCATGACCCCCCCCCCCTCCACCCCCTCTCCTTCCTCCAATTTTTTTTTCTTCCACCATCACACAAACACACATCAGCGGCGCTGCAGTGGCGTCTCCAGCTCGCTATTCCTCTTCATTAGTGTCCCAGAGCAAGATGCTTGTCATGTAATTAGCAGAGGAGGCTTTTTTTTCTGAATGCCTGCGTAACACACACACACACACACATACACACACACACGCTCATTAGAGAAGTGAGAGAAGGCTGGAGCGGGAGAGGAGAGGTGGAGAGGCAGGCCTGGGAGGCACGGAGAGGGAGCGCAATCAGGGAGACAGATGGGGAGAGGGAAAGAGACGGAGGGACAGAGGAGGGAGAGAAAGAGAGAGAGAGAGCGAGAGAGACAGAAAGAGAGAGAGAGAGAAAGAGAGAGAGAGAGTATGGGAGATCGCGCATGGGAGAGACGGGGGCAGAAAAAGTGTTTAGAGCAGCAAGAAAAACAGAAACTTTGCATGTCAGGGGGGGAGAGTTCTCGGGTGGGGGGGGGGGGTTAGTTGGTCCGACTGGGTGAAATTTTAACGAGTTACCTCAGTCAACTGGTGTTCTCATTAATATTCTGAAGTTCCGCGAAAGGCGTTGAAGCCGACCCATGTTTGAGTTTTCTCTCAGAGACAGTTTAAAGTTTCTATGCGTGCTCATGTGCATGTTTGTGTGTGTGTGTGTGTGTGTGTGTGTGTGTGTGTGTGTGTGTGTGTGTGTGTGTGTGGTCTCAATTCACCATCTGTTGGGAGAATGAGGGGGGAAAAATTGAGACGTCACACACTTAAAGGGCAAAACTTTCCTTGAGCGGCTTGTGGCGTCGGACGGTCGCTCATGTTCGACACGACTTTGTCCAACTTAAGTTTGGAAGATGTCAGCTGGTTTTTGAGCTGAGGCAGGACACAAGTCGCCGGGTCATCACGGGGCCACCACAGAGAGACGCACAATCACACACGTACACAACCACACCCACAATCTTGCACACGGTGTCAGATGTATCGTTTCGGAAGGGTAAACCCAAATACATGTGGAAAAAAAGGCCCATAAACACACCGGGAGAAGCCACAGACCTCACACACGAAGGACACACTTAAACTAGGGACAGTTGCACTGTGAGCCCGGCTCCACCATGCAGTGAAGGGGTCAGTATCAGGAATGGCGTCACATCTCAGGTGCGTGTATGAGTGTGTGTTTGAGGCTACTCCTCAGCAGGAGGTGGGACGCGGCGGTTGTGTCCCTTGAAGGAGCCCCGCAATCCCCGTTCGCCGATCCATCTTGGAGGCGCGAAACCCGGCGACATCCCACTCCGGCCGTTTCATCTGTAAGTAAGGAGGCCGCCTGAGTGCCTCCTCTGGTCACTCCTCGGCGAGACGGGAGCGTCATTAGCTCCAGCACATCCCCGTTGTGTTCGCGCTGATAAAAACATCAGTGCCACCGGCGCTGCTGTCGGCTCCACTCAGCTCATTCGGCCCGTGATGAGGTGTGGCTCCGGCTGCAGAAGGGGGCTTATCAGGGTGATGAGAGGGAAGAAGGAGCTGCTTGTCAGTGGCTGCTTTGCCACAGAGCCTGTGTTGTGTCTTAAATCTGCTCTTTTTCTTCTTCTGCTGCTTTTCCCCGCCCGATATATTTCAGCCTCATTCCCATGGCCCCCAGATTAGGATCAAAAAGTGTCTGAAAAAAGGCACTTGTGTGGCTCACTTTTTTCAGTAGTAGGTCTGAATATGTCTGAATAAAAACCATCTGCTGGTCAGATGATGAAGATTCATCCAGTCCTTTTGAGATCTCCACATGAGCGGTGATATCACTTGTCTCTGATTCAATAGGCATCTTGAAAGGCTGCTCTGTCCTAAGAACCTCCTAAGGTTCGAAAGATTTACGCACAGAGAGTCTATTGCTCTAAACAACGTTGTGAGTGCACAAAATTCACAAATTTATAACACAGACACTGACTGTGTAAACCATGCATACAGTACTTTTGGAATTCCCCCCTCCCCCCTCCCCCCACATCCCCAGTCGGTGGCTGGTACAAAGTTCATGTTGTAATTTTTTTTTGTGAATGACCATGATCCGATTTTTATGCAAGATGCGTCCATGTGCGCCGTGTCTGCGTCCACGGGCTAAAAATATCGCCGACCAATATCCGAACTGTCCATGTGTTTCCCATCCATCACTCCTGCACGGAACAAAACAAAACACAGATTCGAAGGGTGTGTGTGTGTGTGGGGGGGTGGATTGTTTGACTCGCCAGTTTTACTGGCGTCTGGTCGAGCTCACTCACAGTCAGCGGTACGAGCCAGGCGTTCGGCTCTTTCGAGGCTTTCGAGCCGGTTTGCCTCAGAGGCTTGTTGCCTCGGAGGCTTGTTTTGGCTCCCGCGGGCGAGTTCCCTCCCGGGCCCTCACGATTTTTGGGACACAGCGACATCAAAAACAATTTATTACAGGCATCTAGAATTCAGAAAAGTAAGCGATATGAAAGAGGGGGTTTGTTTTCTTGGAGGTTTCCAGCACATACGGGATATCACATGTGGCATGTATATTTAAGTATTTGAAAAAAAACCCTTTTTTTTTGTCACAGCTTAGTTTTGCGCTGACTCACTTACTCATTGTGTTTGTGGCTGGCTCCATGAAAACGAGTGACAAACTCTTGTGAAACATTCTGACCTAAAAGATGGGCGTTTGCAGGGCCGAACAGGTTTTCGATTTTTTTTTTTTACAGGGACAGAGAAAAAAGGTTTGGAGGTCTCAGTTTTGTGTTGTTTTTTGTTTTTTTTTTCTGCTCTTCCACTTTCACTCTCCGACTCCCACACGCCTGATCTCTTATCGCTCCTGCAGTCTCCTCCACGTGGCCCGTCTCTCCCCACAGCGCTGTCTGGCAGGTTCGAGTGTCTTTGCTTCTCACCAGCTTGTTTCCACACTCCCGGCCCTGCTTCCCAACTGTAGGGCCAGCCTTCACCGCCCCCCCCCCCACCGCACTCCCCACCCACCCCATCACCCCACGCCTCGCTCACCCCTCGTCCTCACTCCCACTCCCAGCTCTTAGTGCGCAGAAGGAGGTTTATTTTTAGAGCTCTGTTGAAGATTTGAGGATGTTAAGTCCATATTGTTGGCTGGATTTTTTCAGTGAGGAAACAGCCTGTTTCTCGTTCTTTTTTTTTGTGTGTGCCCCCTCACTTTCGTTCACTTCCTTCTCTGCATCCTCTCATCCCTTCTGAGAAACCGAGACGACACCCCCATACACTTTCTCCATTCCTCCCCTTCTGCAGCCTCCTCTCAAACCAACTGATTGTCAACGCGACGCTACCACCCTGCTCTCACCTCCCTCCTCACACCTACACAAGCCTCTCGTTTTCTCTTCCTCCTGTGTGCTCTTTCCTTCCACTGACTTGTTGGGGGTTTTTTGTTGTTGTTTTCTTTTCTCTCCTTCTTTATGCAATCTGGGCCTGTCATCCTTCAGTTCGTTCATCCTCTCCTCTCCGCAGTTTGTCTTTGGTTTGAGGATGCTTTCATTTAAAAAAAAAAAGAAAAGAAAAAGAAAATCTCTGTGCTGACTTTTGTCAAGTTGAATGGAAGTTTAACTCAAACTATAAAAACCAGACACGGTGATCCACCTCGGCTGACCTCCTGGGAAAACATGTTTTGGGAAGCAATTATTTTGTTTACCTTTCGGGAAAGCTGATGTGACTGCGGCGAGAGCGTGAAAGTTAACCGAACATAAATACAAATTTATGCAAGTTTTCAGCGCTGCTCAACTCAAAGCTTTTGGAATTTGCATAGAGAGGCTCCAGGTTCAATCTGACAGGGGCACTCGTTCCACGGCTCAACTGTGCCCTCTATCAGTGGAACTCTGAAGTGCAGACACGTTGATTGTTTTTCTTTTTCTTTTTCTAACTGCGTTTGACTTTGAATTAAAGTCAAATCTTGCAATAAAATGTAAAGTTTTTGGATATCATTCGCTCAAAAAAAAAGGACCTCGAACATCTCCTGAGACTTTGTGCTCCTTTGGCTTGTTTGTTCCCCTCTGCCATCCCGAGGCTGGCACGGCCGCCGACCGGCTCCTGCGTGTCCCTCCAGCTGTCTCCAAAGGCCCTCTCTCCAGATGTTAACACTTTGCTCCCCAGATACCCACTGGGGGGACTGCGTCGCTCTGTCTCTTTAAGGCCCGGCGTGGAATGCTGCGGTCTGCCGAGGCGTTTGGGGTAGTGCCCTCACCCACACATAAACACAAACCCTTCAGAAGTGACTCACGCTGGCTCTCTCCGCGCTCGCCTCCTTTCACGCTTTGGCGCACCGTTCGTCAGGGTGTTCCTGGTGTTGTTTCACAGCTCATGCCTTTATAATGCATCACATTCAGACAGCCCCCCCACCCCACCCCACCCCACTCCTTCATTCACCTGGCACAGCAGCATGTCTCGTGTTGAACAAGATTATTTGCAGCACAGGTGAAGAAGGTGCGCCTTGTTGTTTTGTTTGGGCCATGAGGCAAACAAACACCTGTGTGTTTAGATGAAGTGAGCCTCTTGTCGGGCAGGCGTCCATGACTTCGAGGCTTCACTCGAAAGTAAAATCTGTCCACCTTTTAGTGAAAGTCACCCAGTTTGTATTCGAAGCAAAGAAAATAAACACGTTCAAGTTGTGAGTCGAGCTGGAAAGTGACTCAATTCGGGCGCGTTTACTCCAAAATAATAACAATATTTGAATGCATAATATTGTCCCCATAGTTAATGCAGGAGTTGGAACAAGAACCTTTGCAAGCCACCTGAAGCTGAAGCCAGAGAGCCCTCAAGTGGCGAGACTTGGCATGACTCCTCTCCATGAATAGGATCAATAGGCCGGCTCCCTTTATTAGATCCAGATTTGACCGTCTGAAGGCACAGATGAATGATTTTTGTAGTCTGGTGAGCAGCCCACATCGAGTTCAGCCTGTCAGACATGTCTGGGGGAGGGGGGGGGGGGTAAGGAGAGGGACGCGGGCCTCAAAGTAAAAAGCCTGGAGAATGCCGGAGAGGGGTAGACCCCTAAACCTGAGAGCTCGGCTCGGGGCTGCAAGCAGCCTTCCAGGGAACAACACGTTTCTTATTGAGCCGGCGGGCCAGACCCAAATGAGAGGTGACAGCATATTCATTTCACTCGGTGTTTTTCTTTAAGGGCTTTTTAAAATGCTGCTGAATGATGAGCGGTCAGTGGATTTATAGTCGAGGGGGATGATTTAGGCGCTCTAAATGGCACCGCTTCCCCTCCTGCTAACTTGGCGTTTTTTCTTTTTTCCTTTTTTCCACAGGAGCAGTCATTTTTTAAGGGCTTTATTTCAGCCTGGCTCATGCAGGGACGTCTACCCCCTTGGCAAAGGCAAAGCGATTCAGAATGTAAAGTGAGCACCTTGGTTTCTCTCTCCCCCACCCCTGCCCAGTCTGTACTGGAGGCAGGGTGTGTCCGCTCATAGCTGAGCTGACATAAGATAGGTGGTCTGGAAGATCCATGTACACGCACGAGGACGTTGTTTTTTTTTTTCTTAAAAGTAATTTGTGGTGTTGTGAAAAGAAATTATATGGACTCAGCGTGGATACATCCATCAAGACACTGTAAAACAGCCAGAGAGTTGGGGGGGGGGGGTGCCTGACCTGGAAGCCGCCTTTTATTTATGCGTTTCTTTTTTGGGGGTTTTTTTGGGGGGACGAAGCGCATACCAGGACATATTGTGTGCAATGACAACGTTTAGTCTCGACACCACATGTCCTTGCTTCACTCTCCAAAGCCCCCCCCCCCCCCCAGCCGAAGGGGCAAAAAAACACCAGCGAGGGGGGGATGACGAGGTCACGTCGTGGCTGTATCAGTGCCGTGCTGCCGACCTGATGAGTGGCAACACGTCGGGAGGCATTGGGAGGTCGTTAATTTATAGGGATGCTATTACCCTTCATAAATGCTCGGCCCATAAAATGACTGGCTTGCTTTAATTTAATGCTTCCCCCCCGGCTAATTATCGCCGCGCACACAACCGGGCTGGCCGTCTGCACCCCCTGTTTCTTGTTTTTTTTTTTTTTGCCTGAGCCTTTGAAGGACGGAGCCAGAGTTCTGAAGTGTGTCATGTTATGTTCGAAAGCAGCGTTTTCGAACGTTGGGGTCCCGGACCCCCTTTCGAGGGGTTGCTGGAAATCATAGAACGGGGCTTGAATGTTGAGCTGCGAGAAAATCATAAATGACATAATTTCCAAAGTGCAGAGCAGACCAAGAAAAGTGTCCTTTACTTTTATTTTGAAAGCTCCTGCTGCTGTATGTATGCTGGTGTGAATGTCAAGTTTTGTCGTAAAGTGAATCACCAAAGAGGGTTCTCACAACTTTACTGACACTAGACGAGAGGGCAAAAAAAGTAAAACATGAAAGAAATATATTGTAGAAACATTTCAAAACGTTTCATATGTCCATTTCTTCAGTTTTTTTCTCGCTAAAGTGCCCACAGAGCTGCGAGAGGTCTCCAATCTTCCTGTGAGAGTCACCGACATCCCATTTCTTGTTCCAGCCTGTCCTGAAATCCCTCAAACTGCGAAGCGGTCTTTTTTGTTGCGCTCACACGCAAAATAGCGGCGGCCTGGGAGCTCGCGTGAAAAGATTTGATACCCGGCCCTGCCTTGGCTGGTGCCACACGGCCATTTTCTCCGTCCCCAAGGGGCAGAAGAAATGGAGGGGGGGGGGCGCTGAAGGGGAGACCCAATCTCCATCTCCAGATCATCTCTCAGTAGCCCCCTTCAGCTAAATAAATAACTCATTACAGTTCAGAGTGAGGAGCTTCATTTACTCCGGGGCCGATGGAATCGCAGATGTCTGTAGGTTGCCCACATCATCTCAAATACAAGCGCTTTATTTATTTTTTTTGTGTTGTTTTCTGTGGCGATCCCGAGAGAGGCCACTCAGAAATGTTAACACACCAGTCGAGGAGAGACTGGCAGTTGAGCTGCATGTGGCGAAACTGCTGATGGCAGATTGTTTGGTACCACTGCAAGGGAGGGATCACATCTGCCGGCTGGAGCGCACGGCGCCCCGAGAGCGCTTCTTTTCCAACTTCTTCTCGAGACACACCAAACTGTCAGGATGTTAGCGTTTGAGTCATCGCCGGGCGACGCGGCCACCTCATGGTTTGTTTATTGTCGGTGCCTCGGCGAAAACAAGGGGTGGTGGATTGGGGGGGTGGGGGTGGTGAGACATCCAGACGGACGGTCCGAGGCCTTTGTAGGTACGCTGAACCTCCGCAGAGTATGAGGGCGTCGCCGCACAGGGCCAAAACAATGGGTGTCATAGTGCTGACTTGCTGTCCTGACTTTTATGCAGCAGGGGATTCACAAAAAGAAGCTGTCATCCGGATGATGGCGCTTGGTTCGGAGCCCATGTGGAGTTTGCATTTAATTCAAGTTTCAGATTATTATCATGATTCTTTCCAATAGCCTCAAAACTGGCAAAAGCCAACTTGTGAGTCTAATGATACGTGTGAAAAGGAGGTTAAAGCTGTGTTGCCGTGTTCACAGCAGCTCAGGCAGAAGCTCGATAAGATGATAATAAGAATCATACATAAAAGTGCTGTAATGTATAAAGTGGGATGGTAGGAGTTACTGCAACAGTCTGAGTGACTATCTTTATGGATACGTCTTGACCCCGTGTGTCACCTACTCTAATAGAAGCAACTGAAAGAAAGTGGATTTGGGTTTGAAATCCAACCAAGTGGAAGAAACTCCGCCTAGAAACGTACTTCCCTCTTGTGTTTCTCCGCCATGGATATGTGTCTTTGCACCGGCAGAACTGGACGCATCAATACGAGCTCCGATTTGTGGTTTTCCCTTGTCCCCCCCCCACCCCCTTCTTTTGAGTATTTAGAAGTTGCTGTTCAAATGTGTTAAAGAACTTCTTCTACTGTATCCTGAGGAAGCCGACACAGCAGGCGCATGAATGCCATTTTTCAGCCCAACGGATGTTGGGATTTCCGCCTATTGTCCCGTGCTGGGAACACTATTATCAATGTTGTTGTTCTTAATCATTGCATTAGGAAGCCGTGCAACAAACAGAAGGTCTCGCTGGTGATGAAAGAGGACGTTTTAACCAGATGACCCCCACAAAACACACACGCAACACAAACACAACTTGTTGCGATTTGAGTTTGGGCTTTTCCATCCTAAATGCCTTTATTTAAAAAAAAAAAAAATCACCTCAGAGCTTCTGAAAAAGAAACGAAACGTTTTGCACCAATAACATATTTTTTCCTTTTTCTTTTTAGCTTTTTTTTTTTATATGTTACAACTTTACTTACGTGCCCTTCCGGCATTCCAACAGGTCGCACCGACTTCTTCGTTTCACTTTGGCTGCGCTGCCTGAAACCATGCGACCTTGATGAGGCTATAAAGTGCCATGGTTGAGCGACTTTTCCTCACCGTGAATTGCCCCACATCCTCTGCGGGGTGGGTGGGGAGGGTGGGGGTGGGGGGGGCGTGAGCCTATGGCTTCCTCTTGGTCGAAAGACGATGGGCAGCGATGTAAAGGAAATTAAGTTAGTGAAGTGAGCCGGGTCAACCCGAGCAGGCAAAAAAGGGAGCAAAAACCACGCTGCGGAGGAACCGGGTGTGTTGCCGGGTCTGTATTCCCGCGGGACCTGTCACCGCAACAATGCAACCATCGTGAACGAATCTATGCATTAGAAATAAAACAATCCAATCGTCTCAAAGGTGATTATTGCAATGAACTGAGCTCACTTCAGTTTGCTTATTTTCAACACCTGCCGGTTGTGTTTGCATATTTGGAGCGCGCCAAAAGTCTGACGCAACAGAATATAGAATTGGAATCAAGATGACTTCTTGACAGAAGGAAAAGTACATTGAACCACATCCGATTCTTCCTGTTATTGTTTTTTTTTTAATGTTATACTGTAAAGAGAAAGTCAAGTGACAGCTTCAAAGAAATGTTTCAGCACTGAAGTCTGTGGTGCGTTTGAGGTTCTCTGTTTACATTTCAGTGTTTTTCTCTCCCCCCACACACACGCACTTGCAGCACCGTCGTTTTGACACTCGAACTCTTTTAACCCATAAAGCCGAAAAGAAAAAAAGCCTCCATCTTTAAAATCGACACGTCTCTTCCGCAGAACACTTTATAAATCCGATTTATGACGCTCTCCTCGCTCTCCCCTGCTTTTCCCCCTTATTTCATGGTTCAGTGGCCTCACACTGCAGGCAAGGGGAGGTTTTTCCTTGTCTGCTCATTGGTCGCGGCTCTCCCCCAGTCGCACCAGCATTTTCATTCATACACCCGGCGCTCCGTTTTTCGACCCCATTCAAAATAAGTCACTGTCATCATCGTTATTGAGAAAGAAAAACCAAGCAAAATCTTTATTCCTTCGTCCCGGACGTTATCGATCGCTTCGGAAAAAAAACATAGAAAGAAACGATCGGAGGAGGAGTGATTCAGCCTGAGATCGAAACAGCAGCAGCAGACGGGCGGCACGTTAACGACAGGTGAGTGCGCAAAAAGTGCTTGGCGTTTGCAAGGAAAACTGCAAACTGCGCGGCGTGGGCGTGCGTGCGTGCGTGCGACACGGCAGTAACTCACAGCCACTTGTTTGCGTTGCTTTTTGTTGTTGATTTGCCACGTTTCGGGTCAAAACAGGATTCGGCGGAACGACTCCGAAACAACACATGCTTGGAAACGGAGTTACCGATTCTCTCCCGTTGCACGAGATACGTTACGTAAAATGTCATGTCTGCGCGTGAAACGTAGTTTTGTTTGCCATCGAAATGTGGCGTCCTGCGCGCTTTGCCGTAGCCTCGTTTGAGGGAAATAAATAAATAAAAAGAGAGAAAGAAAAGGAATGTGCAACCCGCTGAAAAGCCGCTTGGCTCACGTTTATGATGGATAACGGCGAAGGTAAGATGCTTAAAATGTAACACTAGAGGGGTCCCGGCCCACGGGGCTGTCTCGGAGGAAGGTTCACGCCGTTATTCACCAGTCCTCCTCCCGCCTAATTGGCTGCAGATGCGGTATCCTATGCGCTTTTTACCGCGCAGAAATTGGATGCATTTGGGGAACTTTATGAGGCGAGTCCTGCATTCGCCTGCAGGAGCCGAGGAAGACAAGAGAGAGAGAGAGAGAGAGAGAGAGAGAGAGCGGGGGGGGCTGAACAGTGGTCCCCTACAAATACTTTCACCGTGCCACGTTCATACACCCCCTCCCAGACTAATTTATAACGGGGCAGGAATCCTGCGCACAGAAACGCTCCTAACAGCGGTGCAACAGAAACAAGTAGCCTCCCGGTGCCATAATCTTATGTAAGAAAACATGATTATGCTCTCTCTCTCTCTCTCTCTCTCTCTCTCTCTCTCTCTCTCTCTCTCTCTCTCTCTCTCTCTCTCTCTCTCTCTCAAGCTATATTTCAACTCCTGGTTTCTCACTATTGTTTATTCTAAAAAAAATCACACATTATTTTGCGTACTTCTGAATTTCGCAGCCTGCAAGTCACTGAGCAGGACAGCAAGGGTCCCAGGGGCCTCGTTGAGATATACGCTCAACTTTTAACGGCGCCTCCCGGCTTCCCAATATAGAAGTTCATATAGGCTTTATTACACTGTCCGTTCGTGATGTCGTCTGCCACCGCCTCGCCAATAATTGGAGCGGGAGGGAAGGGCTAAAACACCGTCCTCTAAGTGCCCTTTCACCCGAGACTTTGTAAGCTGCACTTATTAAAGCGAAAAGTGTTTCAATATGTGGTAAGCTTTAGGGGGAAAACGTGATGGGGGTTGGGGATGGGGCCCTCTCCTCTTCTGCCTCTCCTCCTCCTCCTCCTCCTCCTCCTGCTTCTTCCTCGCTGCCCGGGCTGCATTGGGCGACTCGCAGTAATTCATCCATGTGAGCGGCGGGTCACTGGTGTAATTTCCATCCATTAAGTGTTGTTAAATGTACGGATAGCGGCAATTAAAAAGAAAAGAAAAAACACCCGGATTTTAATTCCGCCGACCACCGCTGAAAAAAATCAAGATTTATTTATTTATTTATTTATTTATTTTATGAATGGAGCCACGAGTGAAGTTTGAGGTGAAGGAGGGAGGGATGGGAGGGAAGGGTCGGAGGGGGTCCTGGTCCTTCAGCTCTCAGAGGAAGTGGTTACCCGCTTTGAGTTCACGTAAAGTGACTGACCAAGAAAATGAAAAAAAAAAAAACTCAACATGACTGGTCGGGTTTTTTTTTTTCTTCTTCCTCTTCTTCCCAGAGCCCATTGGACACCTATCAGCCTGGGCCTGTCCCCCACGTAGACATGTTTCAGACTGTCCCTGACACGTCGTCTTACGTCAAGGTAAGACACCACCACCACCACCACCGCCTGTCGGATCAGGTAATGTTGGAGGGAAAAAACTGGGATCATTTCATGTCTGTTTTTTTTTCTTTCGTAAGCACACGCCACGTCATGTAACGTCATGTAATAAGTGCAAGTATTTGAAGCCTTAAAGCTGGCTATTGAAAGAACCAGCAGACTTCTTTTTGGTCAACTTCGCATGACAAATTATAAGCCCATGTGCTGCGTATCACCTGTTGATTCGAATGATCAGAAACAGCTCTTCTTGCTGCATCTCATTTATAAGTTACACCTGTAGCTGGAATCGCAGGTGTTGAATGCGAGCGTTATTGGATTTGATTGCTGCCTTGTTTTTCCCTGGTGTTGGAAGTGAAGAAAAAACCCCGAACATGTTTACAATGTAAAGTCGGTGTTGAAATGTGGTCCATGTGATGTGCTGTGCCAAGATCAATTCGACTTTAAGGCCAAATTGCTGCTGTTATGGCCTATTATCGTGTTTGACGTCATCCCGCTTGATACCCCCCCCTTCTCTCTTTCCAACAATGTGAATAAAACAAACAGTGGTGCACATCTGGTTTTCACATGAAACATGCTTCACCTTTATATATATATA
>JASSRZ010000016.1:9229112-9239592 GCA_032164315.1 Malacoctenus gilli
AATAAAACCCGCGGGCCCCCCCCCCCCCATGCCCGCGCGCATTTGTTGACGCAGCCTGACGTTCATTCAGCGCTGCGTGGTGCGGCGGACGGACGCACACGTGGAGCGCAGACCTTCAGATTATAGTGCGGTTGGGAGCTGAATGCTTGGATTTTATTAATGGTGTCTCCGGGAAACTTCACAGAGGCTTCATAGCGAGCTCTTACACACTCGCACACACACAAAAAGTTGCAACAGCTCCTGCCATAGGTGTTTAAGTCCCCCCCCCCCTCCCTGTTTTGATTTAGTGCCACGGCGGACACATCTGTCCGCGTTCAAAGTTTATTTAACGTATCACTTTCACTGTGAAATATATAGAATAAAAGTGTGGAGAGGCTGATTTACAGAGGGGGGAGAACGGAGGCATGGGCCAGATGAACTGTCTGCAGTCAGTGTAGGCGTGAACTGAGAGCGCTCTAAAACATGCATAACTTAAAGAGCGCAAAAAAGGGACATTCCATAAAAAAGGGGAAAAGAAATCCGTGGTCAAATGTGTGCAGGAATAATTCACAACTCGGACAAACAGTAAACCCTTCCACACCATCTGCGGCGTGAGTGGGGAAAGCAAAAAAGGAAAAAAAAAACGAGAGAAAAAAAGAAAAACACACACACAGACACACACACAACACTTATTCTCCAGCAGGCAAACGCAGCAATGGCTGTGCACAACGCAGGCAGCCATCCTGTAAATATTTCCGAGCAGAGAAACATAACAGCGGAGCGAGCGCTCAATTGTTTTCCCCGCTTATCTCCCCGGGACAGTATCCTGCTTTTTTGAAGGCAGGGCTTTTCGGTGACACACAGCTTCCTTCTCAACCTTCTCAACAGTGGTGACTTCACTTCCCAAATTTAGAGGAAAGAAAAAACTCCAATCCGGTAAAAGTGTCTCTTTCGCTCCCGCCACATACCGGGGACTGGGAATTAATTCAGGAGCGTGTCATGTTTGGGATATTGTCGGGGTCCGCGGAAAATTGCGCAAAATGGACGGAACTATTAAGGTAAGGGTGGAGAACGGGGGTGTATGGGTTTTGTGGGAGACTGCTTTTTTCGCCGAGTTGCGCCTCCTTTTTTTTCTCCTCCAAGCAAAGAGCTGAAATGCCCCTCTGTGTCGGTCTGTGAGCTGGGACCTCCAATCTGGCGACGATGAGCGGCTTTTTTCTCTCGGTCTGAAAAAGCGGTAACCAGATTTCCTTCTTTTCTTCTTTCTTTCAAAGTATCCCTCTTCCTTTTTTTCTCTCACAGAAGAAAAAAAAAACTGCCTGCTTCTCAGGACGCGCTACGGCGCGGATTTTTTTTTTTTTAGGCGAATTCAGATTCACGCTTCGGATTTTGAGGGGGCACGAAGCGCACAATTACGCACGTCTTGGGAAGGCTGTAAAGAACGCGCTCGGTCGGTTCATTCAAAGGGCTTTCGGCTTGACGGTTCGATGTCGGGAGTTCAGCTCGCCGATTTGGGTTTCGGTGTTGGACGTTGAGCAATAGTCTGGACGTGCCGTTGGACGAGGTGGAGAGCTGCGCAACAGCGGTGTGTCACGTCGGCGGCTCGGTTCGAGGTCCCCGTCGCGGGGTCATAGACAGAGAGAGAGAGAGAGAGCGAAAGAGAGGGAGAGAAAACAGCACACTGCGGGAGTGTGTTGTTTTCTGAGGAAAACATATTTCTGTGTGTGTTTTCGGGTGATTGTAACTGCCGCCTGTCCGCCAGCGGGCGCAGAGGTTTTGTCCCAGCGCAAGGAAAAGCTGTCATTTGGCAACTCGGTGCGGCAACCGTTCGGTTTGCAACACTCGCGACCACAGAGCTTCACAATGATACCTTGGCTCGCTCCTTTTTTTTTGGGGGGGGGGGGGGGGGGGGTAGTTGCACAACTATTTCTGACCAAAAAAAAAACGGGGACGCTGGTAGCGGCAAATCGCTGGTCTGCATTAACGTAGCGCTACTGCCCCCCCATCCCCCCATTCCAGATGCATGATGGCTTCGGCCACCAGATGTTAAGTAGCAAGTCGCCGTCAGTCGACCCCCCCCCCTCCCGCGACGCGTCCCGGACCGCGTCCGCACGCTCAACAAGTGGAACCGAGGGGAAGGAACGCCGCAGCATCTGCGTTCGCTCTTGTTGTTGCTGAAAAGTGATGCGACTCGGCTTTTTTTTCTCTGCCTCGCTCTCTCTCTCTTGTGGAAATTTAAAGTAGCTGGTTTGTGGTGTCTGGGTGTGGTGTGAGTTTTGGATGAGGGCGAGCGCTGGCCAGACGGAATCGTCAGGCTTCATATATTCTATAGTCACTTGAATGTCGGGGAGGGGGGGGTGTTGAGGGTTAAACGGCATTGCGGCGCAGGAGCGCAATTGTCGCCCTTCTTGGTTGTTGTTATTTTTGCGCCCCCCTTAAACAAAGCGAGACGCCGTGACAATTATTGTAATCATAATTGAGTCCTTGAGTATAAATGACTGGCTGTTAGCTGCATTCATGACCCCCCCCCCCGCCAGAAAAAAAAAAGAAGAAAGGAAGGACTCTCTAGCCATGAGAGCTTCCTGCCCCACACAATCTTTTCCTGACAGGTTTCCTCTTCCTCCTTGAACAAAAGGACAGGAATGCCCCCCCTGGGTGGCTCCTGCTCGGGAGGCTGCGCGTGTGAACGCCAAACAGATGCACGTGGAGCGTCTGGGACGCTGGGGCTCTCGCATACATCCAGTCTGCGCCGCGGCGCGTCGTGACGCATTTGGACGGGAGATGGACTGTGGCTGATCTAAACAGAGCAGAGGTGGCTCCCAGCAGGTGTCACACTCACACAATGCTTGTGGTGCGTGCAGCACTGACAACCCAGCCATGATTTATCTGCTGCCCCCCACCCTACCCCCTCCTCTCTCTATCTTGCCTTATTGCAGTGTTGATGGGGAATGAGAAGGGTCGTTTTTGAGCAGAAACTGAAATCATTTGTAGAGAGTTTGGCGAGAGTTTGTGGTCAGAGACGGAAGATACCAGCTTCTAGGAGAAGTTTATCTCGAGTGGCTAAAAGTGTCCCATGTTTCTTAAATGATCTGTTTGGCGTCTCCAGACAGACAGTGTAACCGCCTGTGGCCCCTCAATGGCTGTGAGTGCGTGTGTGTTCCTCACAGATACTGGAAAGAAAACACAGCAAACTGGCACTGCTCAGTCATGCCCTCAGCTTCTCCCCGCCAGCCATGCCTGTTCCTATTTTTGAAGGAGGAAAAAAAAAAGAAAAAGCCCCGCCGCGATCTAGATAGGCACACACCACTTGCCAATCATAGCTCCAATTGCGCAGGCTGATATGTCAGTGTAAATATAACGCGCAACAGCCACAATAGGTCGCGGGGGCCCTTATCGGCCCTGTAATGAGACATTCCCTCGCTCGTCTTGTCGTTTTTTTTTTCTTTCGCCTCACTCTTTATCACCCACAGACTCGCTGCTGTGCACTGCTCAGATAGCGTGTCTTGTTGCCAGTGTTCAGGCCGCGATGGATCCACTGATGAAATCACTGGAAAATCTAATTCTGGCAGCCGGTTGAATGCTGTGGAGAGGGCCCACGTTCTTATCCACCCAGAGAGCCCAAAGTGTAGCTCGTCGTCAGATCCCCGCAGTTCGTTTGCCGTTTGTCATGTTTCGCAGGGACAAACAGTTCTATAAAAAAGAGCGCGTGAAGGCAGAAACGATCTGACGAGTGTAACTCGGACGTGTAGCTCAGCGGGCGGTTAGAAGAAGAGAAATACACCCACCGTTTCCTCGGAAAGGTTCCGAAAAATGAACAAAAGTTGTCGCGCTGTCGCACTCACGTGCTGTGAATGTCTGTATCCTTATTTTACCTTCACCCGTGTCAGACATGGTCGGCTGTCTGGCAGCACGACACGCGGGACGCACTGCCACAACGGGACATTTCAGGGCTTTCACCAACTCAGCGGCCCACTCGAATCGAACTCGTAACCCCTACGAGGCCTGACCTGAGGTTTTACTTTGATCGGTCCAAGCTGAACGATCGGAATCAGAGGCGACGTCCCAGGTGACGACTGTCACTGTTGCAATCTGAAAGAAGTGCAGCCTGTCCTTGGACAGTACAGTGAGGAATGAGATTATCGTCTCTTGCAAGTTTAAAGACTCTTTTTGACTTGAAACACACCTTATTTATGCCATCTAGATTCATACAATTGCAAACAATGTGAAGACAAGTTTACAAATATAATTCCTATAAGGTCATTGATTTCTTATTTTGTCCTAAGAACCTAAAAAAAAGTCATTCTGATTTTAAAGTCCTTATTCAAGCTGTCTTGAAGTAAATTATCCTGCTACCTCCTCAATTTCTTGCACTCTTCCTCATTCTCTCTTTAAATCTTGTTGTTATATTAAAGCAGCATTTTGTTGTTTTGCAGCGGAACGCAAAGTTGTTTGTGTCTATATTGTTCAAAAGAACAGCTCCTATAAAAACGGTCATAAATTCGCTCGGGATCACTGTTGAAGTTGATGCGATGAGTGACTTGTTTTCGCCGTCAGTCATGTGCAGTTTCATCCAGCGTCCGCGTCCCTCGCCGGTTGCAGCAAAGGTCCGGTCGTACCAGTCCACCGAAAGACGTTTATCATTCAAAGTGGGGATCAGCTAAAAAGTTTTCCACTCGCATGACATGTCTTATGCGAGATCCCGAGGATTTCGCTTTCATAAAAGCAACGTTTCGGAGAATGCGGCGGCAACATGTTGGAAATATTGATCAATGAATATCAAGTAGCGTTTCTCCCCCCCGAGGCAGATATGTGGCATGTTGGAATGAAATAATTCAGTCCTCCAGGATTAGACACGTCTCGGTCTAAGCCGTGCCATCAGATCCTATCAGATCCAGATGTGCGTCAGATCCGAGCCCAGTCCTCCGAGACATATGACAGTAATGATTTCGCCTAATATTTTTGACTTATTGTGTGTTTTTCTCTTTCTCTCTTCCCTTTCTCCTGTTGTGTTTGCTGCTTTATTATTTTCACAGTAGAGCGTGATGCCGGCTCAGATGTCAGTGTCAAGAAACACGCTCGGAAAAAAAATGTTTGAGGTTTCAGACAGCCGAGTCGGTGACAGCGCCCGTTCGCTGTCAGACGCTCCAGCCGGGGTCACCTGCACGTTTGGGACGGGGACCCCCCCGTCCCACTCGCGAGCGGCGCTCCGCTTCCCGAGTCGTTCGACGGGAGAGCGCGTCGAAGCCGTCGCAATATGTTGGCCGACCCGGAGTTTTCTGCGTTTGTTTTCTTTAATAAACGTACATTGCTCCAGCTGAGCCACTGCAGAGGGGGTCAGCGTAGCCGTGACCCCCCCCCCCCCCAGCCTCCTCCCCTCGCTTCTGTTGAGTCTTCTGCTGTGGAGGGAAGCCCGCCGCTCAGACAAGACAGACACACCAAGGCCTGACAGGGGGATTCAGGGGTCCAGGGAAATTACAAAGATACTGATCGCGAAAGTAAATGATGGCAACCGGGGATTTAGGGAACTTTAGATTAGAGTCTTTCTAAATGTCAGCTAAGGAGTGGGTTTTTTTCTGTTAAAGAGAGATGTTGTTTTGTTGTTCTATCGCTCAGCCAATGGCTCATTATTTGTTACAACAGCGTGCCGGATCATTCCGTAAATGAGGCTCCATCAAGTCGCTCTCGCCCGGTTGTGTCTTATTCCACACTGAGCGTGTTTGAAGTTGCCCAAACATTAACAGGAAGTGGCAGTTGCTACGCGCGCAGTATACACAGAACGAGCGAGGATGCCAGACTGCGATACGACCTGTAACTGCACATAATTGCTGTAAACAAAAAGGAAAATACACAAGAGAGACCGGGCATCGGACATCACAAGTTTGTGGGTGATGTCAAATAAGAGACCGGAGTCGTGTTTGTGAGGGCTGCGTGATGAAAATGATACCAGTCACCCGGGCAAATTTGAGGCTGCCGTCTTGAAGCTGGTTGGCCGGGTGAAGCTTTCAGTGTCGCGGAGAAGTCTGAGACCAGCCAAGCAACTTCTGGATTCCGGTGTTGTCCTGTGTTTCCGAATCTTTAACCGGGAACGTTCAGGTTCCATATTTTATGTTGCTGTCATCACTTCGAGCCAGTGTTTGAACCCTTTTTTCTTCCATGGGTGAAAAAGACCCACCAGCCACACTGTATGTGGCCTTTTTATTTGATGCAAAAGAGGAGAAAAAAAACACGTTTTGAATGCAGGATGATTCGATTTTTGACAAAAGTATTTTTCATTTCACGTGAGTCTGATTGAGCTTTGGTGGTGCTTGCTGGTATTTCACTGGTGTGTTAGATTTAAACATGTTGGCCTGTCTCTGACCTTTATACCAAGGAAAATAAGCTATTTTGAGGTTTTTTCTACAAATGTCTCCATCAGTGCTGATGGAAATATATCCCTCATTAACAGAGATGTCCTAACTATGGTCCGTGGTCAGACTGTGGGGCACGTTTTTAATTGGCCGACAGCACTTTTTCCAAAACATCATGATGTGATGTGACCTTGATAATTCTGCATACTCAGACGTGTTGTATATCTGAGTTATCGATATAAGCAGTGACTATCAACAGAACAATGTTCCAGCTGGTGCTGAAATCTGGCACAAAAACCTCCAAAAACTTTTACATCAAAGATACAAAACAGCTAGCGACCGCAGAAAATTTATGTCGCGCTCCCCACACGGCCCCTTGTTTGGTTGATTTGTTTGTGGGTGGCCCTCAGTGCGAGGCGTTTGGACGTCCCTGCCTTAAAATGTTTCCTCTTTGATGGCGATTGTTTGCAGATTTCGGCAGTTTGAGTGGACAGAAACAAAAAAATGCCTGATGTGTCATAATAACATGTCCCCTCTGCCCCCCCCCCCCAGGAGGCGCTATCAGTGGTGAGTGAAGACCAGTCCCTGTTTGAGCCTCCCTACGCTGCTGCTGCCCCTCTCCCCAAGACGGACATGACTGCATCTGGCGCGCAGGACTATGGCCAGTCCCACAAGATCAACCCTTTGCCCCCGCAGCAGGAATGGATCAACCAGCCCGTGCGGGTCAACGTCAAGAGAGAATATGAGCACATGAACGGATCCAGGTAGGACATGACCGAAAGACGCGAGCGCTGCGAAGTCGGCCTCCATGGCGGTCCCGCCGGAGCGCGGTCGCTCGTCATTCATCGGGTCGTTTCTTTCGCCGGGGCTAAACTTCGCTCCTAATCTTTGATATCCTTGGCCCGGGCGAGTGGAGGGGGCCGCGAGTCTCGCGACGCCAAAGTCAATGGCTGCGAAGGAAAAGCACAACAACACCCAACTTATCTGCGGGAAAATATTTTGACAACTTTCGCGTCTTTGTGTGTGTGTGTTGTTTTTGTGTAGCAGGGAGTCTCCCGTGGACTGCAGCGTGGGCAAATGTAATAAGCTGGTGGGGTCTAATGACACGTCTCAGATGACCTATGGAAACTACATGGACGAGAAGAACGCTCCGCCACCCAACATGACCACCAACGAGCGAAGGGTTATCGTACCTGCAGGCGAGTATTTAAACCCAGTATTGGAAGAGATGAAGAAGAAAAAAAAAATCTGATCTGACCCGTGATGAATCCCCATAAATCAGTGTGTCAGTGCAGTACATGTTCTGCATTATTATACGACGTATTAAACAGAATCGCTCCCCTGTTTTGGAACCATTTGCCAGCGTTGTAAATGTTTTATGAGTCCTCTTCTTTTTTCTTTTTCTCCTCCCCCTTGCTGGTTCGTTGGGTGAAGCATTGTTCCACCGTGTTACACCACCCATGGGGGGCATGACTGAGTTATACACGCAGGCGGGGGCGTCTGTGCGCACGCCAGACCAATTCGTTTTCAGCACCGGTCCCACTAAATTCAGTCTTTTTTGGAGGATGTGGAATAACACCGCTCGGGGTAACAAGTGCAATTTCGGGGTTGAAGTCGGTTATAACGATGCGTCATCTGATTACGCTGTTAAGCACAAGCCGAGACGATGACTGTGTCCCCCCCACCCCCACCCCAAAAAGAAAAAAACAAAACGGCCACATTTAATTCAAGCTGAACGGAGCCTCAGTAAACTTTCCGTCCGAGTGCGAGCGCTAAACCGAAGCCGAGCGGCCTCTCGTCCATTAACCTAATAGCAGCTCCACATGGATGCCACTCCTTAACCACAAGTGGTAAGTTTGGGGTTTGGTTTCCAAATTGGCTGTGCCGTGTCGAAGACTCGGGTCGCCCTGCATATTTGCAGGCGCTGTTGTTTGTTTGTCCCGTGCGACGTTAACACAGAAAGAGGAGTTGGCAGCTGCGCTGTTCGAATAGCAACAAGATTTTAGCCCACGTCGCTTCCCCGTTCCTGGGAAAGCGAGAGCAGCGGAGCTGTCTCCTCTTACCGGAGCCGCCGCGTGGTGTGCCGTCAATAGACCCTCTGTCTCTTCTCGCTGTCTTCCTGCAGACCCGTCCCTGTGGTCCCAGGACCACGTGCGCCAGTGGCTGGAGTGGGCCATCAAGGAGTACGGCCTGCTGGAGATCGACACGGCCATGTTCCAGAACACAGACGGCAAAGCGCTCTGCAAGATGAGCAAGGACGACTTCCTCCGACTCACCACCATGTACAACGCCGAAGTGCTTCTCTCTCATCTCAATTACCTCAGGGAAAGTAAGTGGACTCCGCGCGGGCCGGGTCGGTGAGAGGGAATGTGGGGGAGGAGGGGAGGAGGGGAAAGCTTTCCCAGGGCTCTGAGGAACACTCGAGGATGACTGACGGCAAACAGAATAGAAAATTTAGGAAAAATTGTTTGAAGATATTCGAACATATGGAGATGTTTTTCGTGCAGTACGGCGGCGTTGGCTGCTCCCTCCGCGCTGTACATCCTGCCGTTTGTGCCTAAGGTGAAGTCTGCACCGGCATCTGTCTTGGCCAGTGGAATGAAAATCAAAATCGACTTTTGGTCGAGGCACGAGCCTCTTTCCATATTACACTTTTTTTTTTTCTAATACTTTTTTGGAAGAGAAGTGAGACTGAAAAAAGGAAAAAGAAAAAAAAAGAAAAGCCGGCCTCTCAGCCAGACCGGGGATGACAACGTGACACTTTCCTCCTGCCACCGCGCTCCCTTTATATCACCAGCGGTAAACAATGAAATTGCTTTTACTGGAAATTCATTTTCTCTAAAAAGAGGTCCCCCATTCTAAAGTGGGGCTGCGGAAACCGAGGGGTCTCTACCCCCACCCGCACCCGCTCCAGATAAGCATCGGCCACATCCCCCCGCTACACTTTGCTGTGCCTTATTCCACATGGTCCACAGAAAGATGAAGCCCAGGTGCATCGCCTGGGGAACCACGCTCGGACCCCGCATGTTCAGTTCGGCGGAGAAAGTTGATCTGCAATTTGCAACGGAGGCAACTAAATGTGAGCCTCCTACCTTTGAAGGGGGAATCTCAGAGTAATCCGGCTTCATATGTTTCTGTGGGAGGGGGTTGGGGGATGGGGAGGGGGGGGGGCATTCTTTTGTTTTCTGAGGCAGTTATGCAGATGACATTTTAATATAAGACGCAACATCTGGCGCGGCTACGGCCGGAGCGCGGCGGCGTCTGGGTCAGACGCTAGGTATGTCCGCCGGAACGAGGAATCCATGACTCGATGCGATCGCTGCACATTCCGGGGAAAGTTTTTCTTTCCAACCTTCCCCCCTTTGCACCTCGAAAATAGCGGGAAGTCGCTCCTGTGGCCGCGGCAGCGAATCATGGCTGGGTGGAGTGACTGATGGCCTCGACTAAATTTAACATAACCCCCCCTCCCCCTAAAAAAAAGTTGCGATGGCCTCGATGTGATGTAATGGGAACTGTATTTTGTGGGTGTCAACAGTTTTCTCTGCGCGCTGCGTCTGGGCAGAGGGAGATGCTTGTCATGAGTATAACAGCCTCATTGTGCCGGCGCTGCGAGCGGGTGGATCCGTCTGACCGCCACTGGGCACACTCCACGGAGCACTTTTCATTATGGCCACTGGCTGCGGGACTCAGCCACGGCTTAGGCGTGCTGTATCGCAACGCTGCCCGCCGCTGCCCACTTTTTCTCTCTCTCTCCCTCTCGCTCTCTGTCTTTTTTTTTTCCGATTTAGACCTTTGTGTGTTTTGGAGACTGAAGAGATGTCTTGGGAATCCTCCCCACTCGCCAGCTGAAATTGCTTTGGATCCGTTCCCAACAGTCAAAAAGACAGAAAAGACGCTCACGTGCCCGCGCCGAGCGACCTGCGTCGGGCCGGCCGTCTGAGACACAGGGGTGGGGGTAGGGGGTGGGGGTGGGGGGGAATCCAAGGCAGGGAAGTGAACTGTGTTTGTAAATGTTGTAATGTAAATGAACGGCGCGAGGGGGAGAGTCAGGCGGCGGGTGCGACGGGGCTGACGATATGGAATCTCAAGCTATTTTCTGTTTGGGGGGGGGGGGGGGGGGGGGGGGGGGGGGGGGGGGGGGGGGGGGGGGGGGG
>JASSRZ010000016.1:9254751-9270025 GCA_032164315.1 Malacoctenus gilli
AACTCCTTGTTCTTGTGACCGAGCCGATCGGCTGTGACACTCGACATTCTTGTAAATATTGAAAGTAAACGTATCGAAGTCAAATTTGGCAATTTTGGGTTAAACAATAAACTGTGTCGATTCAAACGAAAACCAACACAGAATAACATAGAAACATTGGTCAGGAATTTGTCTAAAATGAGACCAGAGATATGGTGTTCTCAACCCCCCCGGTTTATCTTTGACTTACAAGGTAGTAGCAGTCGTGGTGTCGCGGGGCAGCGCTTGGGGAGCTCCTGGGGGTTGAAGGTATGGCTAAAAAGGCCCACAGGGGCATCGACCACAGTGGGGACAAGCAGTGGCATTCACTGTCCCCCTCCACAATCCCCTCACATTCCGGGGGGCTCCAACCAAGACACTCAATCACAAGGTTGCTTCAAAGCATTGTCAAAGCTGCCCCCTGAAAAGTTGAATATCAGATCTGGCAGGTGCAGATGTTTTATTACCATCGACTGTTGCTTTGTGGACATTCCTTCACCTTTCTCTCCAAAGTGCCTCGAATTGTCATCTAATCTTGATATGTGCTGTATTGACATTCCGAGCCTCAGTGCCAAGCTTTAACTGCTGATTTATACCGACTGTTGTCTTTGCGATATTTTCCGCTGACCCCCCCCCCAAAAAAGAAATCCGACAATTTCTGATTTTGAAGTGCACTCTGACAATACCGGCTGCCTCGATGCGCCTCTCTCTCTTCCTCTTTGTAGGCCAGTTCAGGACTGTAACGGTCAGCACAGAAAAGGTGGGCCTCACAGTGTGGGCCTCGTTACTCGACAGTCAAGTTGCATTTTTTTTTTTCCTTTCTCTTTTTTTTCTTTTGATACCAGGGCTGGATCCTAGTTTGAGAGCAGCATGTTGTGTTTGAATGTTAGTTTCTCACTGATCTCAAAGCCCAACAACGCGCACGTGGATCGTAAAGCAGGATTTCATCATCGGCGGCGAGACGTGTAAAAGAAAAAACAAAACATATCCATCTTCAGGTGTTCAGAGCTGTTTGAATCCAAAGTATTCCTTTCGAGTGACTGAGAATGAACACTTGAATATAAATTACTTGGGACTGAGTAGTTTAAACGAGAACAGGAAAAAAAAAGAAACAGAGGAAGGAGAAACGATGAAGTATGACGAGAAGAAAACAGAGAAATCCTCAGATTCGCAAACGCTGTGCGTTTGTCAGACCTATTTTTTATTATTTTATAAGCATCAGTCAACTAGGCATTAAAGCAACTTACTGTATAAATTATGCAGAGTTATTTTCATATGTGACACAGTATAAGAAGTCAAGAAATTTAATACGAGTTGACCTCGGTCAAAAATGCAAACCTTTGAAGTCCATTTCTGCTACGTAGTTTGTTGAGCATTTTTAAGGCTTTTTTTTTTATCTGTACATTTGGACAACGCATTTTAACACTTTTGTTCTTTCTTGATGTTATTATTTGTGAAATCCGGGTCCAAAGTGCCTTTCGGCGTTGAAGTTATTTCCCCTTAATCGAAAATACCAAAAAAAAAGACCTCTTGATAGTCCAACATCCAGGGATTTATTTACTCCATATGCAACATGCGGCGACGACAGTTTCGCTTCAAACCGTCGCTCGCTCTTCATACCAAAAAACAAAAATTCCTGGATTTTTTTTTTCCTTTTTCTTCTTTATTACGGATATCAGGTATTTTATGCAAAAATAATGCCAACAGTATTATCATCCACAGCCAGCGTCTCTTGAAGAATCTATTGTGTTCAGAGAACAAATGAGAAGGGAACATGTCATTTGTAGCATACAGAAGTTGTTCTCATGTACCCCAACTGTTCGCAGGCATTATCAATGATGAGGGATATGTGCTACTTCATATATACAATGTATTTTGGATATCAAATATATAAATATATAAATATATATATAAGTGTGTGTGTATAATTTTTTTTTGCAATTAACCAGTGTATTATTTTATTTTTATTGTCATTCCTGCATTGTATGAAGTGATACCTTTTGAAAAAGGGCTTTTGTATAGGAAAAATGTGACAAAATAAATGTTTTTACCTCTCGAGTGGTCTTCGCTTGCCTGGCCGCAGCATCCGTGTTTGTTTTATTGTTTTTTCCTATACTTTTTAGACAGGTATCATATTGAAACCTTTGATGCTCAACTCAACAAGAACAACTGATGTTACAGCTGCTGGCAGCATTATTTTGGGCGTCCCTCAGGGTTTACTGTCAGCAGCATGACTGCATTCACACTCACTATTCATTTAAACTCTTATTTACACATGAGGAATGACGGCACTGCATCTAACAGGCCACGACCACCAAGCCTTCAAGAAACTTTTATTTTGAAAATACACGAGAGCCAGCTATTAACCAAATATTAGGTGTTATCATGTGGCAAAGCGTATTGATGGTGACTTTCTAGGTCAGTGTCTAACGACACTCGGCAGCTCCTATGAGTCCTGTTTAGGTGCAGGAGAGTGAGCATGGCTGACATGACTAATCCTCCACTCACCACCGCACTCGTAAGTTGACTTTACCTGGCTGTGGCTCCAGGAGGCTCAAGGAATGAATCGTTTCCCTTTCGCTCTCTGGTTGATCTGAGAATTACTAGTCCGTCTGACTGTGTGAGTACTGAGTGTGCAAAGTGTATTCCAGTCCGTGACCCTGAGATCCACCCATTTGTGTGGTGATGCAAATGACATAAAGTAACTGAGTGTCACTATAAACTGCATGTGATTTATTTACTGGGAGAAACGTGTGGTAGATTAGAATAGGTATTGGGCGACCTTGATTTATTTGCATGATTTACGACCTTTTGGGTCTTTTCATTCTCAAGACAGCCTGAAAATACTGTTTCTCTGATGTCACATGGTGGAGGAGCGACAAGAGAAGTGCTGTTGCCCTTCCGTGAAGAATCACATTGAAAATAAATACAATTGGCTATCTTTTTTACATGATATTTCTCTCACATTTTGTTAAATCTTGCCTCGCCGACATATGTAGTAAAATCCAAGTTACACGAAGACTTACTCACTAAAAAAGTACATAATTTCCCTATTTTTCAAGATTTCTTTGTCTTGCTCTTAGAAATATCATCAGGACTTTTTTTTACTTGTTTCGTAAGTTGTTTGGGTTATTTTGATCAAATAAAAAAAAAAACCTTGAAAAAGCTGTATGCTCCACGGAATAAGCAGAAAAATCAAATCTGCCAGTGGAACAGCTGAAAATCATAAACGTTCTTAAATTGAGACGACAAAAGATGAACTAATCTTAAAAAAGAAACCAAAAACTAGTCTTCGGAGTTTTTGTGGCCGAGGTGATTAAGTGATTATGTCTTATTGTAGAGGCGCTTAACTTTTTCAAATGAAATAAGAGAAATGTGCCTGTTCAGAGCCTGATATTTGCAGAGAGGGTCCGCCTGAACGAGACCTGTCCGTGCCTGCAGCCAGCATCCGGTGCCTGCCGGTATTCATGCGAAGGGAGAGTTCCTGTCTCATGTTCGGTACCTGTGGGCTGAATGATGGGGCGGGGAGCTCGCCGCTTTCATCTCGCAAACACTTCCACTCTCTGCTGTGTTTGGCTCCCTGTTTGCTGTCACAACTTCACTCTGTTTACAGAAGAAAAGCCACGATGGGGGCTGGCACCTGTCATTACGTGCCTTTAACCTTTTTGATCACAGTCCCGCCATGACGCTCAGAGCCGTTCAGATGCAAAGTAGTGACGGGACACACAAACCTTTTGGGTTTTTTTTTGTAAAATGCAAAAATAGCCTTTATTTGAGTGTATTTCCCCCCCTGAGATTCAATTAAAAAAAAAAAAAACGACTTCAGAAACTGTGCAGAGTTTCATATGGAGTCTGTGCTTCATGCGGCCATATTTTAAGTGTTTCCTGGGAGCTTTGTTTGCTCACAATGTCTTCACTCAAGAGGAAAACCGCAGCTACATCATGCAGTGTTTGAAAAAGACTGATGTCAGAGCCCAACCCCCCTCTTTTTTTAACAGTTCAGGACTCTGAAAAGCCAAACAGATTCGAGTGGCTCGAATCCAACGGGATCCCTGCGTGCAACAGTGGCGTGGCGCCCAACAGCACTTCTTCAAGTACATGGAAGATTTATACGTTAAATATTACATCTATTGCACATATCTGACTGGGGCCGGGTCAGATTATCCCTGCTGATCATTTGAGGCACGAGTATACGTTAACATATATATAACTGCTCCTTGTTGGGAGTCTCTGCTTTTGCACTGGCGTCTTCATCTTGCATGACCTGGCTCTTTGAAAAACAGGTTTCTGGTGGAGAGACAGTGGCAGGTGTGGTTTTACATACAAACAGTTCACAATACCATTCCTGACCCCGCTGACAACTTTCTTATCTGTGCTGATCACAATAGAATTCCAGATGAGTGGGCTCCTCGGCCTCGGTTGCCAAACAATGTGTCACCCCGCCCGCCTGCCGTTCACGCCCGTCGTCGGCCCGCTCCATCCCCGAGGGCTACAAACTGCGACAAGGTCTCCGTAGATGCCCCTGAACGTCTTACATTTTGGTGCTGTTCGAGGCGTCAATGATGTCAATCACCTCGAAGCCCTGGTTGTCGTGTCCTTCCCTGAAGTGGTGGTGACCTTTGATGTTGTGGAAACAGTAGGCGCAGTGGGCGGTGGCCACTGGGACCACCTTGGAGAAGTTGGAGAAGTCCACCCTGTACTTGCCCTCCTTGCTCCGGGAGATGATGGGCAGGAAGTTGTAGCCCCACATGATCTCCTGCGGGATGAAGGAGGTCCGCACTTGGCAGGAGGAGCTGGTGGACTCGGCCGTGCCGTCCAGGAAGACCACCAGCTCGAACTCCTGCTTGTGGAGCGTGTCCACCGCCATCTCGAAGAAAGGGCTGCTCTTGTCGATGACGTGGTACAGCGTGAGGGGGCACACGAAGAAGAGGTTGTCCTTGCTGGCGTCCATCATGAAGTCAATGTTGACCTGGTCCATGATGATGGTCTCGCCGTCGGGCGTGTTGGTCGTTCTCAGCAGTTTGCCGTAGATCTGGCTCCCGATCATCAGCGTCTTGCGGAGGTTTCCGACTCTGATGGACAGGCAGAGCGTTCCGTTTTTGGGGCTGATGACGGCCATGTCACTGAAGGTGATGGTTTTGGCCCGCTTCTTTGGCAGGGAGATTTTGGACAGGATGACTCCACACATGAAGCAGTTGATGATCGCCCCGAGCAGCGACTGGATGATCAGAAGGGCCACGGCGCCGGGGCAGAGCGGGGTGAGCGCCCGTCCCCCGTACCCAATGGTCGTCTGGGTCTCGAGAGAGTAGAGGAAGGCCGTGGTGAGTCCCACGACGTTGTCGACGCACGGCGTGTGATCCGGGCCCGGGTTTTGCCACGTCAGGTCGCCGTTGCTGCGCGCGATCCAGAACCACAGGAGGCCGAAAATGAACCAGCTGAGCGTGAAGGCAGCGATGAAGAAGAAGAGGACGAAGCGCCAGCGGATCTCCACCGAGGTGGTCCAGAAGTCCGCCAGGAAGGCGAAGTGCTTGCTGTACTTGATGTTGCCGTACTCGATGTTGCAGCGGCCGTCTTTGGTCACCAGCCGGGTCCTGCGACTCCGCCTCTCCGCCAAACAGTCCTGGATGCGTTTGTTGAGGGATTGAAACATTTTGTCAACAAGGAGAAAACCTAAAAAGCAAAACAAAAACAAGAAAAAATAAAATTAGTGCGTGTCGGCAACGTGAAACTGGCAAAAACAGACAAAATAAATATTTGGTTCGTTATAAATTCGTCAAATAAATCTATGAATACATATTGAGCCACCGCATTTTTAAACACTTGAATATTTCATGTGTCTCTGTATCATTGTTTGTTCATCTGGCACAGCAAATATGAGCAATTTCACCAAGCCTGATGGAACCATCTGGACTTATCTTTTCAAATTTTATTTTTCTGTTTTACCAAAAAAAAAAAGTATTAAGCGTTTAATGCCCACACTGAAATAGCAGAACTTTCACATTTTTAAACCTGTCCGATTACTGTAAACATCAAGTTTTGTTACTGTTTCCATGCCTTAAGCACTTCACCTTCGCTCATCACAGCCACATAATTGAGTGTGATGGTGGACCGCTTATGCAGAGTCTCGCCCGTTCCAAGTTTCACTGTCTCTCTCCAGTTTTATTCATCACCCAGAGCCAATAATCCCGGGCTGGACGCAGCCCTGCAGTAAAAGACTCGAAGCTAACGAGAAAAAAATAAAAGTTTCCACCGGAGCGTCGGACGTAAGTGTTCCAAATAAACCAAATAATTTGGGAAACTTTGGTCTTGTGCGAGTGTCCCGACACAAGGATCATCTGTGTCCGCCTGGCCCGCGGCATAGGGATCATTTCAACCAAGCCGGCGCGAGTGGCCAGAGGCGCGGCCGCTCCCAGACAGCCTAACAAACTTTGACTTTATTCGAGCTTTGACTTCTCACGGGTCCGGCGCTTGATGGATGGTAACTGGCAATATCGGCGGCACGGTGTTTTTTTTTGTTTTTTTTTTTTCCAAATAAGCGAGGCCTCTGTTTCCCGCCAGCTCATGCAAACAAGCCCGCTTGGATCGCGGCGCGCTTGTTAGCGAGTGCGAAGTGGTTCAAACCGTCGGGTGAGCGAGTGCAGCGAGTTGATGTTTTTGTTTGCAGGGTTCACGCTCGCCGGAGGAAATCTGATAATCACAGCGCGCCGCTGTTTGCCAGCTCGGAGCGGCCCTCGTCATTCCACACTTAATCACCGGGTCAGGAGGTGTTCGTGATGCGGCAAAGTATGCGCTGACACATTTCAAGGTATTTCTGTACTTCAATTGCACGTCGGCTGAATTCTAAATGACTGTTTAGTGTCACTAGGAAACAAGCAGCTTTAGGAGTGAATTAGCATGAGATACAAGAGTTTTGAATACAAAGTCGGAGCAACGAACTGACGTGAATTGACGTCTGAACATTTCTGCTTCCACTGTGACCATAATCATGGTCAGAAGTCATCACCAATGATTGTTCATGTTTCTATGTTGCAAACCTCTTGATGTGCGTTCACTGTTTAAATGAACTAATGTTGTAACAATATTTAACCCAAAAACTCTGGCTCCTTTTGCTGTGCAAACTGGAGTTAATAGATGTTTCAAAATAAAGGCAGACTTTGATTCAGCCCAAACTCACCTGAGATAAAGCAGTCAGTGGCACATCCGAAAGCTTCGGCAGCACTGTGTCCTTCCTCCCCTCTGTCTCTATTCTTCACAAGCGATTCAGAGAGAGCGTAGGTGTGTCCTCTTTTGCCTGCTGACCAGCACCTGCGTGCATTTATACCATCCCGTCTGCATGCGCTGGAGACAACCAGGTAATGTTTACGCCCACAGACGGGTGTAGCCCCCCCCCCCGCCTCCACGAAGACTCGCAGGCACATTTCAATACACATGCTAATGTGCGGCGGGCTGTGATGAGCTGTGTTTAGCCCACAGATGCTTGGCACCAGGGCCAGGCTGACCTCTATCATCCACACTCTGGGTTCACTGAGGTCTCGAGGAAGTTGCTCCTCAGCCTGGCCATCCTTGTCCAATTCGATGCTTCGGATGTTGACACTGTAAATGCAAGGTCTGTATGTAGACACTACATTTATGTGGTTCTGGTGATCAGCAGACAGAGTGCTTTTATTTGCTGTAGACACACGAGGTTTTATTGACACTCTTCTGGCAAAATAGTCGATTCTGTACATCTACGGTGAAGCTTCGCGGGCGAGTGAATCAATAAAAAGAAGGTAGACGTAACAACATCTTGCGGTGATCCTTCCAGTTCTGTGTGTTTCTGATTGTTTACAAGGAAAGAAGACTGAAGTTGTACAAGTTCGACCATGAATTCCTCCTCATTTCATTAAGCGATGGATAATAAAAACCAAAGTCCAGCACAGCCAACCTCAGCGTCCTCCAAAACTCGGCTCAGCACCACCATCATTTTTCCACTTCACCACTAACTAATGAGCCGCTCTGCGATGAGCCACGAGATCATCGCAGAAACATGAATGGGTGAAGCGTCGGGGTGAGGAATGAAAAAGAGATAGATGTTCCAGATTCAGAGAGGGGGGTGGGGGCGGGGTGGGGGGGTGGGAGCTGGGGTAGTGGTGCATGCAACCAAATCAGTTCGTGAGCCAAAGGTGTTTTGAATGCTGAGAGGGGGAAAAAAAGTAGTGTGAACTGTTATGGGAGTCATTTTTCAAACCCATTGTTACCAGCAAATGCTGCAGCATCGCCTTACACGCCGCGCAAAGCGTGTCCCTTTTGACGGCAGCGACACGTTCACGACGGCACACAACAAAATTGGGCTCGCACGGTTTAGTGAAATCAACTCCCCCTATAAAGGAATGATAATCTTTCCTGTATTTAGGGATTTTACAAGAGGCAATTTGCCTGCTTGTTCAAACAACTCTCTTGGTTTGCGCCTTTCAACTCCAACAAAGGGCTGATGAATAGGCATAGGACCGTGCGGCTCCGCCAATTGTTGGGCTGGTTTAGCAGCTGCAAATCGCCCCTGAAATGTGTTTTATTTTTTGCTTCCTTGTTGGTTTTAGATTCACAGTACGAAAAAATGAGTGTGAACAGTGTAAAAACTGGAGGCTTGGTTAAAATCATATTAGAGAACGTTGGGTTCTTAAAGCAGGATGAGTGAAAAATGGCTTAAAAACACTTTTTCCAATGGCTTCCTAGTCATCGCTACTTGGCCAGACTCTAATTTCTAGAAATTTCCATTCGGTGACGCAATCTGTGGCTGGTTACTTTGACCGGACCTGCTCTGCCAGGATCCAAATGAGCTGAGTCGAGCTGCAAGAGGGAGGGTCGCCTGCTTGATGTCTCTGAGCTGCGAGACAGTGACTCGGCATTTTGTTTTTTTTGTTTTTTTTATTTTTGAATGTCTGTCAATGAAGGAACATAATGATATGTAAGCCAATACCCGTTCGTGGTGTTCTGCGTATTCGCGGCCTGTTTGTGTTGCACACAATCGGAGTCACACGAGTTACGGGTGGCGTTGCTATGATGACGGGCCGCGTTGCTATGCCCACACGCGCCGAGGAGCGGGGCAATTATTATGGAAACAATTAATGTCTGTGTCGAGTGGAGCCGGGGATAAAAAAAGGTAGATATGTTGAGGACACCCGACACCTCCGGTTCACACTGATGGTGCGGTTTGGTCCAAGCTCGACCTGTCTGTGAAACCTCAGAAATTAAAACCTGACATGTTTTTCATAAACTTAGAATTAAAAGAAACACAACATCCACACCTGAAAGTCATTCAGCTAAAATAAAGAGCCTTCTTGGGTCATTTTGTAAGAAAACACAACATAACTCGTGTGATACATCATCTATGCCATTTCAGGGTCCCAATGGGAGGTGGGGGTGGGAGGTGGGGGGGCTGGATTCGAGTCCATTTGACTCTGCTTGAAGGAAGGGACGGGGGTCGTCTGTCCTTCGGGGTAGGGGGACAAACACGGGGACAGAGAACCACACACAATCCGCAGTCTTCATGAATTACAAAGCACCTGACCAATCAGGTTTTTCGACAATTACGGATGTTGTGGCGACAGCGAAACCGCGGCGATTTGAGCTGGTATCAGTACGAGCACCAACAATAGTCCCAGTGGCTATCGATCCACTATCAGCTGAAGCGAAACGGCGGCGATCAGTGTAAATTCAACGAGGCGACATGCACCGTTCGAAAAGGTGAAACTGAAAACTTGTTGAACGGGTTTGCCACTTATTCTTCTTTCATCATTGGATGATGTCATTAATCATCTTGTCAGGCACATTTAAAACTAAAAATGGTGATAACTTCAAAATATTCAGCGTCACAGAGGCTCCTCATCACGACTTCATCCCCGCCGCCTCTCTTTTCAGTTGAACCAGACACGATGTATTTAAATGTGTCTGTGTGTGAGAGGGAGGCAGGGAAGGGGATGAGGAGGGGTGGGGAGAGCAAAAAAAGTAGGACGGGTAAATGTGCACTGGTGGCACCTGTTCTGCCGGGCCATCATGTCGCTGTGCAATCAAATTCCAACTCCATCATTCCCACAGTAAAAAAAAAAGTGCTAAATACCAAAATGTGCAACGTGCCTGCAAAGCTTCGTTCTTTTGAGCTCTATGTAGGGAGACGTGACGATATCACAGTCTACGGATCTGTGTCGATGGCTTTGGCTGCCATGTGCATATCAATAGGAGGCCGAGCTTGTCCGTCCTGAATCAGGACAATGTGTTGACACCCCGTCGAACAGAAGCGGGTGTCTCAACGTCCGGCTTTTGGTCGAAACGCTCCGCAACGAATCTGACACGTGAAGTTGAATCAATGAGCAAAATCAGACGCCCTCCTGCCCGAGTCGCTGCTCCTGTTGTCGTCCTCCGTTCGGTCATCTTGGATCACGTCTTGTCTTTGTCACACGCCCGCAAGTGAAAGGTCTTCAGCCTGATTGAGCAACTTGTATCACTCAGTCAGTGGAGTGAAAAGAGAGCAGGAACTGCATTTAAGTGCTTAAAATCACTCCTCTCATCCACCTTTTACTCCCCCCCCCCTCCAACAACCACTGCGACATGGCACGCTCAGCGAATTCAATTTTACACGATGTAAAATGACACCTGATGACAGAATCTTTTGTTCCCCTCCAGCAACTTATTCATTTTTTTTCCTCAGCTGTGGATACGGACACAGTCATCACAGCCTGTGCATTCTCACAGTTCTTTATCCCATTTTTTTTTCTCTCTCTCGCTTTCATGCCAACTTTATTATTTAACGTATCTCAAAGAGCGATTCTCTGTGAGGAAGGATCACTGAGGAACAGGGACTAATCTCTGCCGTGCAGCGGTTTTGGCAGCCTGATAGTGCTTCCCAGCATGTTAAAAGTGCAGCACTCTCTCCATACAAAAAACGGAGGGTGTCCCTCGGCTCCCTTCTCAAACCCTTTAAATGAAAGTGTTGCCACGGTCGCCGTCCAGTGCCGGAGGTCACTTTCTTCTCTACCTGCATGGATGCTCAGAAGGTTCAAGACTTGGGGAACCCAACCTGACAGCGACTCCCTACAGACCGGTGTCCCCACCACGTATTCATTAGTGGAGGAAGTCGCTATGAACCAGTTCTTTGACGTTGACGGCCCCGGACTAAAGAGCAACACAGACAGGGAAAATTAGCCAGAGGCAGCGGATTGTCGAAGTCTAGTGGGTACGAGGCTGTTTTTGTATTTGACTGTTGTATTTTTTAAACATTTCACAAAAGTTGTGAGGGGGGGGAGTGGAAGCGCCATGCTGTGCCCCTCTTGCCCCCCTGTTACTTCACCTCCAGTCAGATGCCACCAATACAAGGCTGGACGCGTCATGCAGCGTCCCTCAAAATCTGAATCAAAGTTACTACTCCATCATAAAACATTAAATAAATGCACTTCACACTATAAAATTTTAATGGATTGAATACAGTCTTCTTTTTCCACCTTAAAAAACCCGCTGTGTAAGTTATTTGTGGTTAATATCACATGTCTAATTTTACAGTCCAATAGGTCATCCTCCTCTTGACAACAGGTCAAAATACATCTCTTTATAGTTTATATGTCTTTTAGTTTATATTCTACTCTGTGTCAAGTTGTCAAGTGTAGGCAGGGTTGCAATGGCTCACATTGTGCTGAAATAATCACACCTATGAGATATATTTTTGGACTGTGCTTTAAACCTTTAAAAAGCCTCACCAGCTTGTGAACTTGGGACTTTCTCACCGCAAGGCGAGAGCAGTAAACACTGCACCACTGGGGCCCTTAGTGACAGTTGAAGACGCCAAAACAGTGGTCTAGCTCGTTCTTCCCATGCACCAGCGGGGCTGCAGAGGATTCTGTTAAACAGCTTACAAACTGCACTGAAGAACCAGATGTTAAAGATCCAGAATTTGAAGACAGCACTGTAACAAAGGGAACGAGCTGTTTCTGAATATCAACATTCACAAAGACAAGGAGTCAGTATGGACAGTGAAAGGAAGCTGAGAGATGGATAAACGTCGAATCGGAGAGAAAAGTGCAATCACTACGTCCACGTTTTCTCACGTCTCAACCTCTTTTGATCACAGGGCAGCCGAAGTTATAGCCTCTGCAATACCCATGTCTTCCACACAGTGTCACTGTGCCGGGGCCAGCGTGTAATGCTGACACAATGAAAAGTCGGCTTTTCTTCTTCAAAATACAAAACCCGCAATCGAGTGTTTGTGATTGAGAAAGACACAGAGACAATGGCCCCCTTTGATACGCCGTGTCTTACGCAACAACTTGTACGGATCGGCTTTATTTTTAGACTTCCCACTGTGAGCTACTTTGGAGCACATGCAGGACAAACACATGTTACCGTATTTCTGAATTATGCATTCGCACATAACCAGCAAGCTGCCGTGCTGTGGATGTTCACACTCGCATAATTCATAATTCAGCTGTTAATAGACGGGCTGGTTCCCTGAAGCCAAGCCTCCTTTTTGAACAATTCTGAATAAACCTACATATCAGGAGGGCGAAGACGCGGTTGCGCCGCTCCCGATTCTTCATCCCTTCTCTCTGTAACGACACGTTCGATCAGTGCTGACACTAATGACGCTGGGTTAACGCCGTGCCAGCTCGCTTCGACGGGTGCTTTAATAATTCACACCTTTTTTTTTTTCCCGTTGCAAACATACCTTAGCCTCCTCGCGTGTTCCCTCGTTTTCCATGCTAATAGATGCCCACTCGCAGCTCTGCACTGTGTGTAACACCAAATGCAAAAGAAACACTCGGCTGAGGAGTTCAATATTTCAGATGCTACCATATAGCGCTGCTCCTCGGAGCCCGTTCTGCGAGCCTCAAACTTCTGGACTCAAAACCCAACTTTTCTTCCAGTCTTGCCTCCATGTGTTGTATGTTTTGCAGTTGCCTCTCCCATCATAAATCCTCTCTTCTTTTTATTTTTCACCCCCAAGTTTAGACGTAGTTCATCGCCCTGCCATCAACTCTGACGGGGGGGATCAATCAGAGCTAATGAAGCCTGGGAGGAGGTGAGAGGAAGCAGGGAGGGGACAGGGCGGAGTGGGGAGTGGGAGGTGAGGAGCAATAAAGGACGATCAGAGATGGAGGATTTAAGGGAAACCACACTTCCGTCTCACCTCCTCCAGCCCGTGGATGGAGAAAGTTCCCAGTCGCTGCTTAGCCCGCACGGCCGGAGTCGGACATCGGGGCTGCCCTGCCGCGAAGAGGAGGAGGAGGAGAAGGGAGTGGGGGTGGGGGTGACAGTCCTGTTGCGGCATTTCGCCCACCCCTGACCCCTGCCGTCACCTTGTCACAGAAGAACGGGCAGCTCAATTACTCACTACACTGTGTATTTCCCTTTTGCTGTCTCTTGCTATTTGTGAGGATTAAAGCTGCATTTGGCCCAGTGCATGCTGCGCATGATTACTCTCTGGTCTGACGAGAGAATGCAGAGAGAAACCGCGATGATGCCATACTTTATTTCAGCTGGAAACATCCGCAGTGAGCACTAACGAACATACCTGGAGCACGAATGGATCGGTTGAATTTTTCCTGCAGATCGTTTCAGTGGGATAATCCACTTTGAGGCCCCGAATGGGTCTTCTGTAAAGAGCCCCAATGAAGAGACCATTATGTTGTTACCTGTGTCGCTTCAAATATATGCAAATGGCCCGTCACGATAAGCGATGTTTCTTCACAGCATTTGTAATAATGAATGTTCCAAGCAGCTTTATTAATGTATGACGTGATTAATGCGAGGTTGGTGTAGTCAACCAAATGGATTTCTCCGCTGGATGAGCCGCCGAAGCAATAAGGTGGAAAGGGGTGATGGGGGGAGGCGGGGGGGTCTTTGATCAATAAGTGTGTAACCTCAGGAGGGGAAATAATTACACGTGCCCTGGATCCGAGAGAGGGGGGGATCCGAGCGACGGGGGATCCGAGGGAAGGGGGATCCACGCGGCGCCGGCGCTCAGGGACCGTGAATTTCCGCGGCCGGGATCGGCCGTTCCTCCGTAATCACCGCTGAGATTAGTGCCCCCCCGTCCGCCATGGGAGCCGGCGCGAGCGCGACCAACAGAACCCCGTATCCCCCCGGCCGAAATCCCAAGCTCCTCATTATTGCAGCCACGCTCCTTGATGTTCCCTAATCCGCTTGCCATCGACTTCCCCCGGCTGTTGGAGGCTGGAGAGAAAGGAGGAGCCCATCCCGGCCATCTCACGGGGCTCGGGCGACTCAGCGGGGAGGGGTGGAGGGGGTGGGGGAAGTGGAGAGGTGGTGTGCCCATGCAGGAACACAAAAGAGGAGGTCTGCAGAGTCATAAATCTCCCGAACCAAACTCAATGCAGGAAGTAGACGGGGAACCTTTTCTGGTAATAGATGCTTCTGGTGCTCCTCCCCCACTTATCATTATCCCACCCTATCCGGCTCACTCCCTCTCTTTGCCGTCACACTCATTACTCCCGCTCTGTTGGGGTGAGTCCACATTCAGTCGTCCCTGTGTCATGCTAATAACATCTCAATGTCAAGCATCCATCCATCCATCCACCTCCTTAGATCCCTTGTTTGTTCTGTATGCGCGTGCAATCACACAACACTCCGAAGGGGGAAGAGAGCTGTGTGCCCCATCCATAACCATAAGGACCCCGTCCTAATGCTGGGATACATCAACTCAGAGACTGCATTACTCCGCGAGGCTCATCGCGGTGGCTGACGGTAGCTGCAGTGTGGTCGGGCAGAGGTCACAGCAGTCTCGGTTCTGGATGTATCGGCATGTGAAGCGCTGCAGCCGAAGATGCTGTTTGGAATTGAGGAGGAAAAAATAAACAAAAAAATACCCCGACACTGTGAGTAAACTCAGGATCTGACATTGAGGGTCAAAAAAAACAAAGTCACCTTGCCCTTTTCACCTCAAGCTTTCAAACACCTCTGCACTGTGTTCCGTTGCTCTCTCTCTCTTTTTCTTCCGCTGTGTGTGTTTGTGCATTTTTTTTTTGCACAAAGCTTCTTTCCTCCGCTTTAACTTTATATATCTCCCAGCTCGCTCCAGGCTTTTCTTCAACTGCAGTTTTAGAGCAATTGATTATCCCGTACCGCTCTCCATGCTCGTTCCCTATCTGCAGCTACAAAACACACATACACACACGCGTGCACACACACACACACAACAGACACACACACACACACACACACACACACACACACACACACACACACACACACACACACACACACACACACA
>JASSRZ010000016.1:9279405-9292568 GCA_032164315.1 Malacoctenus gilli
GTGTGTGTGTGTGTGTGTGTGTGTGTGTGTGTGTGTGTGTGTGTGTGTGTGTGTGTGTGTGTGCGTGTGTGTGAGTGCGCGCACGTGTGTGGGCACACGTAGAAAAAACAACTGGCGAGCCTGGCAATGAGGCAGGCTGCTCTTTGGGAAAATGACATCATTAAAAATGCTGCAGCTGAGCCTGCTTTGTGGTACAAGGCAAATTAGCCAACAGTGAACACTGGGCCATCACATGTGATGGGGGTGGTGGTGGTGGTGGTGGGGGGGTGTGTCTTGGTATTGTGATACAGCGGTGACCAAGTTAAAAAAAACCCAAAACAACCCAAAACATCTTCAAACACGCAGAAGTTTATTTCAGATTGGTTCAGCAAAAAAAGTTTGAATATTATTTTGTGACTTTGTGTTCACCTCGAATCATGTGATTACTGGTATTTATATATGAGGATATTCAACATGAAAACCTCTGAAAAATACATTCATGCATTCGGCACCATTGTTCATCGTTCTCTCAATGTGTGCTCATTAAAAGGACTTAAATCCAGGCCCTGTGAGGCTGTACAACAGTTTTTGGAGCTAAATCTTCATGCTCAAAAAAGGCTAACAGGATGTCGAGCAGGTGCGATGCCCCTCTGGGGTCTGCGTGCTCAATTTACGCAGTTACTGCTTAAAGCTGACAGCTTACAGCGAGTACGAATGATCAGGAGATTTGAGAGGCGTTCAACGAAATCTGCAGATCATCGTTATGAGCAGTCGTAACACATGCCCGTGTGGTTATACACCATATCACTAACAATGACCCCTCAGTTTGACTCCCACACCTGCTTACTATTCTCCTGGTCAGCTCGCGCCATGCTACGTGTCCCCACTAACAACAACTAAAAAAAGTACATAAATTATATGGTTGTGCCTTCACCTAAGTGAGCAATAATGGAATAATGGGCCGTCCCTGCATGTGCCTACATTGCCTTGATATGCTTGAGTGCACAAAATCTTTACTAAGACGTAATATTACAACTGGCACGAGCTCGAGCCACTGACCTGGTAAACTGTGGAGTTCAAATGGCCCCAGGCGTTCCTTTGACTTACAATGCTGAGCAAGTATCGACACATCGACAGATCGGCGCCATTCAAATGACAGGTAGAAAAATAATGTGCTGCCAGGTCACGTTGCATATCAACACATTATTGCTGCTCTCGACACGTTTCAAAGAGGGCTGCATTTTTGGCACAGGGAGGTATTTTCTGTTTGCCGCCAGTTTATTCAGAGAAATATTGAAAAGCGGCCTTTTTTTTTTTTTTGCTATACTGCCTTCCGGAAACATGACAAACTGAGGTTCGAATTCTTGTTCTGTTCTGTTGCAGGTGAGCTTCAGCTGAGGATGGCAGGAGATTCTCGAGTCCTAATGGACCACAACATGGAGATAGGAGTCACACCTGAGCAGGTATGCAGCTGCTGTATGCCACCAAACTGTGCCGATTGTGATGAGAGGGGGAAAAAAAGCTGTGTGGCAAAAAGTCACAGATAAAGAAAGAAAGAAAGAAAAACGCAGAAGAACCAAACCAGCCGGAGCTATGACAGATAGATCTGAGAGTGATTATCTGGGACAGATATGCAGAAGAAAGCGCTTTCCAGGATTGTAAGAATGTGGAGGGTCTATGCTGCACGAAAGAATTGTGCTCTGATAGGGGCGGGGGAAATCACATCGCTTCTCTACAGTAAATTAAGCTCTACAAGGTGGAACCAAAGCTGTTACAGTTGTTCAGAAAAGTATAATAGAGCTTGCTTGGCAGATAAAGAAGAGACACCACACCACTGTCCAATGAAAGATGGGAGGGTTGTGCTTGTTATCTGTCCTAATTCCCCAGCTGATTGGAGCTTACACGGCCCACTCAAGCCTGACCAGAAAGGCTCAATGAAAGAAAACCCCCCCAACCACTCACGGATGCCAAGCGGAGACAGCTAATGAATTTGTTTATGGCCCATCACCCTCGGGGACTATATCGACTACAAAGGCCAAAGATTGGGCAGCGCTCCTCGTGACAGCTTCATCTATCACTCAATTAGCCCAGTGCAAAGTGTAGTAATAAATTGGCCCATTTTGTCCATCCCTCAGCTGAAATGTGGGTTGTCGCAAATTACGAAGACCCATGAAATAAACATGCAACTCTTTATAAACCCGCTGTTGTTGCCGGTGATCACGTCGGAGAAGTTCAACCCCAAAAGTGTTGGACTGACACGGATCTATATCTGATCCAATATCCCCGAGGTTAGTTTGTAATAAGGGAGCCCATTGACATTTAGCGAATGCACTGTCATCAAGTCACTAATTGCGAAGGAAGTCAATAGGCATTGTCTTTCAACTCCTCTTTGTCCAAATGTTTCTTAAATAAGGATCACTTCAGATCGATGTCAGAGAGATCCATGCACTGCGGAATTGACCGAGCGCGCCCCTTCACAGGACGCCGGCGAAACGGCAGCTGACGTCTCAATGAAAGGATCCTCGCTTCCCAACAGACAGATTTTATTTTGCAGCCGCTACAATCGGAAGGGGCTGCAAGGACATTGTGGAGGCTTAGGTTGTGTTTTTACCCTGGGCTGAACAGTGAGAATGATCGCTTTTTGAGATAGGGCGACGAGTACAAGCGCAACACAATGTAACTTTTCTGGGAGTGTGAGCATGACTCGAGAGATAAACGGTTTACAGGTGTTCGATTCGCAGCGAGATGCGTTGAGGGCAGGCAACATGTTTCTTCCTTTCCTGCGACACAATGCATTTTCAATTATCAACAGAGATTGGAAAGCGTCACCCTGTTGCCGCGGCGTCCTTGCACCGCTTGAAGGACACTCAATGCCTTTGCCCTGATACGTATCTGTCTTTGTTGTGCGTCTGTAAATGTATTGTGATTGAGGAGGGTGACGACCCCGATGAAATCTACTAGGCAAGATTGTGAAACGTTTTTATAGGGGTAATTGTACCTTGACATTCGCTTGAAGAATTTCTGTGGGATAGTAAAAGTCTCGTATTACAGGCTGAAAGTCTCCCTGGACACCCATCTGTCATTTTACCGACTGATCGAACGCGGGGGTCATGCTGGCATATAATGGGAAGCAGAGAGGTCAGTGTATCCCTGTCTCCTGTGACTCCCTCCAGCTTTTCTGTGAGGACCTGAGCTGGTCCTAGACCAGTCGAAAGTAATCACTTTCTTGGTATTGGCTCAACCTTGGATCATCCTCCCAGTTGGCTTTTCCTGGTACACTTTTGAGGCAGTGAGAAGGCATCCTGATGCTCATACCACCAAAACTACCTTCTGTCAATGTGGAGGATTAGCAGCTTGACCTTTCCAAAGCCCACCCCCTTGTACACAAGACATAAAGCACAATAACTATCAACCCTCCCCCAAGGCTCTTTTCAGTGTTTTTTTTCTGGTATGGATTCTCTTCCATATAAATTGATGATATCTGTGATAAGCACAGATCTTATAACAAAATTGTATGATAATCTGTCAAGAGCTCCTCAAATTATCCCGACTGTCTGACAGGGCCAAAAAAATTGCCTCCAAGGACCTCCGTGGAGGTAATGAATACCTCCTCCTACTCCTACTTGACCTGGACTTTGTCAAGTAAAGCCCATGAAAGAAAATCGCTTTAGTCCCACACATGTCCATTCCCTTTTATTCTCTCATGGCCCGAAAGGTTATCACTATATGTAACGGGGGCGGTGAATAGGTGAACCAGTAAAGAGCTTATTGCCCAGCCCCCTTTTCACCCTAACAGCTGCATTAGTGTCGCTGCTTTCTGATACATCAACAAAACCTTCAGATTCCCAAACCCTTCAATGTGATTCTCCGCTTGAGAAGCACATATGATCTTTTCTAACCCTACACATATATTGCTCTTTTTGAAGTTCTTATGTGGTTCAGTTGAAAAAGGAGGGATGATCTCTCGCCCGTCACCCGTTCAGGCATGTTAAAGCCTCAGAGGGTGAAGCGTGTGGGGGGGTGGTTATGGGGCTTTGGAGGGAGGCTACGGAGCCAGATCGACTCGCTGGAGCCGTGCCAGCCCAGACAAAGACCTGCGTGTCCTTGAGCTCCCATTGTGTCCTCACTCCTTAGTTCTTTTTTGCCCTGTACGTGCACGAGCGTCCACCGACACCTCCAATGTCATTGCTGTGCGGTGCTGGGAAGTGACTTTATAACTGCTCCCTAATTTGATTTCCCTACTCACTGAGCAGTGAGAGGGTTTGTAAAGCCTAGAGGAACATCACGTAAGAAAGTTAATGCCGGCATCCTCCACTACAAACCCAATAGAGTTGTAAGGGAAGTGTTCATTGAAAAACATAAACAAAAACAAAAAAACAGTTAGCATCAGGTAAAACACACCCATTTGAAGATGGCTTTTACCTGCTTTCATCCTTTCTTTGCATGCCTACTTCCTTTCACCCTCCTTTTTTTCCTCACTCCACACTGTCTCTCTTTTTATCTTTCCTCTCAACATAGGTGAAGAAGCTTCCCAAACACTTGAGGGAGGCTCAGATCTCCACAGAGCGCACCCACTTGATTTCTGACCCCGCGAAGAAGCCGCGTCAGCGATACGTGCAGAAGGACGGCAAGTGCAATGTCCATCATGGAAACGTACAAGAGACCTACCGTTACCTCAGTGACCTGTTCACCACGCTCGTGGACCTACGCTGGCGGCTCAGTCTTTTCATTTTCACGCTGGTCTACGTGGTCAACTGGCTTTTCTTTGGCTTCCTGTGGTGGCTGATCGCACTCATCCGCGGCGATTTGTTGCACGCCGACGAGGAGGGTTGGACCCCGTGTGTGGAGAACCTCAACAGTTTTGTCTCAGCCTTTCTCTTCTCCATTGAGACGGAGACCACCATCGGGTATGGTTACCGCGTCATCACCGAAAAATGCCCCGAGGGCATCATCCTACTTTTGGTGCAGGCCATCTTGGGCTCCATCGTCAACGCCATGATGGTGGGCTGCATGTTTGTCAAGATCTCACAGCCAAAGAACCGCGCCGAGACCCTCATGTTCTCGCACAAAGCTGTCATATCAGTGCGAGACAACAAGATGTGCCTGATGTTTCGGGTGGGGGACCTGAGGAACTCTCACATTGTGGAGGCGTCGATCAGAGCGAAGCTGATCCGCTCGCAGCAGACCAAGGAGGGGGAGTTCATCCCGCTCAACCAGACTGACATCAACATCGGGTTTGACACGGGGGACGACAGACTGTTCTTGGTATCGCCCCTCATCATCTCCCACGAGATTAACGAGAAAAGCCCCTTCTGGGAAATGTCGATGGCGCAAATGGAGAAGGAGGAGTTTGAGATCGTGGTCATCCTCGAGGGAATGGTGGAAGCTACAGGTACGAGAGCGGCAACGGATCATTTAGGCTTGGGAGAGTGGTGGAAGGGGATAATCAAGAGGGACGGATAAGTAGGCTGAGGGAGAGAGTGAGGAAATGTTTGATGCATGAAGTGAGCTGAGTGGGAGGGATGGATTACAGACAAATGGATGGAAAGGCGGAGGAGCCTTGGCATGGAAAGATCCCTTGCATGGAGTTGTGGGTACCTGCTCATTGGAAATGCTCTAATGGATGGAAACACAGAGAGACTAATTGACTTTAAGCGAGGCGTAAACAGTATGAAAGTGTTTGCACTTCAAGCCCAGTGCAGGTTTCAATAAGCATTTCCAATTTGCATGACATCATAAGAGCTGATGGACATCCTTTCGAGGAAGCAGGCGGTTCTCTGTCCAATTCAACTCACAACAGCAGTTCTATTTTCATCCACACACTTGTCAGTATTTGTTGTTGCAACAGAGGCCGACTACTGAAAGCTAAGTTTCTCTGTACTCACTGCAGCCCGCATTTTCACTGTTGCGACTTCAAGGTTATGTCTTTGATATTGTTTATTTCCAAATGACTGAAGTGTAGCTGCCCCCACCGCAGGTCTGTGTTTGGGGTAAAGGTCAGGCCGGCCTGGAAAGTGCTCCAGGCTGGTAACATTTACGAGGCAAACATGGCGAGGTGTTGCTGTAAAGTTCCACGGGGTTGCTGCCTGTAGTCTAAGCTGCAGCGGCGGGGAAACACTGAGACACTCAGAATTAGAATAAAAGCACGCATGGACGGGATGTAAAACTGTGTATGTGTCACACACGGCCTAGTTTCCTTACATCTTGGGTGGACCCAAAAAATGAAGGCGTTATGATATTTATTTGAAAAAGGCAGTGAGAAAAACAGGAACTGCCACATCTTAAAGCAACTGGTTATAAGGTTTTGTATTTTGTGTATATCCAAATTAGGGCGTTGGTAGTGTTTAACAGCAGGCAAACTGTGCACAACATCTACTTTCAGATCCTCACTGTTGTAGACTGTCATTACTTTAAATCTGACACAATGCAATTTCCAATCTCCTGCAGGCTTATTCTGCCCTTTAGGCACGTATATCTGACATCTGTGACCATCTGTTTGCATCTTTTTCAAACAAACAAACAAAAAATAAAAATAGGACCTCTGGTCTTTTTTCTCCTATTGACATCACTGGGAAAATTGACAGTGATTAATTGGTTATTGCAAGTCCTTTTATTGTGTGTGAGCATTGGCGCAATCTGGTTTTGTTTATATGCCTGAGCCGCATTGTGCGCTGGTCTTGATTGTCGGGACTAATTACGATGTTCTCATTTTAAACACACTCCATGATACATGCCACTGAATTACTTCAATGAGTACCATCGCACTTCACTCCAGTAAACGAAACACACTGGTTGATAAGGGCGAGGCCCAGCTGAGCCGGAGATCAGACGCGGCTTTGAATTGCTCCTCCACTTCAGCTCGACTTCATTTGTTCTTTCATTTATTCATGATCTGTTTTGTTTTCCCTCCAAAGCACCGGCAGCCATGCTTCTTCCTGCTCACGCTGCTGGATACTTGACTCAGGCATTGAATCACCTTTCGCTTCACCGGCAGAGAGCGTGGCATCATGCAGGGTTATGCCGTCACTGTCCTTGACCGCTAGGCAGCAAGCTAATCTCACCATCCCCTCGCGCCCCCACCCCATCACCACACACACACACACACACACACACACTCTCTCTCTCTCGCTCTCTCTCTCTCTCTCTGTTCTTTTTCTTCTGTCAAAGCTATACCAGACCTGCAATGTTTGTCAATCAATATTTATCATTTCTTTTCTACAAATTAATCCAGCAAGGCACTACAATCAATCACTGTTAAATAATGGTGAAGACTGGAGTATATCTACAAATCAAATGCATGGGGACATGACAAGACACAGGTGGAAACAGTCAGGATGAGCAAATAAGCTTCCAAAAACTACACAAGAACCAAAAACAACTCTTGGGAATTTATAGAAAAAGTGCAGTAGAAAAAATAGAAGCATTTCACATCAAAAGAAAGCACACTTTATACGATCAATAAGAAAAATTCATTGGAAGGACTTCAACTTTAATCGTTGATCATGTGAGTGAAATAATGTGTCTTCTCAATCAAAAGTCTGCTGATCAGATTTGAACGCATGTCCAGCTTTCTGGACGTCCATTAATCTGCAGGAAAATGAATGAAAGTTTAGTATTTCGCACAAAATTAAGAGAAAACTTGCTGTCTGGAGACACTTCTATTTCATGTTCAGATTAGAGAACCAAACAGAAACTGCGTCAAGAATTTATCGATGACCCCCCCCCAGCCCACTCTTCAAAAGATAAATAAATAAATAAGAAATTATCTATCACCTCAGGAGCTGGGTGCTGTCATGCCTTTGAGGAGTGACAGCTAAGTGGGTGGTGAGGTGGCTTCATTCTCTCCACTCGCCATCGCTTGTTTGCCGCCGAATTGACAGCCAGCTCGTAGTTTGCAGCATGATCGTGCGTCAGGCTCTGGGAAAATCACTGAGAAAAACAGCCACTCCTCCATTATTTATGATAGCAAGTAAAAGAAGAGGACGACTTATTAAAGACCACCCTGTCCACCTACTTGACAACACAGTGTAATCGCGCTAATGAAGATGCATGTTGTAAAACCAGAGGGAACATACGACACACTCAATTCACTCCTCAGAGTAAATAAATTCAGCGGAGGTATAAAAATGTCCCCCGCACAGTAAATTGAGCAAATAAAGATTAAATCATGTGCGTTAACTATCTGTGGAAGGAGGAATAGTAAAATCAGTCATTTTAAGTTATGTTGATGATTTTAGGCATCGAAATCAGGCTAAACTTCATTGGTGTCGTTTATAGAAGCTGCAACAAAATCTGCTTTTGAGAATCTTCAAACAGAAACAGATGCTGAGTTCAGGCTTCATTTCTCTTCCATCAAGGACTATATATATGTGCTTTCTATATCCTGCCTGATATGCAGACTTTTATTTGGCTATCATGCTACACTTTCTATCTGGAGGCTCGAGTTGGCCGATGAGCAAACTGAACTGGATGAAACGCACAAACAAAATAGGACAGAGACTCATGTGGCACCTAAACGCTGACGTGCTTCTGCCTCCGTGGTTTACTTCCTTTATTCCTGAAGAGCGTCACTTCTGTTTTCCCGGTCTGTGATCACGCTGCGGACGTGACGCTCCGCTCGGCCTCGCTCACAGTCGTCAGGCTCCACTTCATTGCCGCTGCCGGGGTTCAGTGTGAAAGTGAATCTGACCAACTCAGACAGCCCAGTTTGGTCCCCATTCGAAGAACTTGTGCTGAGGTTTGTGCTAACTGCTGTGAAAACATGCTTCTTGGAAGGAGTGTTGTCTCGTCAGCTCCTATTTTAAAACAAAGGTCAGAAAAAAAAGGCAGTCCAACTGCCTTTGCAGATGTTGAAGAAAAGCTTCAAGCCTCTCCGGCAGGAATCTCGAACCGAAGACACCCCCACTCTGTATCTGACCTGACTCTGAGGCGTTGGGATGTTACTTAATATGGGTCCATTTCTAATCAAGCAGCTGTTTATAGTCGCATCGCTGCTCCTTCTGCTGAGCGACTGCCAGTCATCACCACCGTCTCTGTGCTGCGGATTCAGGTTCAGGCTTCAGACCCCAGTTTCCTTGACAGTAAATTATTCATGTGAAAGAAATGACTTTTTTCATCCTCTCTTCGGTTTTCAGAAACACATTTTTTTTGTAACTTCTTTTTTTTGGGGTGGGGCTTTTCTTCCACTGGAGTTTTGCATGTTCTTGAGCCCTTTTTTTTGTTAAGTTTCTCTGTGGCCGCATGTCAAATCAAGACTAATTTAGTTCACCAAACACTTTTTAGGGTTGTGTTGACCAGCCTCCCTGGGATTATTCTGTTCACAAAAGAAATGACCATAAAAAAAATGACAAGATGAACTCTCTGCGCCTCTGTTTAAGATACCTAAACGAGGAAAACGGAGTTCCCGCAGTGCGTGCCAGCTTGCAGCTTCGTTGGCACAAGCATGCGCCGGGCGCATGAGGGCGGGGAAGCGAAAGTCACGCCCGAAAAATACGCGAGCAGAGTACAAGTTGTAAAGTAAAACAAGAACAAAGGAACTTTCCGAGGCCCCTCATTACGCTCACAGCCATAAATCCACTCGCCATTGAAATTCACCACCATTCTCTTCCTCTTCAGCAAAATGTACAGCCGTGCTCCTTATATGTGATCAGTCTATAAAAGTGCCACAACAGAACGATGAGAAGAGAAAAAGAGCAACGGCGAAAAATGGAGCTTTAATCACAATAGCTCAGCTTGCGAGCTGAGGCGTAATAGAATAAAACATGAACATGCACTTTATGAACCGTTTGGGCCCGACCTTTTCAGTGACTTCCCGCCACTGGATTTCTCACGTTCAGCACGGCGGCGATTAAAGGGGGGGTGACAAGACAAACTCTGCCCTGGGGGGGGTGGGATTTACAGTCAGTGTGTAAACGTGAGTGCTGAATTTCTCTGAAAAAAGCAGCAATGGCAACAGAAGATGATGGCTGCAATTACCCCTGTATCGGAGCGCTGACGTATCACATGAGAAAGGCACTGGTGAAACTAATAACATGGAAGACTGGCCTTTGTTTTGTTTTTTTTTCCATCGTGCGTGCCGTGGCTCCAACGCCACGGCCCTGCGAGTGACACGTGTGAGAGGAAGGCAGGCGTTATTAAAGTGGCTTATTTATACGCACCTGTGTTTGACAAGTGACCGTGGCCTCTCTGGCAGAGGCGAGGCGCTCGCGGAGTCGAACATGCGTTTGCTTTCCCCAGAACTCCGCTGTTTTTGTTTTGTTTTTCCTGCGCCCCGTCCTGTTTCGAGCGGCGTTTCGGAGTGGGCCGCGCAGGAAGCTGTGACTGTTCGGGGTGACGCTGTAGCTCCGGCTCCGGCTTTTGTAATGCAAAACACAAAACAGATGGATTCACATAATCTCTCTTCAGACACCCTCGTCTCTGCTTACTTTTCCTTGTGCGTCTCTGCGCCTCTGACGGGAAAAAAAAAATAAACCAAAATTCGAAACAAAACCAACAACAACAACCCAGCAACAGTCGTGGCAAACCACACGTAGGTCAAGCGGATGCGCACGTACTCCTCGGAAAAGAGAATGATCTGAATTCCGTAACCTTTATTTATCGCGCTGGCTGCCGCCGCCGCCGCTCATCTGCCAGCTGTCAAGTCTTGAAGCACACAAACACATCGGAGCGCAAGTTTCTTCCTACGCACAGAGCAGCCGGCAGCGGGCTGGAGGTATACAAAACTAAAAACTAAATATTTTTTCTTCTCTTTCACAAAATGAGGGGGGGGGGGTGTTTGTATTTCACAGTTTGGAGCCAGAAGCTTAGCGACACGAATAAAACAGACACATTCACTTGTCATTCTCTATCGATGGAAGGGTTCCTTTCCTTTCGACTCCCTCAAGAAGTGCCAGCGCGCCAGAGAAGGTCACTGCTGCCGTGGGTGACAGTAAATGTTGCGTCTCGCTCAGGACACCTCCAGGTATCGGGAGAACTCGAATTGTGACACAGCCTTCAGCAGGAGCGAGGCGGCGGCGCGCGGCGTCTTTGAAATGCTAATCTGACAAGTTACTATAGATGTTCACAAAGCGGCGTAATGTGTTTGGACTGCTGAGCCGAGCGCTTTAAAAACCAACACATCAAGTGGTCTGCCAAACACCTTAACAGACACTATAGAGACCCCACCACCACCCCTCCCCTTCTCATTAGGACGTGAGAGACGCTATATTGTCTTTGATGATCCTGTCGCAGAAATAACAAACATTTCACAAGTTAAATGTGGAAACTAGGACGCCCGTTTCCAGAGGGGAAGCTGAGGGAAATGTAGCAAAAGCCCTTCTTCTTCTTCTCCTCTGTGCGCCACTGGATACCAGATCACTTTGGCATCTATTTAAGAGCTCATGTATTAGAAATGTCACGCATTTACAGATTATGTAATACAGCAGCTGGATGAGTAAGGTATGGAGGGAAGGGAGGCAGCCTCGCGGTCTCCGACAATCAAACAATAAACCGAAAGGGCAAGTGGCTGTAAAAAAAAAGAAATGAAAAGGGGGGAAAAAGGTCTATTTTTTTCCTTTTATAGGACTTATTTCATTGATTCAACCGACAGATGTGAGAATTTGATTTATCATTCATCCAGAAAGGGAGAGATAGGAAACTGGCCTCCAGCATCTGGATCTGAGACAACTAAAAGGAGGAAAATATATTCGTATCTGCTTCATCGGGGAGCCGCTGCCGGGTTCCCACACATCTTGGAAGAGTTGGGCATCCAAGAAAATTGACCGGCTTGGTAAAGAATGAACTAAGCGAATGGAAAACCTTCGAGTTGTGATCAGAGTTTCCGTCTCTGCTCTCTGCCTCGCGAGTTTCGTCTGAGGTTCAATCTGTACGTTTCGTGGGTGTCGACATTTGTCAAGATTAAGAACCAGCACCTCTCTGCCTCTCACCTCGCGTGTGCTGCTGCCAGCCAATCAGATCTGCATGTTCCTGCAAGAGTGGGAACGCTGCATTATCTACACGCCGGTTTTTGTGAGACTCTCTGCTAATTAACTGTTTCACACAGCGACCTCGGCCACCTCACATGTAATTAAAAACAATCAACAAGTGTCGACATGAGTGGACATCCTCCCTTGTCAGAAAAAGCAGAAGTGGTAAATGTTTTCATTGCGCCACCATGGCGACACCGGGTGTTGTAGAAGCCTTTCTAAAGCAATGGTGTGCATTACACAAGCACCCAGGAGCTTGCTGGATGGGGTCATTTTGAGAGTTTAATAAGCAACTACAAGCGCATCTTCTCTTCTTTAATCTGCTGTGACTCCCCGATTGTGTCACGATCCAGAATCATATCTGCAGAGGACAGGCGGGATCGCGATATTGTGGTCCAGACCCCATTCTGGAGTTAGCAGCTGTCCGTCATGAGGCCACACCCATTTCTTGAACAATGCCAAGTAAATAGGAGGAACCCAACTCCTCATTAAAGATAAGACTTGCGCAAATACCAGCAGGACAGACACCGCTTTTTGTATTTGTTTATTTTTGTTTGTTTTGGATTATCATGCTGCTATTCATATAATTACCAACTAATACCCCCAATGAGCCACTGAGAGGCGTTAAGGACATTACAGAAGCAAGTCTCAGTTGACTTTTTTCATCCCCACACACAGTCAGTGATCACAGTATGCAGGTAAACATGTCTTATGAGGATTTAGCATCCAGAGGTGCACACCTAATAAATTAAGTCTTTATTAATCCTATTATGCCACCGCTTTAATAGTGTAGCCTAACACCTCCCTGCACAATGACCTGACAACCTCTCTATGGGACCACAGTTTGACATGACCATAATCGTATCGACATCATTACCAAGACAACAGGAAGCGATCGTTCTACAGTCTTGTTTTCACTGAACGTGAAGGAAATCTGTCTTTTAACATCCAAAGTGAGTTTTGTTGCAAGGCTACAATAAAGCTGTCCATCAAACAATTAGTAATCGACATGCAGTTCATGAATTTTGACACAAAGAAGGATTTCTATTTGAGTTTTATGGACTTAATGGAAAAAATGTTGATAATTATCTGCACATCTTGGCCTTTTATATGTAACCATGAATAATTGAGTGATGTCCTTATTTCTCCCGTGTGTGTGTGTGTGTGTGTGTGTGTGTGTGTGTGTGTGTGTGTGTGTGTGTGTGTGTGTGTGTGTGTGTG
>JASSRZ010000016.1:9294935-9313547 GCA_032164315.1 Malacoctenus gilli
GTGTGTGTGTGTGTGTGTGTGTGTGTGTGTGTGTGTGTGTGTGTGTGTGTGTGTGTGTGTGTGTGTATGTGTGTCTGTGTCTGTGTCCGTTTGCGCGGCAGGGATGACATGCCAGGCGCGGAGTTCCTACCTGGACACAGAGGTGCTTTGGGGTTATCGCTTCACACCGGTTCTCTCGCTGGAGAAGGGCTTCTACGAGGTGGACTACAACAACTTCCACGACGTCTACGAGACCAACACCCCCTCCTGCAGCGCTAAGGAGCTGGCCGCCAAGCAGCGGGACGGGGCGCTGCTGCCCACGCTCTCGCTGCTCAGCCCCGAGCCCAAAACGCACACTTTTGACACCCTGAGCCACCTGTCGCGGCAGGACCCGCTCAGCCAGGAGGAGGACACGGCCGAGAGGGATTCGGGGGCCGAGCGGGGCGAGACCAACGGCTCGGCCGCTGCCCTGGAGGAGCCCCCGCTCGTGGACGGGCTGCCTGACTGATCGGCCGCCTCGGCTGTGCGACAGGACCAGAGGACGCGGGCAGTATAAAGCTTCATTTAGTCAATGGCCAGCTTGTTCCATTGCAGTGCTTGGAGAGAGCCAAGACATCCGTCTCCAGCCCCCCGACTCATGCAATACTCCTCTCCTAGAGTGTCAATCTATATTATAGGTTGGTTTTGTAGACAAGTAAGTACAGATACACAGACACACGTGTACAGTATCTATATCGACACTTACTGGGTTCGGGTGGTTCAGATTGTCTTTTTTTATAATCGTAAACAACCACTTTACTGCTATAACTCAGCAGCTCAAGTTATATAATGTAAACTTGAGTTAAAACTGGTAGCCATGACAGCGCACCACGGGCTTATTATGGATACTCCAATATTCTCATTTTAGAGTGTGTTAAATCAGCTTTATTAGAGCCGAGCCTCATCACTCAGCTCACGTGTCCGGCTGCCGCTTCAGCGCCGGTGAGTTTAACCCTGCCGGTGATGGACTTCTTTTTCCCAACCCGCGGGAGATCAGCGATCATTTCGTCCGTCAGTGTTGCCATCGCGTCAAGAAACGCACGCTCACCTCCTCGTTTGATCGAGTCCCGTCCACGGTGGGAGACTTTACCCCCACCCCTCCCCAACCCCCCCTGGAAGATTCAATTCATACCCATTTTTAGGGGTCTTGGATCCACAGAAACAACTTGAACAAATGCTGATGTGCATCGAATCAGGCGTCTCTCGGTGACAGAAATGGACCCCCTCCCCCTCGTTGTAGTCCCCTTTCTTCTCGGTACATAAAGCACAATTTTTCCCATGACGGGGGAAGGGAGGGGAAGGAGGGAGCCTCCGCACAGGCATAGCCGCTCACTTCACCGCCGCTACCGGGGCCGGTGCATGTCGGTCCAAGCTTAAAGCGACTTTCAAATGTAGATTCAAATATTTATACAAAGTATTTACGCTTATCTTCTATTTGAAACGTCCGCAAATTTCTCCCCCCCCCTCCCCCTCCCCTCACACTTTCGATGCGTCTATGAATATTTCAAAGGCCGCACAAGCGGAATGAAATATTTCATGTATCCTTTTCCTGCTTGTTTTCTATCGGTCTGAAACATTTAGAAGACAACCAACCTCGGTATCCTTTCAGACGCATAAAGGCAGAGAGCGCTAGGAGCAGCCTTATATCTGACCAACACATTGCTTGTCCTGTTGCTTTTCTTTGTTGTTTGTTCTTTTGTTCCCCATCATCTCCAGCGTTTTGCCTTGAATTCAAAGTCTTTTTTTTTCTTTCACTCTGCACTTTGGCCTCGTTCCACAAACCGCCCCTCATTTTTGTTGTTGTTGCTTTATATGTTTTATGGCACTTGACTACTGATTTGGTAGCTTGACCCATGGAGGGTTACGATCCGCTATGTGTTTTTTTTTGTTTTGTTTTGTTTGTTTTTTTTTGTTCTTTTTTGAAAACACCAACGCTTGCATGCATTAAACAACCCTTATTTCCCCCCTGACTGTCGAGTAAGTTGAACACAGTAAGAAATACAGGGTATTTTCTAGGCATGCAAATAATGAGATTTCTACAGTATATTATCAGACAATGTATTAATATCAAAATTATCATTTGTTGAAAGAATATGAGATTCCTGATGCTTAAATCTCCCACTTTCCAGTTTGATGTTACCTTGATTTGTTTGGTTTAAGAAAACAGACGTTTGTCCATTCTATGTTGTTTATTTTTGTTTTTTTTCTCTTCACTGTGACATTTTAGCACCTTACTATGTATGCCATTTGCGGAACAAATACGTTTGTCATTAGAGAGTGAGAGATCATCTTTCATTGCTGGAATGTCATCTGTTTTCTGTGTGTTCTCATGGGAATAAACATAATATGGCCAAAAGAACAACATGTTCCCTTTAGATAATGTGTGCCTGAACGAACGAGCGCGTGAGAGCGCGCCCAGTGCGTCACCGTTCCGTGTCTCCACACGGAACTTTGCGGCAGAGCCCCGGCAGTGCAACGACACAACGAGGCGAACCCCCGGTTGGGGCTGCGGGGGTCGACGCCCAACCGGGGTCCTCAGCTACCTGAAAACTGGATTAGCCGCGATTCGGACCGTGAAATGAAAACCTGCGCAACCACTAATTATCAGCTCGGAACGATCTTGTCTTGCGCCGGAGCCGGGGGCGGAGACGGCTTCACGCTTGCTGAGGCGACAGAAATAAACGCGATAGCATCGAGAGCGTTGTTGCTCCCTTTTTCGTGAATTAACGAAAATCATACGGCATATGCGCACCGTTTCCTCCAGTGTTAGTATCACCGTGACTGTTGGGCAGCAACACCCCCGAGTTGGCTTTGAGTATGAGGAGATTACATTTACTTACAAAGATGCAAACACACACACATGCACACACACATTACAGAAAACAGCTGTCAAACTGATTACAAAGGCCACGGCAGCCAATAACCTCCAACAAAGAAAGCACTGTGGGAGTCAGGGGGTTAATCACATTTGTCCGGCATTTGCAGAGAACTCCTGTCCAGAGCAATCAAACCCAGCGCTGCATCCGAAGGCCACCGTGCCAGAGAGTTTCACCGAATCGCAGCGCGGCACCGTCCTGACGGCTATTCCTGTCCAGCCTATTAAATTTGGAAGCGGGGAATCTTCAGCAAGCTGACAGCGCCTGATTCAAATCTGAATAATGTACGATGATGAATATAATGCATCTATTGAACGGTGCATTGAAATAGGTACCAGAGGCAGGTGCATGTGGGTGAGCATGTGTGTGAATGCGGACAAAAAGAGACTACATTTAATTAGTCGTCACAACCTCAGTCCAAAAGTGCACATGTACAATGCAAACACACACACACACACACACACACACACACACACACACACACACACACACACACACACCAAAATTACCCATTGAAATTTTCGCCAAGTCGGACATGCAGAAATGATGAAAGACACAGAACAAAGAGCAATAAATTTCCCAAAGCTGATGAATGGCAGCGGGCCAACAGGAGTAACCCGCTATTGTTCTTTCCCACTAACTAATACTCTCCCCTTCACCCTTAAATAATGCATGCCTGTGACAAAGAAGGAAGCACATAGGCCATTAACAACCGTGCGGTCGGAATAAAACATCCTGCATAAGGAAGAGAGGAGAATTACAGGCATAGTGGGGAGAAAAGCGGCAGGTGGGAGGAACTGCGCTCTGATACTTCTTCTTGGTCCCTCCATTTCTTTCTTTTCTCTTTGTCGCAAACAAGCCGAAACGGGGGCACATGTTTTCTCGCACTCTGACAAACCGATCGAGCAGCGTGAACGGGCACTTTTTGTTTCCCTTTGCATCCGTCCCGAGTGTAAAAACAAAAAAACCCGAAGCTCCTCCACCCCTATTGTGCCCATTTTAGCAACTTTGTCTCCCTCCTGCAATTATATCGTATTAAGTATTCAAATCTCCTCTTACATGTGACTGCAATATGTCCCCTGCCTTCATTCCCATGCAGCTCCCACTGGGAAAAGAAAGCTTTATGTATGCCATTTCTCTGTCTCTCTCTCTGTCTGTCTGTCTGTCTGTCTGTCTGTCTCTCTCTCTCTCTCTCTCTCTCTCTCTCTCTCTCTCTCCCTCCCTCATTGTTAAGCTTGTAATATCACACCCAGTCTTGCCCTGACTGAACGCACATGTGTCTGCTGCAAACGGTGGGTTTCTTCTCTCTCTGCAGTCAGTCCCCCTGAACAAAAGCTGCGAGCGTGGCAGCAAACATGTTACTAAGCCTTATGTAATACAGCTTTCCCGCCGAGCAAACGAGCCAATCGCACGCTGTGAAGTGGCGCGTTTCTGTCCCCGTTTGTTCACGGCGACACCCCCCCCCCTCCTCATACAGGTCAGATAAAAAGCAAATCTGCCAATGCCTCCAAACTGAGATGCCACAGAAGCCACTGATTCACCCGCATCATTCTTACGACGTCCTGATGCCAGCGCCGCACGCCCCCACACACACGTGTGGATGCAAGAATTTCCACCAGCCGTGCATTAGAGTTGTGTGATGTGGGACTTTTGAATGGAACTCGCAGACAGATGCACCGACAGGAAAACCTTTGCCTCCCCCCCCAACCCCCAGCCGGTAGACAGAGGTCTGCCCCCTTTGATGTTTTTTGGACGATGGCGGCCTTTGATGAGGATTTCTATGGCTGTGGACTCAAACTGAGCTGGCTTAAGTTCACCTGCTGAGAAACGCAGGCGGGCAACGGCCGGGGAAAAAAGCCTGGAGAATTTTCGAGCAACGGGCTTCTTAATCAGTCACAGCGACACTCTTACTTTTTTTCGGTGAATAGAAGCCGTGATGAGAAAATTACACGTTGCAGGGAAATATGAAGTGATAGCTGGCTACTTATGAAAGGATCCGATTGCCTGTTTAACTGGGAGGAAAGTAAAAAGCGAAATTAAATTTTAGACGTCCATTCATCTTTCCTCTGTCGTCTTATTTCTCACCCAGCACTGTGGGCTTGTTGAGCCAATAAAGGTTAAGACTGGTGGAAGCCGGGACATATCGTGGACAGGTCGAGGGTCCGTCACGGGGGCAAACACACAGTCACATTCTGACTGGAAACATCATAGTATCAGCATGTAGATTTGCCTTCTCTACACTCAAAACTGCAGTATTAATGTAAAAGTAAAGGTTAAAGATGATGTTTAAATGTCACTGCTAAAAAGTTGAAACAAGCTGTTTTTGAAGAAACAAATTCTGTAAACAAAAAACTTTACTGAAATTTATTGGAAATACTGCAAAAATCACTCCATTGATGATGATGATGAAGCCTCAATTTAGATGTTCATGACTTGAAATTGATAATGTACTTGGTGGGACTATTTTTTTTCATTGTATTGATGGATTAAAGTCACCAGTTGACCTCATGTGTTGTTTTTTTTTCAACTGTAGGTTGAAACTAAATGAAGCAGTGGGAAACATGCAAACTCACATGAGCGAGCCCCCCCCCATGCATAATCCAAGGACCCTAATGAGGCCAGAAGGCACGACGCCTCCATGAGCCATAACAAAGCCATACTTTTTTCCGACTTTCCTCAGTGACAAAAATAAAAAAAAGGAGTGGGAGGGGGAGAGAAGAAAGAAACGCTCGTTAAACGATAAACTTCTCGAGCTGCGGTTTTCGCCGGAGCTCTGTGAGCCGGTCCTGCCACCGGAGGCCTTTCTTTTTAAACTGCACAAGCCGATCGAGCATACAGGGCCGGATTAATTACCAGTGACCTTTCAGCATCATCGTCCGCCGTTACTTCTACATTAATACTGCAGCGAAACATGGACAGAATGCTGAGCTTCGGCGAGAGGTGGAGAGAGGGGGGGAAAGTTTTTAATCCGCTGAAAAATTCTGCCAGCTCACTGACTCATCCTGGTGCAACACAAACACTGGACGTCAAATTGATTGGGAATTAGAGTAAAATTGAGAGATTATGAGGAGGTTTCGTGACTGTTTTTTTTTTAGGTGCCGTCCGTACAAGTCTTTCGATGATGAGCTGGACGGTAATTTCCTGCTTTGGGATGTCTAGGAAGCAATTATCTTTTGATGCCCCCCCCCTTTTCTTTTGGCCATCTATGATATTTAACACTTTCCTGCCTCCCATCCAAATATTGCCTCACGAGTAGGTAAAGAAAAACAGTCTGAAAGTGCTGCGTGCGCCGCAACTTCATGGTTGATTTAAGCCCACTCAAGGAGCTTTGAATGTGTAGGAGAAAACGCATGAGGAGTCTGCGAGATGTGAGGGAATCCACATCAATGATGGAGATAAATCAATAGTCCCACACAGCGGCTCTAAATGAAGGCATCGGATCGGCTTTGTCTGGGAACTGTGTTACCGAGAATCGCTTTGCTCCAAAAGGAACTCAAAGCCTCCGCAAGACCTTTTCCTGCCCGCTAAGCGGTCAGGTTTGTGATAGTGGGCCGTCTGCCATTCAGAGAAGAAGAGAAAGAAGAAGAAATAAAAAATAAAAGAAACCTCGCATCTCTGTAGAGAAATGTTTTCACAAAACGAGACGACGATCGAGGCCGACGCAGCTGCCGCCTTCCGTCAGTTGAGGGCCTTATTGATTTCGCAGCGGCGCTCGGATCCGCATCCGAGCTGCGGAAGCAGAACCGCTCGTTCCCAGGATCCCTCGGATTAGGCTCCAAGTGAGGCTGCTCGAATTCTCCATCGCCCCGCCGCTGTGAGAAGCGGCGTGTGACGGCGCGAGAAAAACCACACTGGGTTAATTCGAAAGACATCACCGAATTACGAGCAGGAAATTTTATGTGCGATTAACGGCAGGACGCGGCGTCGGGTTGAGCGCGGGGCGCTTCCGAATCGTGACGCGGCGTTCGGCTGCAAACGTTGCAGTGTACCAGCAGGTCTGAAGCAGAGGCAACCGTAGGAAAACCAAATTACCTCATGGAGCAGAGAGTTGGCTGCGCTCTATATTTATCTTCTCTCTCCGGCATGCTCTCTCTCTCTCTCTCTCTCTCTCTCTCTCTCTCTCTCTCTCTCTCTCTCTCTCTCTCTCTCTCTCTCTCTCTCTCATTGAGTTGGTAACCCTCCTGACTCCGCTCCCCTCCCACACACCAAAACAATACGAGACCAGGAAAGAGCGCCGTCCGGTTCCTACGACGCTCGCGGATGACTAACCTGTTCCGAGGGCAAACGGACTGCTGAGGCACGCGGGCGAGTGAAAATGATGGTCCTACAGCACCTCAATCCTTAAAAACAAGTCAACACGGCTGCTTCGGACGGGAATCTATACCAGCCGAGAAGGAACCATGATTTAAAATCCAACAAACAAGTGGTCCACGTTTGCGTCGCTATGCCTTGCCTTTGGGCTGCAAAGCAGCCACAAAGATCCCCGCCGGCTCCAGAATCGCCTCTTTAAAGATTATTACAAAACAACAGCTCTGCACTGGCTGACAAGAGTGAATGCATCACCAGCCAAATCCTTGCCTCTTAAAAGACTGTTATTACTCACACCGCCGAATCATATCACTTGTACAGTATGCAGTCACTCCTGCCTCTGTGGGCTGTTTGGGTTCGAAGAGAAATATCAAATATTTATAAATGTGACTAAACGATGCAGCGTCAAATTCCACTGAATTTAGGCCTTTTTTTAAATTTTCAAATGAGGGGGAGGGGCTATTGTCTCCTTTGGGTCCTGGCATCAACGTGCGTTTGTGAACCGCTCCGTATGGTAACTCATGCATAAGGCAGCCGTCACTTTGTGAGTCATTCCATAATCACATCAAGCATGTATGCCGCCGATTTTCATAGGCGTTCACGGGACGCCACTCAGGGAAGGAGAAAAAAAAAAAAGAAAAAGAAAAAGCGCCCGCCGTGCATTCGCTCGCCGTTTATGCAAGCTAAGCCGATGAGTCTCAAAGACTCTTGAAGTCCCACGAGCTTTTTTTTTTTCCTGCGCATCTTCAACACGTGCTTCCTTGTCACCGCATGTCCTCCCTCCAGCCAAGCTAGTTGTTTTGCCCGTGACCTTTTAACAGATTCCCCTGGCGTCGCCGGAGCCTGCAGTCATTTGCAGTGTGCTCTGTGACAGGCAGCATAGTAAACGCTTCCAAAAGGGTCACAAACTGTATGCCGGGCGTCTGAAGTATAGGCACACAGTGGATGCTTTTTTTACACAGAAACGTGCATGCTGTTGTCATGATGGGATAATTCCAGGGTGACGGAGAAGTAATGCACCCCCACCACCACTACCTACCGTCCCCACATGCACAAACACACACAATCGCGCGCACACACAAATCACATGCTGCGATTTGTTTGTTTGCCCTTCAGCACTGGATTAGGACTATATTTAGACGAATGAAGTATGCTAATGAGCACCTAGCTTCTGGAAGGCATATCTGACAGGCTCCAACACACGCTCTGCCAAGTCCGTAATCTTTACCACAAATCCTTGTTGTTTTTTTTGTTGTGTTGTGTTTTTGTTTTTTTTTCTCGCTACTCTTCTTCTTCCCCCTCCCTCCTCATTGTGATCCCATTGTTAGGGTACTCCTGGAGTTGCGTAACGAGAGATCGGTTCACATGGATATGGCGGTGTAGGCTTGAGAAGGGGGGGGGGGCTATATTAGCTGCAGAACTGCATCCAAAGGGAGAAGGCGGGAGATAGAGAGAGCCCAGAGAATAGAAACCCTTGTATAACTCGTATCTTCTCAGACAACGATCGCAAGCATGCCCCCCCTCCCTACCCTGCCCAACCCCTCCAGTGTCGGCGGTCCCGATGGATCCCGCTCGTAACCTTTTTTCTGCAAACTCCACGGGATCCAGATCAAGCTGTTCAGCCGTGACTCCCTCTCCTCCTGAAAGCACAACAGCAACCTCGCGAAGTTGCACCCGGGCGGAGGAAGCATCTCGTTTTAATCTAAAAATAATTAACACTATTATTAGCTCTTGCAGTTTTCTCAGTTTGGATGTCGTTACCTGCTCCGTGGACTGAGCGACGGGGGCAACGACCATATCTGGAAAGGAAGAAAAACCTCACAAAACCCAAAATCAAAGGTTCCTTTTCAGGACTGGTTCTAGTTTAGAAAAACTACACAACTGAGTTCGTAGTTTAGTTTCAGCGTAAACAAGAACTGGGCCTCTGTCGGGTCTGTTTTGGTGCCTGGGCAGAAAGTTTGACAACTGTGCACTAGTTAGTTCATTTGTAGGTTGAGTTCAAAAAGGAAGAGCCCCCCAAGATCAATGGAAGCACCTTCGGGGGGGGTGGGGGTGGGGGGGTTTAACCCTGTGACATCAATTCTCTGCAAGCTTCTTTATTCATCTGAAAGAAGAAAAATCCTTGGAGAAAGTCAACTGTTGGAAAATCTGATATTTGACTCGTGACGCCTTCAGATAAACCAAAGGTCAGTTTACTGCTGGATCTCCACACACCAGGAAGGGAGCCGTTTCTCGGAGTTAAAGACAACACTAACAAATCGTGACTGTCTCCCCACGCCGCGTGTTCCCGGGGGACACTATGGATCTGCGCTCGTCTGCCACATGCAGATCGGTTCGTGGACGGCGCTTAATCCAATCTGGTTCTGTTAATTAAACAAGTAATTAATGAACTAATTAGGCACTTTTTCTGTATGAAAGTCCGCAGCGAGCATTGATCACTGCGAGCATGTTGTGCCGAGCACACCTCATGGAACCAGAGGCTCACCCCGTCGAACACGAGAGGTGTTGAGCTGAACAACATCTGCGAACGGGTGTGGTTGGTTGTCGAGTCAATGGTGCACCGCCAAGCCCTCCTTCTCGTTACCGATGCAAGCTGCCCACCCGCAACCCACCCAGAGATCCTACACGCGTTCCAACTCATGCTGCTTCAAGCTGAGGAGCCACTTTCTAGCTTTCAACTCGAGCTGAACGCGACGGACAGGATTCGGTGCGTTTAATGGGTTGAGCTCCATCTCTCCTTGCAGCAGCTTAATTAAATCTGCCAAATTCACTACTAAAACAGCACAACAAATAAATATATATATATATATATAAAATGAATATGCCAATGGGGGGAAAAAAACACCCACACCAGCTCTCAGACTGATGCCGTACAGTCCCGTGAAATGCTCAGTTCTATGGTTATCTGATGGGGATTTAGCGAAGCAATTTCTGAATTAATGAAGAGGCAAAGGCAGTTTGTATGTTGCCCACAAAATGAAGCAACGTGACGAGAACAATTCCTCTGCTGCAACCCACAGCTTGTTATCTCATCGGTTTGCATATAATCTGAAACACACACACACACACACACACACACACACAAACAAACGCGCACACACACACACACAAACACACACACGCTTGTTCGGTCTCGTTTCTTATCGCATTAAGCGTGCAAATGTATATTCAAATGATGGAAGCCTCATTAAAAGTTGAAGTTGTTCTTTCAAAATAAAATACAGCGATCCACGTGTAGCAGGAAAACCACCAGCGCCCGCCTCAGTAGATTGAAATCAGATCGCACCAGGAGCGATACCTTTGACGTGGTCAGCAGCAAAGCGTTATTCAAAAAAGGCTTTGTTGGGAAAGTTTGTACATCAGACACCTGAAACCCTTTGAACAGCTGAGGATCATATCGCACCCCCCTTCAACATCCTGTCCATCCATCAGGAGGAGCGACTGAGCGATCGCGAAAGACTGATCCAAACTTTTGTGGGACCTTGCTCTCAGATCAGATTGAAACCACTTTTTAACCTTTCCCACTTTATAGTTTTTACTTTTCTTCTGTTTCTCTCAATTTCTTGTTCTTCCACGATTGAAGTTCTTTGATTTTCTTTTACATGCTTCGACTGGAGTTCACACGTGGTCAAATTCGAACCCTTTGAAATCCTTTTGAATGTTCCTTATTACCACATTCCTTAATTTTTCCCCCCAAAATGCACTTTCCTTGGTAAACATCATCGCCTGCTTTATTATGTCATAAAGGTTAACTGTGCTTTTTACTGCTGCGTCAAGTGAGAGCTTCCTCACACCAGGCTTTGGGGATTTGTTGGATTATAGAGGTTGTTGTTTGTTGGGGGGTCTTTTCCCCCGCAGGCGCTGCGAGTTCTCTGGTATTGATTTCTGCACGTGACCATTTGATTACTTTCTGAAATCATCAGGGTGGTGCGGACTCATCTGTATTCCTGTCGACGAAACCAGAAGGATACATTTATGGTTAAAAAAAAAGAAAGAAAGGTACTTGGAAATCCTCGATGGTCACTTTCAAGTGGCTCAGTGGACGACGGCTCATCAGGCCCGTTTGGGTCCCAGCGCACACGTTTGTTGCATAATGAAGCCTCGTTCCCACACGTCTCCCGTGTCCACACTCCACATCACCTAATCAAGCCAAGGATCCCATGATAGCAGAGCCGTGGCGGCTCTTAGGAGATGATGGACCACGTTTAGTGAATACTTCACATCCACTGATGGGCCGTTTATTAGCCTGCTACTAAATTGTGATGGGCTGTAAAAATCAGCTTCTCCTGTTCCCGTAATCCGCCGCCTGCTTGATTAGCACCTGCGTTGTTGCGGCAACAAGGTGCAAGCTGACTTGCAGAACATTTTCTCTAACAATAGCAGTTTTTTTTTTCTGTTTACTTTTTTTATGCGCACTTCAACACTGCGGGGTGTTCGCTTTAGGTCTTTCTGGCGTCGTTGCTCGCCCCCACACGACGCCCACCTTCCGTTCGGTTGGCTGTGCTGTCAGTCATGTTATTCTTGGGTACACTGAAGACCCAAATTATACCATCACGTTGCCCTTGGGTGGCCTCATTCAAAGGGGCCCAGTTCTCCCACTTTACGACCAGAATTGCTCAAATCTCCTCTCGCTCCCAAGACCATGTACGGACTCTCGGTGTGCCGCACAAACTCCAGAGACACGAGACACTGCAGATGGATAAGGACCCACAAATGCACACTAAATCCTGATTTAATTGCCGACATATCAAGCTGAGCATCATTATGCTCAACTTTACATCGGGATTGCGAGCCAACTCTTTAAAGTACACATTTGCGTTGAGTCCAGAAAACATTGTTGGAAGCATTCCTTTTGCCCATTTAATACAACTGACCCTTAATAGCTTAATGTAACTGAAGTAGGAGTATGAATGAAGCTGTTTCCCATCTGCTCTACTCACTTGTCTGTGAGTATCTGGTCTACGAGCCGAAGGAGGAAGGTCCTGGCAGAGTCCGCGTCTGTCACTGGACATCACGTCAGCCCAAAAGCCGAGGTGTCCTGACACGGGCGCCAGCGGCGATGCCACTCTGCCGCCTATTTATCCACTTTGCTAGTCGTAAAAAGGGAACTCAGTGTGTGACACGTTGATGGGAATGGTTAGAAATGCCTCGCAACTTCCTCACATTATTCCCTGAACGTGTGGCTGCCGACAGTGTCGTTCACTCTCGGTTCACGTTCACCCCATATTTAACACTTATTATCTCCAGACTCTTTTAAGGGGCTCTGACAGAGGCTGGATGGTTCGCGGAGCGCCGATCTGCTATTCCAGGAGTGCCGTTGTGTTTCTCACTGACAGCTCCTGCTGTGCCCCGGCAGCACCGTTAAAGAACCCTGTCAGAAACTCCAGCTGAGGGCGACGCCATGTTCCACAAAGCAGTGGAACAGCAGCTCTGTGCCGCCCTGCCTCCGGCTTCCACTTAGCATCGCTCCTGTCATATCTGCCACATCAGTTTGCCCCCTTAAAACCCTCAACCACAATGCCTGTGAATACATTTTCTTTATGCAATGAATGACAGTTGAAGACATTGACGTGTCTCATCATAAACAGTTCTGATATATCTTTAACTTTGAACCTGGGATTTAGAATTATTTCGTAACATCACTGATGTCCTTTCGACAAGTTATCATTTCACAAAAAAGAAATGAACGAAATCTTTGTGGTTTACTTGGGTTGAGAGGAATGGGGGCGCAAAAAAAAAGAAAAGAAAAGAAGCACACATGAATGGCGCAAGTATGCAAACGATACAGTTGAGATTTTCCGAACAATTGAGGCTGGAATGAGAGATATCAGCAAAAAAGCCGAGCTATTATAAGTTGAAAGGATCTGCCACACTCGAGCCTTCGTGTGTGTGTGCGTGTGTGTGTGTGTGTGTGTGTGTGTGTGTGTGTGTGGGTGTGTGTGTGTGTCTGTGGCATTATTTGCCGGGACTCGGCTGTAAAAGGTCTTTAATTAGGAGAGGCTGACGCCCTGTATTGAGGGTATTGTCAGCTATCACAGCAGACTGAGACCTCTGATTGAAAAAATATATAAATAAAAAGCTTCCTTGAATTAGAAATGAAAAACTTCTTTTCACTAAGATTTATTCAACCGTTGTGTTTTATTCATCAAAGAGGGGCGGCCTCGCCTTTCCCGCCGCACGTCGCGCATCCGAGAGCATCTCGAGCCCGTCCGGCTCGAAATCTTTTTAATTAATCCCCAATAAACGACGGTGTCTCACAGTTAATTGCCTCGGCCTGTTTGGGCCTCATCACGGTGACAATCGGGACGCTGACAAGGCAACGGCTGCGTCACACTTCTTTCCCTTCTTCTTCTTCCCCGCGATTTAAATAAAGCTCTCATGCACCATCTGACGGATACCCTTTGATGGCTCCTGTGAATGTCATTCTTAACCCACGCATATTCCCACCGGGTTGATGTTATGGGCAAAGGGGGGGCTGTCAGCCATCTGCTGTATGACAGCATCATCAGGAGGATGTCATGTGACTTGTTGGGAACTTATGGGAAACCTCGGTTGTTTGTTTTTTTTCTGCCTGTAGAAGCCTATTTTTAAAAAATCGCTATTTATTGGAGAAAAATGACTCTTTTTTTCGGACGTTTATTTACAGTGTTGCTTTGCTGCTTCGACTTATTTTCCTGGAGCTGATTTATTTACAGCGGGACGCAAGCCTTCATCTCATTACGATGGCAAAGAAAACGCTGCAAATGAAATTCTCTCATCAGTATCGCACTCGTTCATAAGTTTGGCTCAGACGAGAAGGGAAAAAAAAACAAAACAGGACAGCATGGTGTTTGGTTTTTCTACTTCTCAGACACAATACCAGACTTTCCCGCTGGCACGCGCAGAGAATCATCAAACGAACGTCTCGGGTGAGGAAGGTGATGCTTTCCAATGCGCGCAGGCTGCTTCGCCGCGTGTTGCCAGCCACAAACAGTTAACATTCAGGCCCACTTATACGGCCGGTGTGAGCGGCGTTGGGAAACCTTCCATGGCTGGAGGAGGAAAAAAAAAAAAACACAAACTACCGGCCAATTTGTTCAGACATTTGTCGCACTAAATATGAGAATTTGCATATTTTTCCTTTAAAAAAATGTGACAGTGAGAGGCATAAAATGCTTATTAACTCGGGGTGGAAGTGACTGTGCACAATCGATGCGACTACAAATTGGCTCGGCGTCGCACAGCAGTGGGTGAGTGGTGTGGGCCGGTATCAAAGGCACCGCAGCCCAGCTTGTTGCTGTGGCTGTTGTTGTTGTTTTGCAGCAAAAAACCAAAACAAAGAATAACACATTTGCCTCGCCTGTTTTCTGTTTCACTGCTGATTCTCTGCATCTGGCATCTGTTTCCTCGCTGCCCGTGACGGTGTGCTTACGTGCGACACGGAGCGCTGCTGCCGCAGCCGCCATGGCCCGGATTGCTTCTGCCCCGCAGATGGGAGGTCCGCGTGATGCTGAACATGCCTGAACGCCAACGAGCGTCGATGAGGAAGCGCACTGCGCCGCCTCAGAGTTGGAAACGTCACATGTGGCATTTCTAGCTTTCAAATAGATGTGCGGTGAAACATGGGGGAAAAAAGGGGATTCTGCCTTTTTTCTGCAAAGAGGAAGAAGATTGATGTCGTGACTTCTTTAGACAACTTCTGTAAAATATGAGGTGAATTTGGCGGGAAGAGACAGTTACAAAAGGAACTATAGAATAAAGCCTCTCCTGATGGCTTCTGTCATTCTTTTGTGGTTCTCTGTGCGCAGAACAGCACTGACGCTCCCTGGCTCTCTCTCGTTCAAAATAACTGTCTAACTATCGCCTCTATTTAGCCTGGCAGCAGTGTTAGCGGAGGAGGCCCCTGTTGTTCCTGCCATGCTGGAAACGTAGACCCGACCAGGCTGGATTTACCTTGCAGATCCCTCCACCCAGTCAGTGCACGGTAGTTATCAAGGGATTGAGGCTGCCAAAAAAAGGCGGACACAAAGCAGTGATTCAGTGACACTCGATCACTTGCACAAAAAGATCATTTTGTTTTTTAAACACAATATTAAGATTTGGCTCCTTCCAACCAAAATAACAGTTGGTACCTTGGTGTTAACACAACACTGGCAACAGAAACATTCATACCAACAAAAGTCCTCATCGAAGTCTCTGTTTACACTGTACATGTGGATACAGAATTGATAAAGTATACATGAATGTGTACCAACTACAATATTTTGATGATATACTCAATATTGTTTATTTCTAAAGCGTGTATGCACAATCAAAATCGCGATAAAACAGCACTGGTTGTATCCTCAAGCTTCCGTCTTCCTTATGAAACATAGATGAGTGCTTGTTTAGCTTCCAACCGACATGCCACTGTGTGTGCACGGCTCGCGCAGTCGAGCTGCTGCACGGAAGGAAGACCCAACTCCCCGTGTAACAGCCATTATCTGGGCCAGAGGTGCGGCTCATTCACTTAGAATCGGCAGAATCTTTCGACGCAAAAGCGTCGGGCCGACGGAGCCAGTCGGCCGAGGAAAACCACGGCCCGTCGCTCGGCCCTTCCATTTCCACTCTAATTAATGAAACAAGCGGCTGCGGCTGACAGCAGGCCTTTGATGTCAGACCAGCAGAATGTAATATGCCCCTGCGGCTGAGTTTTTATTAGCCAATGTTTTGATATAGTGATCTGAGCTGAGGTTAAGGGGGTCCTTCGGCCCCGGCACCACTGCGGGGAGCCTGTCTAATAACCCTGATTCCACCCTCCACTTCATCTTAATCTCACGCGCCTCGCCTCGGCGATGACCGCCGCGCGTTCTCCTCCGTTTGCCACCTCCCGTTCTGATTCTCCTTCGCTTATTACAGCCGGGACATATTAATGTAGGTCTTCTTCTCCCGCTGACAGCTGTCAATCACACTCAGCCAGATGGTGGCTCACATTGAGCGCCGGCAGAAATATACGAGTGAAATTGCACTTGGCTGCCAACCCCTTCCCACCGCCACCACACTCGACTGCCTCTGAATGCGCACGGGCACCTATATGGAAGTGAAACGTAATCACCGGGGAAGTTGAAGCCGACAACTCGGCGGGAGGGGGGAAAAAAAAGGCGGTCGCGGTGCTCGCGAAGAGCCGCGCAGCTATTCAAAATCTGACACTGCTGCAAAGTAGATTTATTTGAAGGTAACATCTCACTACGAATCCATATCCTTGGAGTAAAAAGTCCGATCTACGAAATTCGGTCGTATTCAGGCGTAAAACTGAAAAGAACGGCCGCCCTGGTGCAGCTCCGTCAGCCCTACCTGGTCGAAAGGCGCCATGGAGCGAAGCCGCTTCGCCGCCACTCTTTGCTTTGTACACACTGTCTATTTTTCATCACAGCGCCGAGTCTGGCGAGGTTAGAAAGCTGTGAAAATAACCCAAGCGAGTGCGCTGCTGTAACAGACCGTTGGGCACCTCGGGCGGCGCGCGGCTTCCAAGTGGAGGAAGCGGAAAAAAAAGGATGTCGTACAGAACTGACGGCGGAGCGGGAGGAAAGATGCAGATAACATGTGCCGACGCGGTTGTTTCTTCAGGCAACGCTCCCATAATGAGCCAGGCTGGTACTGGGTTACTATTGCTAATGATATTCTCCTTCATGGAGTGGTGTGGAGAAGGTTTTTGCAGCTTTTTTTTGCATGAGAATCTGCCGAATCCATCCACTTTACATGCGATGCGATGAGATGTCTATGAGTCTTGTGGGGTCTGATTTTTCTTCTTCTGTTTGGCTCAGTTTTATCTTGCACTGCCAACTTTTACCGCTGAATATCAGTCCATATTCAACTCAAGTTTGGCGAACTTTGATCGTTTCCTTTTTTCACCGCCACAATCGAACGGGGAGTTTGAATTTGACATCAGAGCGACAAAAGCTTGCGGTGACCGAGGTGTTTGAACGCTCCGCGCCCAACTGTGCTTACTAATCCAGAGCAGGCTCGAAGCAAACGCATCCTTGAGCTCAACTCAAGCCGAACGCAAACTCAATGCGAGGCTTGATGCCCGGAAAGCCCGCAAAGCCGGATGAAGCTCAGACATCTTTAATTAAGTCATTTTAGCTCTCTGTGGTCACCTGGAATCAGCCAAAACGATGATTTGCTGTGACCTCGTCGTGACGTGTCGATTCAGATTTTTTACGGCAGAATTGTGAGATCCTGGAGAGCGACTGGGAGACACGGCTTCCCCTACTTTCAGCTCTTGGGTATATCGTGTCCAACTATTCCCATAAGGAGAGATATGACCAGTTGACATAGCTCCGGGCCAGGACTCCTTTCTCCTCGGGCCTGATCAATTTTTTAAAACAATACTCTAAAATTAATCAGCAGCCGGTGAAACGAGGCCAACGTGAAGTGGACACAAAGATGGGGCTTTTTTTTTTTCTCCGACTGGCCGTGGCTGCATTGTTTTCCGAGCGTTCGACGACGCTGGCTTAGGATGCAATCAAGGAGATCAAGGAACAGATGGCGGCGAAAGGACACGACGCGATCAAGGCTTCCTCAAAATCAATAGCAACACTGCACGACATCGTCAGAACAAAGGGTGTATAACTCCACCAACCACCCTGAGTCCAAATGAGAGTCGTTTGCTCGATCTAAGTTGTCGTATAGTTACCAGAAAAGCAACGTTTGGGTTTTTTTTTCAGCTGGTTGGATAAATTGTGATGCCATTCAAGCACGAGGACATTTGTGCTCCGCGGAGGGGCACGCGGAGAGCTCACACAAGTCATTTAGCACCCAGTGGAAAGGAAGCCATATTGTGTTATTGTTTTTCGCCATGTGGACGTGTTTGTCCTGAGAGTCTGCTTTACAGCCCGTCGAGCCGATTCCAGCTCGCAAAGCTGCGAGAGGCTTCATGACTGTAAGAACCGCTCGGGGTCAGATCATATAACGCGCCGTGTAACCTACTGTACATGTGCGCACGTGCACGCACCCATGTCCATTGTAATTAATTGGGGCAGCAACTGAGGGAGAGCAGATCTCCAGCTGCTCCTCTCCACCTCTGTCCCCCTTGGGTCAACTCGCTCCTTCGAGACCGGCACACATGCGGCCACGCGAACGCACGAGGTAACACACACACACACACACATGCACACACACAGGATGTGGAGGGAAAGAAAGAAAAAAAAGGAGTGTAGGGTTTCTTGGAAAAGGACGGAGAACACGAGGTCAGAGGTAGGAATTAGCAGAGGCTGGAAAGTGACAGGACACACAGAACACTTCATTCTTGTGCAACGAAAAAAAAGCCCCATGGGCGTCTGAGAAGTTGGTTTTGCAATTAAGGAGAAAACTCAGCGGAACGACACTGGGCACGATGGTCACACGGTCGAGCGCTGACCCTTTAACTGGGTGTGTGTGCGCATGTATGACA
>JASSRZ010000016.1:9313647-9324771 GCA_032164315.1 Malacoctenus gilli
GCGGAACGACACTGGGCACGATGGTCACACGGTCGAGCGCTGACCCTTTAACTGGGTGTGTGTGCGCATGTATGACATTATTTTCTCCCCGTGTTGGCCCTCTGGTGCAAGACTGCCTTGTACCAAGCACTTTACACGTGACCCTAATGAGGTGAATATGAGTACAAAAAGATAGAACAATAGCTGTTTTATTGTGAAACGTTTTGTTTTGTAAAAAAAAACTAAAAAAAGGACAGAATTCAAGCAAAATTTAGGTTTTCTGATTTTCAAATGTCAATATTTTCCTTTTGGATTGTTGAAAAAATATGAAATCTAACATCGTTAACAACTTGCATGCATAATTAGTACCTGTTCATAATTCAGTGGCAAACACTTCTCTTCCTTTCCTCACGTTTTCTCATCAACTGCAAATAACGCCCTGACTCAAACTTGCTAAAACAGCGATTCCGCCGCAGACGCCTGCCCTTCAATGTGCAAGCGTAGCAGCTCGCTCACTGACGGCAGCGATGGCCTTGATATGTAAAAGGCCTTCGTGCCATTTGTCAGCAACAGCCTTTTATTTGGCAAGGTTAACTCGCACCCAAGACCTCCAAAACAAATGATGGTGGGGAGCACAGTGACTCCAATTCGACGCGGCTTATTGCATCACATTCTGACACTTCTGCTAACGGTTGTCGTGGCAGGGGTGGGGGCTGGGGGCTCTGGTTCAGAAGGGCTTTTGCACCTGCTGCTGGCGTGATTGATGCGCGAATCAAGTGTATTGTTCATTTTGATACTCGGTAAACTTTTTCATGATGATCTTTTCCATTCAGATATGTCATCTAAAGACTGATGATTATCGGCCAATTACTTTCCTCAGAGTCCTCGGTGAACAGCTCTCACACGGTGAACGAAGCAGTTTTCCAGCGGAGAGAAAAGTCAATTTGAACTAATTACGACTAACGGCTATGAATATAGTTTCATACAACTGAAGGCTTTCGTCTGGGAACTTGAGATTTCGACATGCGTGCCCACGCACACAGCTCTCGAGTCGAAGGTTTCGAGTCCAGCAGTCACGAGTCACCGCGCCTCCACCGAGCATCACGACCTGGAATCACAGGGCGAACAAATGCTGTTTTCTAAACAAACACAGCATTCACTTTTCTGTCTCTCTCTCTCTCTCTTTTTTTCTGTTTTTGTATGGTGTCCTTTACTTCCTGTCATGGTTGCACGGACCACAACTCATAACATTACATCAGACATCTTTCAGGTCTAATTAACTTAGTGAGAGCCACGGGGGGTTTTATTTACTTCTCAAGTCACTGAGGTAAAATCCATGCTGGCTTAAGGTTTTATTAATTTGTTGCCTTGAGATAAGAACGGATCGAGATCCTCTCTCTCTCTCTCTCTCTCTCTCTCTCTCTCTCTCTCTCTCTCTCTCTCTCTCTCTCTCTCTCTCCTCCTGCAGTTAGATCACTTTCAAAACACAGGGAGGACAATCTTTCACCAAGGTCTTTTTTTATTTTTTTTTATTTTTATAGCCGGGGGGCCAGCTTTACCAAAGGCCCAGCTAATCAAGGTCCTGTCCGATCCTCTGCTTACTGTAGCACTTTTCCTCCCAAGTGCACAGGATGAAATAAATTCAGGTGTGTCAGATATGGTCTCTCCGTTTGAATAATCTGCAGGGAGGCTGAATGAGGCACTCGGAGGAGAATAGATTAGCTTCTTGTCCAAGCTGAGCGTGTGTGGCGCGCCCCTCATCCCGGCATATTGATGACACCCCAGCGGACCCCCCTCCCCCCCTCCCTCGACTTTTATTCCATCATATGGAGCTCAGACCAGCTTCCTTCTTACTTGAGGCTCTGATTCCTGCCTGCTGGCGGAGAATGTTTTCACTTGCCTCTGAGTCAGATTACGATCGGAGGCGCTGAATGAAGTCAAAAGCAACGTATCTGGCTCAACTCGGAGGGTCTGAGCAGGTTCCTTTACAGCCGCCTGTGCCTTTTATAGACCGCGAGAGAAAATCAGCAAATAGGGTCACTAGATGAGCCCCATTGCCTCTAATGACAGCATCATCTATCACTGTCATGTGAGGGCTCAGGGAAAAGGGGCCCGAATCCCTCTCAAGTTTGCCCCCGGATGGCAGAAACTGGGCTCACAGTACAGTGAGAGTCTTGTTCTCCCGAGTATACGAGGCAAAAGAAGAAGAAGGAAAAAAAAAGACAGGAAAGTGGAAAATAAATACATGCTGACAGTGGCTGTTAGTGCAAACATAAAAAAATGTGAGGGTACAGTTAAAAAAATAGATGTTCACGGTGACACCCTGTTTTCTGGCAATAGCAGTCCGCTATGAACTGAGTTATGATATTATAAACTGACCCCTTTAGTCGACCTCATGAGAACATAGGTAGGTGGTGGTGGTGGGGGGGGGGTGGGGGGGGGGGCGTAGGAGTGTGTTCAGTAACTTTTAAATAAATCCCGGTGGTCCAATGGACAAAGTCCCACTGTTACTGCATAGAGTACGGCTGCAAGGTTTTCCCTCTCTCTGGCAGGACCAGAGCAGAACAGGCGCCTGTAATGAACATAGTCAGGTTACACTTTTTCCTCAATTGGTTTGGCGAATATTTAACGTCCCTGTTCGCATTCGCACAGCAGTCAAAAGTGAATGCAAACTTTAGCTGGTAATCGCGCAAAACTGTGTCAGATGCATGAAAAGCAAGTCTGCGTGTCAGTGGATCAGCGAGTGTCATCAGAACTCGGTTTCCGATTTGTTGACCAGGGATGAGGAGTTGTGTCGCCCGTGGTGATGATGGAGCGCCGCTACAGGGAGGAGTCATTTCGCCCACTTGTTTCTGCGATCTTGCTCTTTCACTCAAGACGTAAAGTTCATGAGCAGAGGTGGATTACTCAACTAACAACGCTGAACTGTGAGAACAGGTAACGTGTATCCACCGTCACCGTGGCATCAAGTCCAGCCTTTGCTTCCTCTCAGAGAGAAGACTGACTGGTCAGGTCCAGGAGTGTGTTGATGCTGTGTTGGGTGTACACATCATCCCACGGTCTTACCTGCACAATGTGACCTCATTATAAGCTTCCTCTTAATGTCTTCACCTTATTTGCTGTGACGTTTGCACCATCAATCACCAAAACAGCGTTTTTGAAAGCTGTGTACAAAACAGACACAAGCGTGACCCTCCCGTAACAGTGCTGACAGCAGGATTTCATAAAGAACCTCTTTTAGCCCACTCAGAGTGTTTGCTCATGAACATCATTTAGACAGGGGGAGAGGAGGGGGGGGGGGTACTCGTTTGGACGCGTTATGAAACAGTCCACTCCTGGCAGTATTTTTACACTGTTTGTATGCTCATTATCTGAGCAGACAGAGAGGAAGAGGGAAAGGGACAGGGATAGGGAGAGAGAGAGAGAGAGAGAGAGAGTTTTGACCTCCACATAGCGTGGGCAGACATTATCACATTGAGAGGTGGTTGGCAGGTACAAAAGGCTTCAGCTGACTCCAAAAAAAGCAACATGGACTTTTATTGGATGAGTGCACATCACAAGTTAAAAACACCTTTTCCACAAAAGCGCGATCCGCCGCGCAATTTTTTTTTTTCGAAAACCCCCATCCGAGGAGGGGAAAGGAGCAAGTGGAAGCGCTCCTCTCACGCTGAAGTGTTTGCGGACACGCAGCCATTTTTCATTTATCTGTGTAAATCAATAACAGCGAGATCCCGCGCAGCGTGACGGATCCCATCATCACTCTTCTCCAGGCCATGCATCTGGATTTACAGTCAACACGGCCTGATGGGCCAAGTGCTCGCGAGTGTCGGCAAACACTTTCAGCTGGGAACAAATGCCCCGGACGTGCCATCGAGGGACCGTGCGGACCCGTCGCCAGCGAAGCACCCCCACCCGCCGATGCGACCGCGCCGGGCGCAAGCTCGAGGATCCTTCAAACCTGAAATCCCACAAAACTGCTTGTTTTGAGTGCAAATTCAACCAAATTATTCATCACTTTTCTAAAGAGAGGTCAAGTAGAGTTTGTGTCGTTGCCACATGAGGTCGAGTCAGAAGTCACTGCGGCAGCTCTAATTAAAACACTTTGTTGTGGATGTGGGTGGTCTGCGCAGAAGGATGTTTTCAGCCTCTCCTGATGTCTCGCTTTATTGATGGTCAAAGGTTGAGTCTGTAAAATTTAATAGATTAGGTGTTGAATAATTGACGGCGGGCCGAGTTGCCGCAACCATTTAATCAAGAACTGAGAAATAATTTTAACCAGGAGCAGTTTGAGAGAGAAAAAAACAAAAAACAGGGGGGGCGGAGACAGTTTCAGAGTGGAAACAAATCATGAAGCGGTCATGTCATTTACATTGCGTCATAAATTTGCCTGTCTTTTTTTTTTTTTAAATAATCTTTGAATTAACACCTGCGCTTCATATAATGGGCTGAACAGTGAGCAGTGCTTGCCAGAAAAGAGAGAACACAACCAGCAGATTTCTTCTTTAGAGCGGTTTTGTGTATTTTTAGCTTTCAGCCAATTAATGTGGATATCTCCACGGTACATGTTGCGTCGTTGCCGCCGTTGTTGGGCGGCACCGTTCAAAGCAGGACCACGGAGGCAGAGTTGCCAGATTTGACTGACACCTTCCATTCTAAAGGCAAAATCCTCCAATTCAATAAAGTAAAGAATAACTAAAAACAGCTCAAATCACAGTTTCTCTCAAAACTCATGTTAAAACCACACCACTATTAATACACAGGCTGACAGGAAAACAGTCCATAAGCATGCAGTTGCTCTACAACTGCACTAAATGGTCAAAGAAAGAAGTGAAAGAAAAAGCCAACGCACGAAGTCGAGGGAAATCACGCCACCAAAAAGCCAACGCCGAGTCTTTCACATTCACTCTGATGAACCCTTTGGGTTGACACGTTGGCAGTGAATCAGCCTCAATGACTAAGTCGGTCTGAGTAACTTTGAAATCTCTCAAGAGAAAGCAGGGAGACAAATACAAAAAGGAAAGTATACAGATTTTTTTTAAAAAACTGACATGAACAGACCTCCAACGATACAAATGGGACTGGGGACTGCTCAAAGGCATCATTGAACGTTTAGGGAGAAAAATGAACACTGTTGGAGTAATATATTAAAAATTTGGCCCCAAAAAATGACTTGGAAGCTCTGATTAAAATATCGCTTTTGGTTTCAATGATCTTATGTCCATTTAGAAGGTGACAAACCACCAAGTATTAATAAGCGGCTGAAGCTGCTCACTGTGGAATTGTCTGTTAAGATTTCTTTATTATTTCCTTTGCAAGTTTCGTGGTTGTTTGCGCAAAAAGAGAGTTTTTACTTCACATTCGTGGCGCCGAGCCCACTCATGATCATTCAGCCAAACCAGGGTATGATATTCCTGCCAAAAGCCCCTTTTTCGCTCTGGACTTGTGTGCATGTCAACTGCGAGAATTTAACCTCACAATACGACCCGCCGGTCCGCATCTCCTCCACCGCCATGCGGAGTCGCCCGCTGCAGCATTCAGGTCATTGCAGCACACGCGAGGTCGTTCTGCGGTGACACAAAATCAAATGAAATACTGGGTCCCTGGTAGACGGCGGGGACAACACACACACACACAGACACACAGACACACACACACACACACACACACACAGCCGCCTCCAGACACTCGGCTCGGAGGACGAGCGGACAGATGCACCAACAGGCCGACAGACAGAGAGGTGCCAGGGTGAAACTCCACCCTCCTTGGCACGACGGAGAGGGAACGCGATTGTCGAGCCAAACTGCATGTGTGGAGCGGGAAAAACGCCTTATATGGTGAGCCGACCAAACTGGAGGCCGCAGCAAATCGTCAAAATACACAGACAGGAGCTAACGCCGTGCTTATGTTGTGCTGCGTTCAGAGGCATCATCTAGAAAGGGGCGAGTTTAGCCGTTTGGAAAACGGGTTACCTTGTATGTTGCTGCACAACAAGTTCATGTTGTTGCCATGTCACACCAAATGTTGCATTTTTCAGCATATTTGTAGTTTCATTTCTCAATGTCTTTAATGACATCTCTGTCCGAGCCGTGCTGTCAAATCTCTGTCCTCAATCAAACATCTCCAGTTTTGTTGTTGCCTACAGAAAAACAGTGTCTTGATTATCGAAACTTTTGTTTGTTTTTGCTTTCGCATGTTGGTGACAGAGTGTCTCAGTGTTTTGGGAAATGGACAGCTGAAAGAAACATTTCTCATACAAAGTGTTTTAAGAGCATAGCTTCCAAGAACCCCTTGGCATGGTGCCAGAGATCCTGCAAAATTGTGCTCAAAACTTCATTTTTCACAGAAATCTTGAACAAAAACCCTGATCGGGAGCAGATGCCCGATGAATCCACGCCTTGACATTTGTTTTGGAGGTTCCTGCCTTTTTTAAATTGTGTTTTCTTGGCTTCACTTTAACAAGTTGGCAAATGAAAGATCAAATCAATGGGAATTACCTTTCTTAAAAAGCTTTGGGGGGGGGGGATTCAGGGAAAAAAAGGTGTCACTGACCTGGAGCCCAATAACATGCCAAATCAGTGAGGACTCAGCTCAGCTTTTTTAGCCCAAGTGCTGTTGGACTGTAATTTTATTATTGAAGACTGAAGAACAAGCAACTTGCCTCTTGCGACCTTTATTTTTTCTGTCAGCACTCTGTAGAGATAAAGCTCTTTATTCACTTTTTCTAAGAGGAGCTGTTTTATACACACTTTAAATGCAAACGTGAGTTGGTGCCCCATTTTAATGCACAAGCGTTCACATTGTTATCCATTTATAAGCACTTGTGATGCTACTCCAAGAAAACCATGAGAGAACAAACAGCGTGTGGGTGAACACGGTCTGATCCTCTCCTAACAGCGAGTTCCTGCGATTTCCCCCTCGTTCGCAGCACCTCTTTGAAGGGTCTCGAACGTGACTTTCGCAAATCGACTAATTGCTCGGCGTGAACCCGACCCGGGTCTCTCACTTCTTCTATCAGCCCCTCCGCGTCTTTTTCTGCATCAGCATTTGTTAGACGAAGAAGAAAAAAAAACCTGGTGAGGCACCCCCCTCACATCTGCAGCCGAGCAGCCGACGTAAAACTGAAGCGTTGTGTCACTTTAATGAGTTTGCGGAGAGAAAAAAACAAATACGATGTAAAATGTTCCTTTGGCCGCCTCACAGGGAAATGATGATGGCATGTTAGCCTTTAAAATCAGCTGAGTTGGCTGACCTTTCGTGCAGCGCAACAGATACATGGAGCCACTTAACATAAAGTGTTGTGAGTTAGCCTGTTTCTGAGCCCCCTCCACCCCCCCACCCCCCTGAAGAGGCTTTTTTTCCCCTGTTACACCAGGAACTGATGTATTAGATGCTGTGTTGTTGGGTTTTTTTTCGTCTAAAGCCTCACAGTGGGGAGGAATAAATGGAAATCGGACTGAAAATCCAGCATCACATGGACGCTCTGTCCACATGAGAGACAGGAAATGTGGCTTCATGAAGGAGGGGGGAAAAATGCAGAACAAGCAAAAACTTGCACAGGAGAAAAGCTGCTTATCCTTTTTTTTTCCCTTCCTGCTTCACTCCTCGTTTCCTACTCGTCCTCCTGGTTCCCATGGCAGTGCATGTGTGTGTGTGTGTGTGTGTGTGTGTGTGTGCGTACGCGTGTGCGTTTGGATGAGCACCTGACTCACAGTAGCTCTCTGGGCTGTGGGGGTGTTATTAGCGAGCCAAGCCAGATGCCCTCTCCCTAGGTAGCCGACTACATACTGTACCTCTTCCTACACAAACTGTCCACTGGCGTCCGTACGCGAAAGCACGTCGTGGGACCGCGGCCATGGTTTTTTTTTCTTTTTTTTTCCTTTCCCTCTTTCTTTCTTTCTCTGGAGCAAGGCCTCAGGTGGTCTCACCTTATCGCTGTGTACCTGACATCATCGGGTCAGTGAGTCAAGAGAGAGAGAAACGCTCATACCAGCGATGGCTCTCGTGCTCCTCTTCTGGCACACTGAAAATGCGGGATTCCCTTCGGTGCCGCACTGCCCGATACTGAAATCTTCGCTTTTATTTTTTTCTTTTCAGCGAAATAAAACCTTAACATAGCGAAAACAGAATGTTTTTTTTCTGGGGAGAGGATCGTGACTTGAAGGTTAAAAAAAAACAAAACAGCTGCTTTAGAGTAAGACGTTGCGCTGCTGGGCTGTGCGCGGAGAGCAGATGGCGTAATGAGATCTACTGGAATAACAATCGCACTGTCAGAGCCGCTGCCTACATGAAGCAAAGCAATCATCACGGACCATGTATTTTTCGATGAAATTGCCGCATTGTGGAGGAGAAAAAAAAAAAAAAAAAAAGATAAGGGAGGATCTGAGCCGATGCATTCGGGGTCACGGAGTAGCTGCTGTGGGGCCCCGCCTGAAAGTTCAAAGCTATGCATTTCAAATGATTCCCGTTGTTTAGTGCAGCTCGCAGCTCATTAGGTCACCGCGACATGCATAAACGGCCCCGATAGGGCACAGTTGGTACGGCGCACGGTAATCAGCGGCGGGGTGAGGAGTTTAATTCCCGCGCGAGCTCCCGGCGCTAAAAAATACATGGGCTCACTGCTGTGTAACAGGACGTGGCTAACAACAATGTACATAACTGTGACGCGCCGGAGACGAAGGGAGGGGGGGGTTCAGAGGTGTTCTTACAGTAAAGGAGAAGCTCCTGAACAAAAAAAAAAAGATCTGACCTGATTTGCAGTTGTCACATAAACAGCAGGATCACATGGACCCTGCTGAGTTACGTAACGCCCCCGACGTGCGAGGGAAGCGAACACAGCCCGTCGAGCATGAAGGGACGGCGCTCCTTTTTCAGCCCGCGTTTTGCTTTGAAAACAAAGACCGACTGATCGAACATAAAAACACGACGTGTCGTGTATCCTGAGACGGGAGCATAAAAAAAAAATTCTTACGCAAGTGTAAAGTAGGTAACATGCATTTGAGGGATGAGCGGCGGAGCCCAGTCTGTAGGCGGAGCCCTCGGATAAACATGCAACACAGTTTAGTCGGCTGATGCGTCTGGCTGATGCCAGTTTTTGCTTGCACCGGTTTGACCCTCTGACCAGGCTGGTTGGAAAGCATGAGGAGGATGTGCAGAGGTTCTCTCGTTCAGAAATCATCCAGCCCACAAGAAAAAAGATTCAGTCAGTGGAACGAACAGGCAGTTTGGCATTACGGTGAGAGGATCCGGTAAATTTAACACAGGGATCAGTGGAAAGACTCTGCCGCTCATCCCACAAGTGCATGTCTGTCGTGCGCCAGCTTCACATAGCAACCTCGTACATACATTTACATCTTTAAAGTGACACTGATTCCCCCGATATGGACACTCTGGTACGGTGGGAGGAAGTGACTGAGAAATGAGCGCTCATGGAAAACATGCAAAGTCCACAGAGAAGCTACTGACATCAAGAGGAAACCAGGGCTCTCCTCGGAGGGAAACGTACCTGTGAATCTTTGGTTGAAAGTTCGTCCATTCAATTAAAAAAAACAAAACATAGAAGCTTTATTGTGAAAAAAGAAGTCGCGCGAATCTAATCTAAAAAAAAAACCCGTCTCGTCAGTCTTTGCCTGGATTTTTAAATGCGTCACTGCTCTTAAAACCAGGAATAGATCAATTGTTTGAAATGACATAAATAGGATTAGAAAGTATTCGCAGCGGTTTGGGTTTTAGAGCAGATAAAAACGAGTTTCTTCACCTTGTCCCATTTCAGTCGATGCGTTACAATCACCCCCGCCCGCCCCCTTAAAAGAAATATGAGTTTGCGGTCATGAGTGCCTTCGCCTCGTCCTCTGGCGCGTCGAATTGCAGCTTAAAGATAACTCTTTTATGGTGCGACCTTGAGGGGAGCGCCTGCATCGCTATTCAAAACGACGCGAGGCTGCACTCAACCGTATTAGCACTTCAAACCGGGCCATAAAAGCGGCAGGCAATTGTGGCGCCGCGGTTGCTGTACAGCAGGTAGCCACCGCTACCCCCCCCCCAACAATAGCAGCAGCGACTGTAGTTCACTGTACATCTCTGTGACTTGAAGCACTAACAGTTGCCTGCCGTTACCCCCCCACCCCCTGGTGCCAGCTGACGGACCCCCGTCAACAGCGATTGTCGCACGACCACGTGAATCACCACCGTTCAGAAATGCCAAGGGCCCCCCCCACCACCACCACCACCACCACCACCACCACTTCATGTCAGCACTCATACGTCGGGGCACGTGTACGCGGAGCACAAACCCTCATCAACATCTGTCGCTGGCAGCGAATGTGTGTTAGTCATTCTCAATTATCAGCATTGTGCAGCTTTCTCCTGGTCCTCCAGATGTTCGTGCTGCCTCGCACATGGACGAGTGCGAGCGCTGGTCGCCCGGGGTGCTTAAAGAAAGGGCTGCTGCATGACTGCACCATGTGCAGTGCAGTGCAGTAGCAGCACCGGACAGTGCATCGCGCAGGCGGCAGAGGCTCTCTGCCATCTAGTGGCGATCAGCGGTGCTGATCGAAGCCAAAGTGAAACCGGCGCATTGCTCTTCCAGGAGGTCAAAAACGCAGGCCGCACAGATACCCGAGTTGAATAAAACCCTTTTTGGTCATAGTTTAATTAAAAATGCTTTTCATTCTGTACATTAAAAAATATCCAGTGGTACCATTTGTATCTAAGAACAGTAAAAACAATTGAATAAATTAAAAAAACGCGATTATCGGAATCAAAATGTGAAGCGGCTGAGCAGAACACGCGGGTCGTTTTTCCAGTCCGAGAAAAACCTGTGAGGGAAGTGAATCTAAACAGCAAGTTTGTGAGCCAATTCATTTGCCTCTCATTCGAAGTAAGAAACAAATCTCTGAAGACTTCCGACACACAGGTAACACTTTCAGAGGTCAGAGGAAAGAACGCGTCTCGGCAGGAAAGGGACGCGAAAACAACGGCGAGCGCAGACGCAGCGATCCAGACTCGGTTCGTGTCGCGGCTTCCTGCTCCAAACGCGGACGTTACTGCATGAAACGACACGTTGGGAAACGTTGGGACTCCAGCAGCGCGGCAGCAGAATTGGAACTGGCTGAGGTTGATCACGTCCTGTTGATTGGGTTCAAAATG
>JASSRZ010000016.1:9334466-9349466 GCA_032164315.1 Malacoctenus gilli
AACCCCGTTAATTGCCACGAAGGCTCGGCGTCAGAGTCAGCTGTCACACAGTCGGAGTTTGTCCACGATTAAGTCGGCGGCCAAGAGCATTTATATCTTTCGCCGAGTGGTTTTGAAAGAGAAGAAAAATGTCGACGCTGCCATTTTTTTTAGGGTAATCCAGCGATGACATGTCTGGTCTTCATTTTCCCCAGACACAACTGTCCTGAAACGTAGCACGGACGCGTCTCTACGTACCGGAAGACCACGTCGTACTTGTTGATGACGCCTCCCAAGGACCTGTTTTTGACGGCGAAGCCATTGCCCACGACAACACAGGTCCTGCATTCGAGGCTGTCGAGGGGAAACCAAATAAACATCACACCCTCACAAACAATGTTCCACACTCCCCACCCCCCCCCCACCCCCCCCCTCCCTCATCAGGTCCTGGGAGTGAAACCTCCCTTCCTGCCTGCAGACATAAACAAGGACTTATCACCACCACAGTCACAGCAATCAACTGTGCAGCATTCATGACGGCACCGTAAAAGGATTTCAGTGTAATGACATCTCCCCATGCACCCGATCGCACGACACCGTAGCAGCAAACCGATCGGCCGTGTCACCAAGCAGCCGATGGATAGCGGGCCAACACTCACTTTTCAATGTCGGCCGGTAAATGATAATTTGCCGTCAGCGCAAGGACTTTGAGGAGGAGGGGCTCTGAGGAGGGAAGTGAGAGAAAGAACCGTTAGAAACCTTCAGAGTTGGTGACAAAACTTCAACAGTTCACGACGGAAATTGACGATCGGTCTTTTTCTTTGGGGGTTTTTTTTCTGCCTGAGGTTTGAAAGTTAAAGAGCCACTAAGACTGCTTTCTGTTTCTTGTGCACAGTGTGCACAAACAGTCACCTCTCAGTCGCTCCGACGTCAGGGAACAAATGAACCCTTCCGCATCCCGCACATTTACTTTATTGGGAAAACGAGGCGATTAAAAATTTCCCACATTATTTTATTAAACCTCACTCTAATTAAACCACCGCTCGTAAATTTAATTTTTTTTATTGAGTTCAATTTAGTTTCGCAAAAAAAACTTTGTTATTGTCATTGAATTAGACGTATCAATTGTTCTTCAAATTGTATTTTCTTCTACCTTTGAGGTCTGATTTTGTGTGGTTAATCAAATACCCGTGATAGTTTTTATTCTTCTAAACTTTATATTGAACATATTGACTAATTAAAATACGACTTTCATTCCCTCCTTAAAATGTTCAGGTATTTGAGAATTAGTTTTTAAAAAAGAAAAAAATACAATGTGTGAAGCCCCATAATAGCCAAATAAAAAATTACTTCTAAGCCCAAAAAAATAGAACAAAACAAGCCATGGAAGGGATGAAAGCATCAAAGAGCAGGAGCCTATCAGGAGATAAAAGTGCAGCAATAAAATGCGTTCTAATCTTTTATTACAGGATGGCAATCGGGATGCTGACGTCCGTGACACAGTCCGAAGGTGTAATCGAACGGGATGGATACCAGGCAATTAAATTTAATAGGGAGGGGGGAGTGAAACATGAGGAGTGAGCTGGAATGGACATACCACTGCCCTTAATGCCGTAGGGCAACGCCTGCATGGACAGATGCTCACGCCAGAAGAAGTCCTCCAGCTTCATGAAGAGCTGCGTCTGCCGGCTGATGCTGCGCGAGAGGAAAGTTACGGAGGGGGGGGGGTTACTGCACACGACTTATATTACAGGAGCCTCTTTTTATTGTGCGGCTGAGAAGAGCAGGGGAGGAGGAGGGAGGGACGAAGACAGGCGGGGATGAAGACAACTGCTTTGTGTTTCTCATTTCTGGGAGGATGAAACCACTATTAAACCACACAATGGACAATACCACGCGTGCAGCCAAGCACTCGCCACATGTGTTGAACTGATGCGCCGAGCGGGCCTGGGATCCATTACGCAGGTAAACCGGACTCGTAATAACAAAATCAGCCTCGTACATTATGTCATCCAATAACAATTTTTTTCCCTATTAAAAAAAAAAAAAAAGCCTTCTGTTGGTAGTTTTTCTTCTCCGCTGAGGAGGGAAAGGAAAAGGAAAACCGTAACATTCACAGAGCCCGCGCAGTTAAGGTAGGGCCGCGCGCAAAAAAGAAAACAGTCGCCTTCCTGTGTTCGCCGGCTCCAGACCCCCGCACCCCCACGCCCCCACCTGGACATCTCCGACCTGCCGGGCTCCGTGGCGAACCTCTACCGGCGTATCGTCGCCCCTCCCGCGTGCCCGCTCGCGCTCAGCGGGGCACCCGGATGAGTCCCCGGGGCAGGGCCCCCAATTAGAGAAATGTCAACAGTGATCGCCCGGAAGGTGCCACACCCCCCGCCCCCTCCTCCTCCCACCCGCAACGACCGATGTGGCAATACAGCTGCGCTCAAATCCGTTCCTCTCACTAAAAAAGGAGGAGACGCCGAGATTACGACTCTGGGAAAAAAAAGGGTCAGGGGTCAGTGGGTGAAACGGTAAACACACCGCGCCGTTTGATAAGCTCGCGACAACGCGCACGTGGCGGCTGCGCGGCCAGTCTCGCACGAGAACACAAAGGGGGTCTATCGAACACGCAGCTGGATAAGCCGATACAAGGAGCCGGAGGGAAACAAACGTGGGAAGGCTCAGGTGGCGCGAGGCGAAGGCAGCGGACTCGAGACACTGCAGTTAAACGCCCGAAAACGAGCCGCAATCATTAGATGGAAACTTTTTTTTTTCTTTTTTCGGGCAAATAATTAGCTCTGTTCATTCTCCCTCTTTTGCGGCTGGTGAAGTCTGAGGGAGCCTGGCACGGCCAGTTCCAATAAAAACCGCTGGCATACCTCCCTCCTCCAATAAGCCCCCTCACTCCCTCCTGCTTGTAAAGCAAAAAAAAAAGAAAAGAAAGGAAACACAGACGTGCCATTACTCACTTAAAGTTAAGGCGCTCCCACTTCTTCTCGCTTATCCAGCCGCCACACAGCGACTTGCTACTGTTCACAGGCTTGACGGTGCCTCCGTAGCTGAAAGACAGACAATTACCACAACTGCCGTTAGGAACACACACACACACATGCACGCACGCGCAGACACACAAAGTGCCAGTAAGTGGGTCCAGACCGCTCCAGAATGCAAGAACGGGCATGCATGTGCGGAGGGCCTCAGCTGACCCGCGGCTCAGACCGCGCCGCCATCAGAATGCGGGCCCGTCCTCTCAGCGCTTTTCTCAGTGACTCAGCAAACGCGCGCAGCTCACCAGATTCCTTTTGATTTACCAGAACAAAAAAAAAAAAAAAACGGGCAGTTCTGTGATCCCGTGGCTTCAGACGAGCCGAGAGAGACACGTCGGCATCGGCTTGCCTGTGCGTGCGTGCGTGCATGTGGGATTACCTTTGAAGTATGGCATAGGAGCAGTAGTAAGTGACGAAGGAGATGAAGAAGAGGAGGACTGGGAGAAGCCTAAGGCACCATGCTGGGGGGAGGAAAAGAGACACAAAGAGAGGCAAACTTTGAGTTTCTTTTTCAGGAACCACAACGATCTCAGGCAACGTTTGGTCTGGTTCCATTGGCGATCCGTCGCACTGCTCGTCTGCACCCCCCCCCCCCCCATCTAGTATTTCATGGGAATTGGCATCATGCTTAAACACACTTCTGCATCTGATGCCGCCGAGTTGCTCACGTGTTTCCCGGGTTACAAATTTGGATCCGTTTGGTCCGATCGAAGAAACGACCGACGACGCGCTTTCAAATTGGCCACGAGCAAAATGAAAAGCTTCTGCCGTCTCTTTGCGGAGCAGGTGTGTAAGTCGCCACCGGGACGGGTCCTGAAAAATGACACCGAAACGAGTCCTAATGGATTCCCGGCACTCGCGGCTTTCCCGGGCAAATGTGCAAGTTGACAGGAAACGGTCCGTCCATTGTGGTCCCGGTGTGGGCCCGAGGAATCAAAAAAAACACACACGAATTAGAGATAATCATTCGAATCTGGGCGCTTTTAACGCAAGAGGTCTCCTCGAATCCAGAGCATAAACACTCACTTATTACGAGAGCGGTGGGTCTAATGTTATTGACTGTCTGAAAGTGATTAACCGAGGGGGAGGGTTCTCATTGCTCTTTTTGCCGAGTTCTTCCAAGCCAGCGGGTCCAATCACGTCGTCGTTCCTTCTATAGACTGGTGAGGTCATATTGGGCTCCCACGCCGCGAAAGGAACACGCGATCACAGGGGAGGGAAACCAACCCGCCGGATGATCAGCCGGACACCCGACAGCCATCGCTTGAAAACTGCTGTGCGCTGAGATTCGAAGCATTCCGCGAGCAAAGGCTACAAAATATGAGACACCGCAAAGGAAAGTTTTACAGGTGACATTCGTCTTGTATTTAGCTGTTTCACTTGCCGCTTAGCTGCCTGGTGGAGTCACAAACACTCGGTTTAATCCTCTAAACAAAAACACAACTGCTGAAAGTTTGCATGCGTATAATTAGATTCGCAGTGTTGCAACAAAGACTGGATTTGCATTGCTAAAAAAAAGAAAAAGAGACTGAAACCTCCTTAAGTTGCGTATTCACACCTGGCTCATTATCAGGTCACGTTGCCTCGCTGGGAAAAATCAACGTGCCTTCTTAGAGGAGGTGAAGCGGAGACTGAGCAAAAAGTGAGAATTGAGAGGCAGCTTTGGAGGAATAATTTGGTTTTACAAGTGCGCTATTAACTACTGGTAGAAAAACACAAAAGGAAGGGAACAAAATTGCAACTCGCCACTTCATCAGCAAACAGCAACTGTTGCAAATCACAAGCTCAAAAATATCAAAACCGTCAGATCGCGTCGCTTCAGTGTTGAATAGAGACGGCTTTTGACCCAAACGTATCACAATCTGTCAGTGTTGGCATTGGAGCTTACTTTTCGTTGCCTTCTGGGACATCTTCACATGCTCCCTGGTCCTCTCATGTCCACACAGCCCGTCCAGTTATCCTGGCGACAGTCACAGGGAGGAAACGGGGGGCCCGTTTACTTGCGCCGCCTCCATCGCGCCCGTTACACTGACATAAAGGGGGAACTTCCCTGCGCCACCTGCCCCTACCTCCCCAACTGAGTCCACCCCCTCCCACCCCCACCCCTGGTCTGTGAGTATCTCCCCAACCCCCTTAAGCACCCGTGGGATGCGATCCACACATTGAGAGGCACGGTCTTAGTCAAATGATTCTTACATCAACACACGCACGAAAGCAAATACCGGAAAACAAGCAAATGAAGGGAAACACGAGAGTGAAACCGGCGTCCAGACTGAAAAGAGGGAAGGGCAGCAGATGAAGGGCGTCGGGTTTAAGAGGATCACGCAGGGGCTGATACTCCATAGAAATGAGGAATATTCCACATCGGCTCCGGCAGCGGTTTAGCGATGCTTTGGAGGGCTGGGATTAGGGCTCGGATCAGCTTAAAGGGGCATTTAACACGACGCACATCTGACTATTTATTTCACAATGCACATCTTACCCCCCACCCCACCCCGATCTCGTGTCATTCATGACATGCAGAACCCAGGGTGGCTTCAGGAATAAGTCTCCAATGAAGTGTGGCTTGCAGGGCTCGAAAAAAAAAAAACCCAAACTGGGAATCAATGGCGGATTGAAAGAGCGCACAGCTGAATGTCTATTTCGGGACAGGCGTGCACGCACACGGCTCATGCCACCTCGCAATAACAGCAATTCGATACCGCTGCAAATCTCCAGGCAAACCACGTCGGGGCCAAATCTGAAGGGCGAGGCGGTCGGAAAGCACGTGATCGATTGAAACGCCGCCACCAAACGGGACCCAAGCCCCACTCCCTAGGGACAACCCCCCCACCCCTCCCCTTCCCCAGGGACTCTTGGCGCTCAGTCCCCAACATAACCTTTCGCTACCCCTCGCCTGCTGAAGCGGCACCGGATTCAAAAGGCGTTGGGTGTGGATTCCTCCTGAGCCGGAAGCGAGGCCGGCCTGTTTGTTTCCTCACTTCTCGCGAAGGAAATGACAAAAGGATGCGAAGAATGTGAACCGAAGCAAACATTAAAACGCATCGTTTTTTGGGAGAGGGGGGGGTTTTCTCTTTTGCCGGCTAAAGCTTAGACACATTATTGCTGGATTTAAAATTGAGCTGGACATCACGTCATGAGTTCTAATCATATTTACAAATAGTTTGGATGATTTGATAAAGCCACCAAACTGTAGGCCCCAAACTGGGAACTCTTCAGACTCAACACAGTCCTTTTTACTCTGACTTTTAGGTTGCAGATTCAGCAATTCATTCATTTTCTATTCGACCCCCCCCCCCAATTGAAGAGTGGTTGCTGACACACATCCTCACCTGTGGACAGTTCAGAGTCAACAGGTGACCGCATATATTTGTGCACTGTGGGGAGGAACTGGAGCAACTCAATAAAAACCAACAGCCGCTCAAAAGTAGAACACGCAAAGCTCTCCACGACGCCAGCATGTGTTTTCCCCGCAGCCACTCATTGAGAGAGTAATCTCAGTGATTACAGGGTGGCACTCAGCCTCCGGGGTTCGAACCGTCTGGGCACCCGTGCCCCCCTGACTCTACATGTTCCCCCGGTGCCCAGGGTGCTCACAGCTCGGAACCAGACATCGCTGCGGATTCTGTCTCGTTTGCTGCGGAAGATTGTCCCGACTCCACGAATGACCGTTGCCAAACTAAGACGCGGCGATGTTCCATACCGCAGAGCTCCTACGGCGGGACAGCCGGACGACAAAGCGGGACCGTCTTACCTTTTCCCTCTTTCATTGCAAACGGCCGCGTCCTCAGTGCTCCGATGTAATGGCTCGGGAACGCTCCCTGCGGACGGAACACAAAATGATCAGACATATGTGAGCAATCGGAGAGTATCTGTGTGGTGAGCTTGTTATTCTCTTTGTTTCCTACTCGACTCTGCACTTAATAATGTCTAATTGCATCTCTGCACAGAAGGAAAGTCCCCGTGAGAAGCAGCATGCAGGGCAGATCGCTGCACACTGGAACTGCGTTTTTCTGGTGGGGAGCAAAAATGGAGCGAAGCTCCTGTGTGTTCAGTGAAGATGAAGCCCACTTCTAATCAAATTGTTGCGGCCACAAAAGCTGTAAACACAAATTGTTTACCTCCAAAAGATGATCCTAGCAAGCAGGTTTTGCACATGATGAAAAAAGCAGGGACTAAATCAGCAGCCCAAGCACTGAGGAAGCCTGTCGGTGTTACGACGGCATCTAAACTTCCTCTTCAGACTCAATAAATGTTGCTCAACCTCAGGATTCAAGAAGACCTTGAAGGGGCGCCAGAATTCCCAGGTTTGGTTCTGGAACTTTGCCTGCAATGAAGCTGTCAAAGAAAACAAGAGAGACACTTTTCCAGAATCAAAAGCAGACCCGGGAAACAGGCCGCTGCTCTTATTTTGAAGGCTGTTTGTTGATGAGCGTGTTTCCAGCTGAAATCGAGCTTCAGTGAAATGTTCGGGCAAATCACTGAATTTAAAAGGAGGCCCATGAACTTTCTTAAGTCACTGCTTGAACGTCATGAAGAGTTGCACCTCCAACTCGACTCCACTGGAGTCCGCAGCGCGACGGCGGTGGTTCAAGTCCAAACAGCTGGACGACAGCAGCTGAAGCCCCTTAAGATGCTGAGGACCAGCTGAGGTGAGGTGGGGGGGGGGGCACAGAGCAACGTTCAGCTCAGTCAGGACTGCCCTTCACCGCAGACGCGAAACCCTGGCCTGCAGACGCAGAGCCAACGGACCACTCGGAGAGCTTAGCCACACGCTGCAGCGATTAAGGATGAGTCAAGCATCCACCGCGAAATAGCAGAGTGGAAGTCGTTTCAGCTCGGGCGCTCCGTGGGAAAATTGTCCGTCAGCGATTCGTCACTGTAAAGCTTCCACCCAAATTCCCGTGAAAGGACGAGTGCCGGGGAACGCCCACGCCGGGCGCTGAGCAACGACGAATGACTCGATCAAAAAAAGATTGACGGAGGACCGTTTGTCCTTCCAGTCACACGAACTCTGACTGGGTTGCGACAGTCAGTCGGTCGATCCATCGTATCACTCAGGGTGACAGGCAGCGCCGTTAGGGGATTGCCACGGAGAGGGAGAATCTTATCAAGTGGTTCCTGAATGGCCAAAGTCCCTCAAACGCAGTCAGCACGGACCGAAAGGGATGACCCCTTTATCTAACCCCCCCGACCCCCCACCCCACCCGCCTCGACTCGCCGCCAACCAGCTCAATTCCCTCCTCCACAGACTAAAAGAAAATTGCATGTCCCCTCTGCGCTCACAATAGAAAATCACCTCTTAAAAGGGGGTAATCCCAGAATTTAATCCAGTCAGGGGCACTAAAATCTAGTGCCCATTAATAACGTTTTGATCGCGTTCATGAAAGAAAAAAAAGAAAAAAAAGCTCACACAGGAAATGCAGCCAGTCGCAAATCTTTGCTTTGGAAAACCGTCTCCGTGTGTGTGAGCGCGTGTGTGTGTGCGTGCATGAAGGCTTTTAAATTCTACAGTTACATAAGGTCCTAAACCCGCTAGTTTCCGTAATCAAGCCAACAAAAATATTCTACAAAATTTGATTGTGTGTGTGTGTGGGGGGGGGGCACAGTGACTTAGATATGATGTGAAAACTGGCGCTGAGCCCTAAACGCGTGTTGTAACGTGTCGCTGTGGCAAACCGAAGCCAATAAGGGGGGGCCTGCAATAAAGAAAACAAACAAAGTAGTAAAATAAACGGTTGAAATAACAGTTCTGACAGCTCCAGCTGATTCCTGCAGCGAAACAACCCAGCTGGAAGCCGGAGGCTGACGCGGCCACCGGCGATCGATACAATCAGACTAATGGCAATGACTCAAAACTCGACTTGCGCTCAGTTTTTACAGGTGCCGCGGCGAGTGACTCGGGTAAGCTGTTTGGGTCACGTTTTAGCCGGATCTCGTAGCGGTCTGTTTCTTCGAAACGGGTCTCGTTAAACTTCTGCGTCGCAGAGGACGCGACGAAAGCGTCTGGACACCAATGTCGGGACGACCACGCGGGGGGTCGATCTTGGGGAGGATGGCCGAGTGGACGGCGGACTGGAACAGCTGACCGACACCGAAACAGCTGGAAGAGCTAATGAGGGTTAAAATGGGAAAACGCTGCATTTTGATTGCTGAGCACCAATTAACACATCCAATTCTTGGGAGGAATATCTGACGCAAGCTCTTCGAAAAGGCTCCTGTTGACTTGATTAAAGGAGATTCACAGCTTGGCGAGTTCATACATGGCGCCGCTTTTTTCTTTGGTGTTGCTCAATTCTCTTGGAAAAACGCAGCGTTGGAAATCCTTTGGAGTTTTTGGTCAGAGGTAAATGATTTTCCCGGTTCTGGAAAAGTTGCCCAATGTAGCATCAGCATTGTTGACATTGCCATTGCACTTTATAGACATTTTCTTCCTCCATAGGTCACTTTACGGCGTGCACTGCCCTCGGTAAAACAAACAATGTCGACCGAAAAAGAGTGAAAGCACATTTTGACCATGTCGCCTGAGGAAGTTCAGTTTTTGGCTGTAAACTAAAAGCTAAATAGAATATTTAAAGAAAAAATAATTTAAATAATAATAATAATTTAAATAATAATAATAATATAATAATAATTTAAAAGAAAGAAAAGGCAGTTACTTGCCATTAATATTTGAAAATAGTGAGTTTAAAAAGGTTGGAGCGACAAGCAGCATTTAGTGATTTGCTCTCAGCGTTGACCTTTGGTTTATTTGCTGTTTCAGAGGGCAATTGAACGAAGGATCCAGAAAATGTGTGGAAAAAAGTTTTTATGGAAATAATATTGCAGAAAAAAGGGAGACAAAAAGCACTTATGGTCAGACCGTGCAGATCATGAAGAGCTGAAGTTTCAACTCAGACATTCAGGGTCAGTTTGCACGCGATGTCGCGTCAGTCCTACTGTCACGATTCACACAAACTGTCAGTCTGCAAAAAAAGATTTGATCTTTTTTCTTTTCTGTCCTCCAACTCAAAATGTTTTACTGCACTTTTATTCGAACCGAGGAATAACTTCTACAGTCCGACAGTTTCATTAAGCAGACGCTTATGTCCAAAGCGACAAAAGTGCAGCGCGAAAGTGAACCAAGGTGGGATCTGTTACGTTTTGCCAGTTTCTTCTCTTATTCCCGTTTCTTCCCCAGGTGTAAATCAAAACCCATTTAGCAGATATTACCGATTCTGGTTTTCACGTCCATCGCCAGTAAATCTTTTCATCACGATGACCGCTTCACCAAATATCCCGGTGCCCCCCCCCCACTGGTGAGCAAATGATGCTTTCAGGGCAGATAATGTGTTCATCCTCGTTTGTTTTGTTTTGGGGTTTTTTTTTCAAACCAGCATAATTGATTCAAGCAGGAGTGAGTCACTACTGAAGGAGGGTCTGTCATGTGTTTTGGGCCAATGTTCTCCAAGTGGCCATGTGCTCCATATCTCTAAGCCCCTGTTAAAACCCAACATCTGTGGGAGACAAAAAAAAAACCGAACAGAAACCCAACAATCTCTTCATGTAGCTGCTGCAATGCATCCTGATTACAGCAGAGTGGCTTTTTTTCGGGCTCATAAAAAAGAGACATGAGAGATTACGTCACAGCGAAGTTACGGGCCGAACTGTAGCCGAGCGAGTGCCCTCACCGAGGAGGCAGAGGGGAACGACGGGGAACCGCGACGCTGCCAGGGGGCTCAGTCATGTAAATTCCGCCTAATCCGAGCAAACTGTGTCGCCAACCACCTGAAACAACAGCAGTAGGAATTCCTGAGGACAGTTGAAGGAGCCGGGCCACTCTTCCGATCCCTGCGCGAGCTTGTTTGTACAGTTCCACCTGCCATAAACACGCTCGGCCACATGTGCACCGTTCGGCGCCCCCACCACCACCCCGCATTCAGCGCACTGCCCCCCCTCAGCCGTGCCGTATGCTTCCCCCCTCGTTGCATGTGACCCCCACCACCACCACCCTGGCCTGAAGCATATAAGATAAGATGAATCTTTATTATCTGGCAGGAACTTCAGTGTGAAGCTGACAGGCAACTCTGAATCCCCCCACCCACCCAACGAGATCCTGTCATTTGCAGCCAGTCAGGCGTCCGTTACGGTTCAGGGCCTCCTCTGCAAACATCACTCATGTATGTAGCCGTTCCACACAAAACTGCCAAATCTTCAGCTCAGGGGGGGGTACTGAATACTAGTAGAGTTTTTAATACATTTACAGAATACCTTTCATTCTGACTGATACCTCCAGCTTGATGCCTGGGTCACTGCAAACTTTGGACGAGTCGTTTGGATCAGTTGGTGGACTTCAAACTATGTGTGTGGCTTTCTTGAAAACGGTCTATCTATCTATCTATCTATCTATCTATCTATCTATCTATCTATCTATCTATCTATTTTCTTACTCACACCATAACTCTCACAATTGACCAGCAGCACCACACGTGCAATCGGGACAAGTCTAACCGTCTTGGCACCAATGCCAAAACGTCTGAAGACCAGGACTGACCAAACAAACAAACAAACAACCAAATATGTCTCGCTCTCCACCGCCTGCTTTTTTTAGCGTCGGCCAACGCGTGCGAGAGGCATCCTGCGAGCAGCTGGACCCTCACTTCAACACCTCTCCCAGTACGCGCGCCACCGATCGCGGGCAGCAAGAGGCTGAACCAACGCAACAATAAATGTGTCTCGTCATCCTGCGCGGAGGCAACGTTGCCCGGGCTTCGCCATCCCATCTCCAATTTCACCGCTCGAGCCACCGGGACGGACCGGGATCCCAGAGCCGATCGCCCCGACGCGGATGTTGGAATCGGGCGGAATCGAGCGTTACATCTCGACCGGCCAGTTACGACACGCCACAGCGCCGTTTCACGCCTCGAACCCCGAACTCTGGGAACGCGGCACGCGCGTACGTACATACACGCACGGACACAGAGACACACGCTCACGCAGGTTACTCTATCGAAAAGAGGTGTCTGCTTCAAACACCTACCAGAGGCGCAGCAGGACGGTGGAGCTCCACTCCGCGGGGCGACCTTGGCGAGCCGAGCCGTGCCGTGCCGTGCCGTGCCGAGTCGAGCCGTGCCGCGCCGTGCCGTGCGGAGATGTTGCAAGTTCACGTCGCTTCTGGGTGAGACCCTGGCAGAGCGAGAGACGCGGGGTCTGCGCGCAGCCGAAGGGGGAAGCCGTGGTTCGGACGCGGGTCGTCAGCGCTCATCCCCTCCTTTTCGGGAACAATGCGGAGCGCCGGCGTGCACGCCAAACACGGGCTGCGCTCCCCCACCCGCCCGACTGGCACGGACTTGGCATGCGGATAGCGGTCCGCTCGCCGCCTCCCCCCGTTTTTACTGCCTCCCCTCTCCTTGTCTGCGTCTGGGACGCATGCGCACGGGTGGTTGCGCGCAGCACTCGCCCGAAGTGCGCGTATCCGAATTCCATGGCAGGGAATAAAAGACAAGTCGGAACTTGACGGGAGTCTTTTTTTTCTTTTCTTTTTTTAATGCATGATCGTAATAAAACAGATCTACAGTTCATTTGTTTTATTCGGCCTGCGGATCCCCCCGTTGGTCCGCCTTCATTTGGAGCCTCGAGCAGAACATCTGGAAAGAGTTTGGTCGGTTGGCCGTGAATTAAAACCTCAGATGACAACAAATAGGGAATCAAAACCAGGAAACGCAACAAGTTTCTTTGCTGTGGATGATACAACAGAGGTGGATCCTAAATAGCTCTATATGCGAAGCTTCCTGTAGTTCTTTCTCAAGGCGTCACAAACTTAAGTGAACTTACACCTTTTAATATGCCTAACGGAGTACTTCAAACAATTTTGTACTGGCAGTTGGGTCGAGTTTCTTTCTTTTTACTATCTTTTTTTTTTAAACAACTGTGTGTCCCAAAATGAACCCCTGCTTCGCAAAGTTGCCTCCCAGCACAAACACCCCGGCTCCCTCCCAGCTGGGGCCCGTCAGTGCAGTTTGCACGTTCTCCCTTAGTCACGTCTGACTTTTATTGCCGTACATGCTGTTCCCTCCGACACACCCAAAATCATGCACGCATGGTCAGTCAGTGACTCTAAATGCCCCGCTGTGTAAATGTGTGTGCATGTGTGTGTCTCTTTGCTTGGCCTGTGATGGGAGCTGACCCCCCCCTCCCTCCACCACCAAGTCTGATTGAGTGTCTTAGTTACTCACACGCAGCAAACCAACTTCATACAGCATACAAAGGAAGCAACACGGCCAGACTGTACTTGAGCGGATGCAGATTGTGTGCACGCGATTGCATCATCGTGCCTCTTCCAGCGTGTTGACGTGTTTCAATATAAGATATAGTTCCGTGTGGATTTCTGCACTTCCATTCAGTCTCTTCCACTCACATTATTATGGGAGCATGTGTGTTTTGTTTTGGGGGTTTTTTTTAAGTTAAAAGCGATGCTCTGTTGCGGAATCGAGGGCGGGTTACAGTCCCGGTCCCCCACAAAGAGAGAAACCTGTCGCGTCACGTCTTCGTCATGGCCAGGTTTTGTTTTGGCTACGCCACATCTGCGCCGTGGCCGCGATGCGCTCGGCCGGGGGGAAAAAAGGAGAAGCTTTGTGCGGCAGGGCGAACTCGAGCCTCGTCGAGAAATTTCGAGCATTTTATCATTCTCGGGAGGATCAGATACAAGTGTGGGTTTTTTTGTCAGCGCGGAGCCAAAGAAGAAACAGGGTGCTGAATCCTCTCTTCGATGAAATCTGATCCAGGCAGATCCAGACACATCCGAATGCCGCGGCGGCATCGTTGCGTGGCCTCTGGGCCGCGACTGATGCTGCTGCTGCTGCAGCAGCTGCACAGTTTGATGAACTTTTTTTGTCATATCAGCAGTGTTCTCGACTACTGATTAAGGGAGAGCATTGACACATGCCTTTTTTTTTTTCCTTCGCTACAGCCCTCCTCTTTCTCATCATGGTACTTTCCCTCCAAGGATATCAGCATCTGGAGTTTCGTTGCTGCCGGCTGTAGTTTTATGAGACTGTCCAGATAACGCAAGGTAAAAACTCAAGGACAGCACTGAGCTGAGCCCCGGCGCGGCCGCGCGCTGTATTTGGAGGACACCTTCATTGGCGCGAGAGTGCAGCACTTTTAATCCGATCGCAACTTGGAGTTTGGGACTCTCAGACACACATTTTCACCGAACCCGCTGCTGCCTGCTGGCAGCTGCTCTGTTTTGCACCAATGTAAACCTCGAGATTACAAGTCAGGCAAATGTTTGCAGGCTGCGGATCAAGGACAATGTCGAGGTCCTGTAAACAATTAGGGGGAGCCCGAAGGCTGTATCTTTTTTTTTTTCTTCCCAACAAGCCTCTTTCCAACTTAACTGCAGCGTTTTATTATCAAATTGTGGCGTCGATAATTCATGTTTGACTCACCAAACAATGATTACTGCTCATTCTTTTTAGTGGGAAATAACAAGCTTGGTTAGGTTTTTTTTTTCCCAAACAAACCAAGAAATGTGTTCCCTTTTTCACTACTTAAATCTTCAGAGGAACAGCTGTAAAGTGTTGCATGCAGAGGATGCAAGTTACAGTACGTGTTTTGGTGGTGACATCACATACACAAAAGTACATGTGCAAGTTATCGATAGCGTATCCCGGGCATCACAACTCCCTGGGTGAGTAGCACCCACATCTTATTTCCTGGAGCCCCCAAATATGTATTTGTATTGGAGCTGACAAATCAGGCTACTATGTTAATTGTGTTTTAGCCCACTTTAAAGATGTTCCATGTTTTTTTTTTGTACAACGGTTGCAAGATTGCCACCTTCCCTCATGCCGAGAGTTCAACATTCTTCCCCGAAGCCGACCGAATGTTTAGATCTGCCGCTCTCCTCTAATCGACCCAGCTGGCTGCTCGCAGCAGCGAGCCAGCTGAGCTTGCTCACCGCGGAGAGAGAGAAAGGTCCAGGTCAGTGCCACCGCACCCAGCG
>JASSRZ010000016.1:9363531-9377654 GCA_032164315.1 Malacoctenus gilli
CGTCGTTTGGCGTGTGATTTAGTCGAACTTCTCTCCACCTCGGTCCAGATTTCCTTCTGGCTGATCGAGAACGGTTTCACCGTACTGATCGCGGCGTGCGACACCTTCCGTGCCGGGGCGGTGGAGCAGCTTCGCACCCACCAGCGCCGCCTGAATTCCCTGCACCCCCCCGAGCAGCACGGAGGGCGGCCGGTGGTCCAGCTCTATGAGAAGGGCTACGGGAAAGATGCGGCTGGAATCGCTATGGAGGCCATTGCTTACGGTAGACATCTTTCTCTTCCGATGATTCTTCCTCGAAGAAACCTTTATTTGCACCATCAACCTCACGTCTGTTCCATCTTCGTTTGCTCATCCCAGCACGCAACCAGGCCTTTGACGTGGTGCTGGTGGACACAGCGGGACGCATGCAGGACAATGCCCCCCTGATGACAGCGCTGGCCAAACTCATCGCAGTTAACATGCCTGACCTGGTGCTGTTTGTGGGCGAGGCTCTGGTGGGCAACGAAGCAGTGGACCAGCTGGTAAGTCCCCCATGGCGTGTTTACTTTGCCCTCCAGCAGAGGTCAGTGTGGTCCCGCTGTGATGAGGTCACAGTGTTTGTACACGTGTGCACGCTCCCACTCCATGCTGCCTCTGACCCCAGTGCAAAGATAGTAATAAACTGTACTTGTGTGTTTTCTCTCCATCATGTCCTCAGGTGAAGTTTAACCAGGCTCTGGCGGACCACTCCATGTCGGACAGACCCCGCCTTATCGATGGAATCGTACTGACAAAGTTTGACACCATCGATGACAAGGTGCGTTCTCAGAGTGTCTACCCGTTGAATCATTTGTACTTTTCTACTTTGGCCGGTGAAACAAGTTTTTTCTAGTAGACGCTAAAGAAAAGCTGTCATGCTTTTTATTGATTTTCTTGCTCTGACACATTGAACGTGACCGTGACAACAAATATGGACATTAGACTCCTCGAGATAAAACCACTTGAGCTTTATATAGCTGTGGCTGTTCAGTTTACATCACATCTGCACAAACAGACCTGCTTTTGTCCCTTTTTCCCCACATGGTCACTTGTGTTCCAGACTCGGCAACAGCCAGTCTGACAATGAGGCTGGTGTCAAATAACGAGCGCTCGATGGAAAGCGGGCTTTGTAACAAAGGTCAACAGCTTAGTTTACTGTCTGCAAAAACAAAGGTTGCTCAAGTTTGAGATGTAAATTTTGCGAAAACGACGTCACCACAACGGCAAAACCTCCGGCAGTATTCTGGTGTGAGCTGTCGACCACGAACGCTCCCTCTCTCTCTCCGTGTGTTCCGTGATTTGAATTGAAAAAGTAGATTGCGCTCTCACGTCATCCCGTCTCCTTCGCAGGTCGGTGCCGCCATCTCCATGACCTACATCACGGGCCAGCCCATCGTGTTCGTGGGCACGGGGCAGACCTACAACGACCTGCGCAGCCTCAACGCCCGCGCCGTGGTCGGCGCCCTGATGAAGGCCTGAGCGTCCGCCGCACTCCGCTGTTCGCCCGTTGCCGCGAGGAAGCTTAATGACGTTTTGCCGCGCTGCCACCAGCTGTCCCGGGCCTCTCCAGTCCGCGTCTCTCATGCTCATGTCCCGCCCTCTCAAATTTGCATCAAACGGAGGAACTGCACAGGACTTCAGAAAGACCACAGACTTTTTGCAAGGAAAGACTTGAGGAGCCTCCCTTTGTATTATTTATAAACTTTTGGGCCAAACTAGAAAAGTACCTCAGATCGGTTTTGCATTCTTTCAACAAAAAAAAAGAGAAACAAGTGTCATCCAACAGGCTTTTGAACCGGACCTAAACTGTGTCGTCATGTTATAATGGTCCACACAGTAACGACTCAATAAAAACCCTCCACCTGGCATTTCGTCAATAGTTTTCCCCATCTTCATGTAAATGAGGTCAGGCCGGGAAGGGCCGGCTGGATTTGACCTTTCCAGCAGCTGCCTGTGCCTGAGGGGGAAAACTCGGTGACCACAGTGCCTCTCTGCCTCCCGCGCGTTCCCCGCTCCCAACACAGTCCTCGGGTGAAAGCGCTCACAGTTAATTGTAAAGTACTTACCAGGTTGAGAACAAAGAAGGTTTAAAACAACAGCCAAATATATGGTGGAATAGAGAGAGACTCACCTCTTCTATCGCGCCATACGATTCGAACCAGTCGCTGTCTGGAACTCCCCTCCAACCGACATGCAACTCGCTTTCATTTGCCAAATGGAGACTGATCCTTCACTTTGTACCAGACGAGAGATTCGTTTAGTTCTAACAGGGTGTCTGCAGATTTTATGTAATCATTGTAGGTCGTCGGCCCCTTTTCATTTTGCTCCCAGATTAATTCATTTGTACGAGACTTAAGTCTTAATTATCTCTAGCCCCTCCCCTCCATTTAAATTGTGGTAGTGCAATATGAGAGAATAAAGAGTTATAATCAAGATTTGAGCTAATTTATGAGAATGTAAAAATTTCTAAATAAAGCGACTATATGCTACTCCGGCCTGTAACCTGGAGCTCATTGTGTTGTGTGTTGCAGGGGGGGAACACAGGTTGATGGACATCCCACAGCAGGTTCAACAGACACAGCAGCAGCACAGATAGGATACCCAAAGCTTTATTTTGAAAATAGTACTTATAAATACTACACCAGAAAAACACATGCGAGTATTAAAAATACAAAAAAAAGGCTTACAAAGAATGTTTTTTCTTTTTTTCAGCACAGGAGTGGCAAAAAGATTGCTACTAGCATAGCACTGCTATGAACACATTGGAACATACATTAAAACGGAGAAGTCATGATCAGTTCATTTCAACTGGTGACTTTCAGACTGATTTGCACCCATCTCCATTCATTTGTGTTTTAATCAGGTGTTGTCTGACTGTCACAGAGTCACAGTCAAGTTATCAGCAAAGAGCAGGTTGTGTGTGTGTGTCAGACAGCTTGCACCTAAATGATCTCTTTCCTGTGCAGGTTGGCGTCGCTGCTTGCGTTGCCACGCAGTCGGTTTCTGTGAGGTGAATCGGCTCCGCGTCACCTCGGTGAGATTTAACCTTTACATCCGCATACCTGAAACTGATGGTCAGCATCCTCGCCTCTGAGGATCATGTAACATTCGTGTGGGGGTGTGATGTGAGGGGCAGTTAGGTTCACTACACGAACCTCTTCCCCTTAAAAAAAAAACAAAACATGGAAAGTGGAATAAAAGTTGTTGTTTTTTTCTATACCTGATCAACAGAATCAAACGGCATTGCTACTCAAGGGCAGAGTGGTCTTGGTAGAAGTGAGAACTGATCCTGCTGCCTGTCAAGATTCATAGTCTGGGGCAAGAAGAAAAGGCGGGACTTAAAGTAAACACTTGGAAAAAGTATCAACTCCACCGTTGCCACGGACAATATTAATACTGCAAAGTCAGCCGTATCACTACGTGAAGGGACGCCAGCAGCTCTCTTGTCGCTGACGGTCGCGACCAGGCTTGGATTTAGTGACTACCAGCATGCAGTAAGAGATCAAAGTTTTAAATGTTTTTTTTTCTTTTCCTGAATATTTCTTCTGCAAGTCAAAGAGCAGCCCTAACCTTGGAGGAGGCTTTTCTGTGTGTTGAAGCCGTTCTGCTGCTGCTGCTGCTCCTCTCCGTTTTGTGAGGGAGACCCTGTGGATAGAGACCAGACCGTGTCACACGTGAATGAAGCGAACAGTGCGTCAGAAAAGTCCCACCTGTCCCAGTCGACATCCCGCCGTCCGTCCTTACCCCAGCCGTTGGTCGTCACGTCGCGGTTGCAGATCTCGTTGGCCAGCCTCTCAAAGTACTCGGGCAGGTCGGCGTACTCGTCTCCGTAGGAGATCACCTTGATGCCCTTGTCCAGCATGTTGTCGCGCAGCTTCTTGAACTCGCCCACGTCCTCCCGCCGCACGAGCATGAAGTGCTCCAGGTCCGACTTGTGCTTGACGGCCTCCAAGAACAGAGCCTGGAAGGTGGTGTCGTCCACCGTGCGCCCGCATCCCAGGAACACAAAGGACTTGGTCTCGTACAGCTTCTGGATCTCGCGCTGTTGAGACCACCAAATGATACCTGAGGCGGGGGGTTTTTCCCCCACAATCTTTCCAAGTCACAATTTTGATATCAGTACTTTTTCCAATTACAAATGAGAAAACTGTCGCCGCTCACCATAACCTCCGTGTTCCTTAATACGTTTTGATAGCCAGCAGGGTGCAGTACAATCCCACTGGGGTTGGTGTAAACGCCATGGATGTGGAGAACGCTTAACCTTCGCTTCTCCTGAGCCCACTCCAAAACCTGGACAAACACACACACAACTTTAACAGTCCACTGCACAAAATCCTGTTCAGGCTGGGGAGTGGAATCGGTGAGCAGCAGCGAGAGGATATTAGCCCTGATGGAGGCATAAATACCAGAACTGAGAGGCAAAGCAGAGGCTCTCTTCGAAAACGGCTCCCTTCTCGCGGCTGCGTGTCGTCATTACCAAGTCGGGAGGATAACTTTATATGAACTGGATCAGCTGTTACAGGGCTGGGGCCACAGAGATTTTGTGGCAAAAATCTGTTCAGCGTTCTAACCTGCCGGTAAACACGTACTTCCTCTTCAGTTCAGGCTTGAAGCAAAGCAAATATTGTTCCATCTATAAAATTTGACACCAGCGGGGTGACGACAGCAACTTCTACTTTCCCTCCACCCGGCCCGCCAAAGAGCTTTTTCAGGTCAAACAATTTCTTTTTTTTGGGGGGGGGGGGTTATTATCTGCATTTACATAAACACATCCATCAAGTGAATTAAATGGAAACCAGCATCGTCAGGTTAAACCTGTCAAGCTCATTAGTTTGTGGGCCAATAAAAGCTTTGTTTAATGTCATATGGGAGGAATCAGTAAGAGGATAGCACGATGTCCTACAGAAACAGGCAGTTTGTGTTTACTGCATCGCCTTATTGCAATCAGCTGTTGACTTCTGGGTCTCAGTGTTGTTGTTCAGCTCAGCAAACGCGGGAAATGTTCAAAAGGAAAAAGCAGCGAGTTTTACTGACAAATTTGAGGCAGCCTCTTTGTATATTTATACACTTTGCAATTTCATACAGGGTGAGAGTTCAGTATAAACTTCACATACTTGGCGATCAGTTTAAGAGAAGACATGACTCGACACCAGCTCCTGGAAATCTGACAGCGAAGCTCGACTCTTGACTTTGTCCTGGGGTAATTTCTTAGAATCTATATTCCGGCCAAACACAAAGTGCTAACTACATCACATCCTTTCCTAACCTTCGTACTTGGTGAAGCAAAAGAGAAAAACTGAAATGCTGACGGCATGTATTCTAATGGGGAGGACTAATCAATATCAGAGAGCAATCAAACCACTTCCTACCTTTTTCTCATCTGTCAGGTCCAAAGATTCCAGCTTTGTGCCCTGGTGGGCCGCGTAGATCTCCAACAGGTTGTCGAAGTTAGTGGTGAGGACCAGCGCGCCGCTCTCCATGAGCTGCAGCACTGACCGCAGCAGATGTTTCCCGGCGTGCTCCATCTTACACTCCAAATCGTCAAACACCTCGTATAGACAGTCTTTGAAGAAGGTGGACCTCACGTTGCCCGTTCTCTGTGGAGGAATGAAAAAACCGGAAGGGGGGGGGCTTTAAATCAAAAAGAATCCCTTCGAGATGCAGTGACGAACAATCAGTGAGAAATATGGTTTCTTTATATAGTTCTTTGGCTTTCCACTTGGAGCAGCCTTCATACGGGACTGACTCATGTGATCTGACCACATGCATGTGAAGCTTCTCAAAATAGGTGAAGTTTCTTATTTTATGACTCATTTAGGAGTTGTGGTTTTTCCACCTCAGAGGCTAAGAATCTATCGAGAAGCTCTCATCTTGTGTCTGATTTCTCCAGCTGTAGGTGTCACTCCACCCGAGTCTGATCAGAGATTAATGGCTGTGATCATTCAGTCCTAAGCTGGTGCTTACCTGGAAGGGCCTTTGGTTAAAGGCACAAAAAAAAAGAGTCAGAGGTAGGAGGAGTCAGGTAGCCAAGAATAGCAGGGATGCAGTGACCAAGGTGATCCAAGCGCAACGTTCCGCTAACTTCCATAGATTACAGCTCTAATGGGCTGAGCAGCGGGGGGGCCTTTCCACAGGAAGAAGCTCATTATCCACATCTAGTGTCCACAGCAGCCGTCCTGATCTCACAGGCCCGGGACTGTCTCAGGGCTTATGTAAGAGTGAATCCGTGTAAGTCAACAACACTGAGCTCCAAATATTTCAATGTACGTTAAACGTCATATATATCACAATCCTCTACGCTAGGTTGTATGTGTGTTGGAAAAGTCGTTTTTCACCCCAATTAAGCTGCTTTCATGTGCAGTCAATGTCCAATTAAATACAAGAATTATAATTCGAAGGATTGTAAACATTTGCTTCACATTCAACATTTTATCGTTTCACTGATTCAGCAGGTGGAAAAAAAAGTGTTTACATGTCTGACTGGGACTGCAACTAGCCTCATTGTTGCCAAGCTTGAAGGTGTGACAGGATTTAAAACAAAAGCAGTCGCACTGAGCGTTAACTTCAGATTACCCTCATTACCTCCACACTACCTCATCACAGACTGAAGCAACTCAGCTGATACACAAATCCAGAAAAGTGGGTTAAACTGGCCCGCCACTGGACAAGCTACTCAACATGTCAGGAATACTGGGACATTCCCATGTTGCTTCAGTACACCAAGTCTGACTTGGCACGGGGGGGGGGGGCACATCTGGGTGAATCAGAGAGTTCAATTCAGTGCTGAGCTAGGCTCTTTGCCTTGGGGGAAACCGTCTGATTCACATCTTAGAGAAAACTCCCTTTTTTTCCCTCCAGTGAGGAAGACAATAAAACACCCAAAGCATCCTCCAATCAGATCTCGTGCTGATGTGTGGAAAAATATCACAGGCTTTATGAATGGAGTGTTTGGAAGTACAGACATATCCTCTACTGTAACTTACTGTGAACTTGTGTGGGGGGGGTTGCTTTAAATCTGTCTGAATGGAAAATCCAGGCTAGGTGGGGGGGGTAGAAAGGAAGGGGATCTGGTTCACATTATTCTATGCTTGTTTTTCTATCCTTTTTTTTCCCTCCTCAGCCTGCTCCACTCTGCTGCGTGCATGCGCGCGCGCACACGTGCGTGCTCGCGCGGGTGGCCAACGGGTGAGAGCTGGTGTCTGCACGACTGTGGATTGAAATAAACACGATGGATAAAGCCATAAAAGCGCTGTTTGTTCCCTTTGTTACAGCAGGCTGAGGGCCGAAACAAAGCGTGTTTTACCAATGTCAAAGGTGCGATGAGACATGACTAACACAGGAGGCAAACGGTATTAAGACTCCCATCTGCCAGCCCTGGTCCGGACCAGACTGGTTCAATCGCAACAAAACTGAGTCATATGTAAATAGGACTATTTGTGTGGAGTGTGGAGTTTTCTTTTTTGTAGTGAAATTGAGTTGGAGTCTGCTCTCAAAGCAAAAGTTTGTGCTTACAGTCATCTTAAGACCCCAAAGCCCCCACAAACAGTTTATTTGTGATTTAGAGCTGCAATAATTCCAACTTTTTGTCAGTATTATACTACAGTTCTCACTACAAGCTGGTGAGCCATTCTCTTTAAAAACTTCGGACCGCAATGCGATTACAGTCGAAAAGCAGTTAGAGGTTTTGTAACTTAATCTATAGAATCACAGTCAATATGAGCTCACAACATGTAGGTTACCTACAAACAAGGATCAGAAAAGTCACAAATAACGTGACGAGGCAACAATTTATCTGCTGGATGACTATAATGCTGTTGTGACAGACGAATTAAAAAACAATTGATTGACAAAGTTCTGTATTATTTATAAAGATGTATTAAGCGGCGCTTGTTTCACAAGATCTTCACTATTTCTTATTCTTCCTTTCTGTCGCTCTCTCTCTTTGCTGTCACAGTGGAAGAAATGTTTTGTTTTTGTGGGCCCCCTATACAGAGGGTCTCAGTGCTCCGCAAAGGAAACTTTGGCAAAGCCTTTCAATTAGAGAGAAAATGAGTTCCTGTGCATATACTGATCAAGATGTGGTTGTAACATTCATTTTGGTTGTGTTGTCTTCTCAAAAGCCAATGTCACCAGTCGATAATGTCTCGTTTATGCAGGTATGTACACAATGTATGCTGTGAGCCTTGAGCAAAGAACAGGCAGATGAGGTTAAAAGCAACAGGTATAGCTGCAGGGTGTGCGCTCTTCTCGATGTGATCATAAAGAAACCCCGAACCAACAGAAAAGAATCCTAAAAAAATGCAAACGAGTAACGTGCCATTTGCAACTCGACTTTAAATCCTTCACTGTTTGTGTCCATCCATACCAGCTGCGAAAGAATGAGCGAAGCCACTGAAGGTGATTTGGCAACGTGTCTGTCTGTTATGCACTCACACGTGTACAAGCACATGTCAGCGGGAAAAAAAAAACAAAAAGAAGAGGAAACAAGTTGAGGCGGTCTTACCGGGGAGAGTTTCTGGATGAGATCATGGGCCACATGCACCAAATTCTTATCTTCCTTCATGTGCTTCTGAAAACGCCGGCTCTCTTCCTCCTCCAGCAGGTCGAAGTCATTTGCTGCGTCGAGCAGGGCTTGGATGAGGCCTTTCCAGGAACGGAGCGCGGGGACCTGGGGGGCCACCGCGGAGCTCACCCCCGTGCCTATCACCAGGACAAGCTCGGGGGCTCGCTTGGTCTTCAGGCTGGGCAGCAGTTTCCTTCAGGAGGGAGGCAGGCAGGGCTTGAGTGGTGTGACAGTTCCAAGGAAGCCCGCTTTCCCCAAATCCTACAGGACAGACACGGTGTCTGGCTGTGAACCAACACCAGCGCTCACCTGGGTTTCTTGGCGTTGGAGTCTGCATCCTGAGAATCGGCTGCAGGTCGCTTCTCGGTTTTCACAGCTACAACGGAGGCCATTCAGCTCCTGTAACAGAGACATGATCAGCCATATGCTGGTTATAAAGGAAGGACTCGGTGTGGTTAGTTAAACAATGACCAAATCAGCAAACAACACACTCACAACCCACTCTTGGGCACAATAAATCAAGCCGTTAGTCATTTCTGGCACACAGCTAAGCACAACTTTATCACAGCTGGATTGCGAGGGATCGGGAACGACACATGAACTTGTGACGTCAAACTCGGATATAGCGCCGCTTCCACGAGTACACCACAACACTGTGTTTACCATGCTAACAGGAAACTAACCTATCATTGTCCCGAGCAACAGACTGTGCCTGACGCAGGGTCACTACACGAGCACACCCTTCACTTAAAGTTACTGTAATGAAAACCTGACACCGTGTTACGTGGGCACGTTTTCTCGGCGGACGACACATCACTTTTCAAGTGCGAGGCATGTGAACAGAGAACTTATATGTCTAGCTCCGAATGGACACACTGGCAGTAACAGTGACAAACAGAGAGAAGTCAACGTAAGGATTCTGTACACTCGTGTAAAGCCATGAAAAACACTCACCCACCTTAGTGCAGGTAAGGTAATGTCCAGTGTTCGCTCCTGTCTCGGCAGCAGCAGCAGCCCAGTGAATTAGAAGTCGGCGAAAGTCGAGCCTGTATTAACTTGATCCTCGGTCAATAGCCTTAAAACCGCCTTAAGCTTTGTTGGATGCTGACCTGAAATTTAAGTTAACGTCAGCGTCTGGAAAGTTAGCATGAACTGAACAACGGATAAAAAAAAAAACAAAAACAGCTCAACTAACAATAACTGACATCTAGCTTGCGTTTCGCTAACCTTAGTTTTTGTGCTTGAAGCTAAGTAGTAGCTATGCCCGGCGTTAAAAGGTGGAACTCGTGTCCGTTTTCCTTGTCATGCTGAATGAAGAGAGTTAAAACGACACGAAGCTTCAACTCTAAATCGATATGTTTCGTAAACACCCGGCGGCGACTTCGCTTCTACGGAATACCGTTATACGGAGCGGCCGGTGTCAGTCCTCGTTGCTTCCCTGCACATTTCTGAGCGACGAAGTTCGGTGGAGTCGCTGAAGACGCCGCCTGTAGGGACAGACGCCGGGTCTCCTGATGCCTTCATGTGTTGTGAGGATAGCTGAAATACCTAGAATACTTTGGTTGACAGGTTGGTCTAAACAAAAAGAACTACACTTTAGAATTGCACAACTTAGAAAAAAAAACTTGTGTGAAAAGTAGTAGAAAAAAAGGTGTGTGTTTTTTTTAAACGTATTGGACAACGATTGCGACTACTGGGGTAACACAGATTTACGAAGTGTATTTGAACGCAACAAAAGCAGTCCTGCGTGATGTCAATCAGACCAAATAACAGACACTAAAGTCCGGTCTGCTTTATTAATCAAAATATTGCTCGCTTTTTTTCCTTAAGTCTTTGCTCCAAATTCATAAATAACTTCGTGATTCAAACCAAATGATTTCCAGCCAAGAACTCCATATTCTACCTCCTACATGCCATAAAACTAATCTGATTATGGCAACTGTTAAAGAATTGCGATGGTTTGAGTTGACGCGTCAGTTGTCAATACACCAGTTACAGCACACATTATTCACAACTTACAGGAATTATTTGTACCTGCTGCACTCAGTGTGTCTTCAACCACACTGCCACCTGCTGCTTCAAACAGAAAAAAACTGCCTTTGCTATCTGAAACAAGACTTAAAACGCTCGAATGACTTTTGCCTGATGTAACCCAGTGTGAGTGCTGTATCGAATGCCACGAAATGGATTACGTAAAACGTGTTTCTGTGCCAAGTTTTTATTCAGAACTGACGGAGACTCACGCTTTTCCCAGGCTCCATGTATGATACAAAGTTAAAGCAGCACCTTTCCCCACCCCTATTCAGTCACTTCCCAACATGAACAGATATGGACATTTTGTGGGGCTATCGCGCACAAAAAAGGAACCCTGAGACTGTGGACATTCGTACACCAAAGGTTGGTTTTGATCATTCAAAAGTGCACCTTTTATTAACCCACCTCCCTTCAGTTCATTAGAGCATTTTCTCTAAACCAATATTCGAAGGTGAAAAGTCTCCACAAACCAAACATGAACAGGTTTATACACTGGAGTGGAATGGCCCACATGTTTACCTGGGCGGGCAAATAAGTTATAATCATAGTGCAATATGTAGTCGTATATACTTTAGACGATAGGTTGTACCACTGCATACAGGTTAGTCATAAATAATTGGATATACAACTGATTCAGCAGACATATATTGAATCATTCAAATAACCATAGTTTGACAGACCGACAATAAAAGGCATTCCACTTTTCATTCTTCAACATTCAAATAAAGCAAAAACCTATTGAACAGACATATCATTCGAAAATCATCCTAAAAGACACCTCAAAGAACTTCTGTACTCACATTAAGGTCTCTGCGTTCATGTTTGAACAGGAGGAAAAAGGCAAACTGGTCAAACTCAAACAAATGAGTCATTTCCGCACTGGTTTATTTGCAAACGTTGTGTAAGATAAAGTGTCTCACCCATAAGTTCTTGTTGAGGAATAAGCTGTGGAGTTTCCCTTTTGAAACGCAGCAAGTTCTCTTTACACGTGCCGCCGCATGAACACACAGGTAACGGGACACACAACTGGAACCATCTTTCCAGTGAAGGTCAAACATTACAGTATGAGCTGAATGAAATAAAACTGAATAAAACTGATGACTTCATGTACACTTATACAAGATGAACACATTGTCATTACCTGGGTGTTTGGTGATCTATGGCTTTAAGGGCACAAAGGATTAGCAGAGGTCTGGTCGGGGTTTGACTAAAATATTCACCTGTTGACAGAGATCCTTCATCAATCCTGACGGTCTAAGTCTTTGAAGGAGTACGTGGCCAGAGTTAAAAAACAAAACAAAGCAGCTCTACACAGAGATGGAGCCCTCTCTGAAGTTGGTCTTTCCGATCAGCACGTTGAGAAGTGTCGCTTTGCCCTCCTGCGTGTCCTTCTGAGCCTGCTTGATGATGTCGGGCAGCCTGTCCTCATCCTCTCGTCTCACGAGGTAGCCCTTACCGCCATAACCGTCCGCTACAGTGTGATAATCTGGGAAAAAACAAGGGGGGGGGGGAATACAGTTTTCCACTTGGCAGCTGCCCTGCATAAGTTTTAGATCAGCGACTGATCACAGCAGGAACAAAGCGCCGACTGCAGGGGGCGTACCTGTGAACGCGAGGCCGCATGCCACGTTGCTGCCAAGGATGGGAACCTGCTCCCTGGAAATCTGGCTCCAACACGCGTCGTTTCCAACCACAGCCAGAACCGGCGTCTAAGACAAAGAGGTGGCACGAAGAATATCAGAATACAGCAAAGAGTGAAATAAGCCCAACTCTCACAAGTGCTGGCAAAAGTCGACCTTTTCATTGATATTCCAAAAAATTACTTTATTGTGTCCTTTCTAAAACACTTCAAAAGGGACGTACTATCTGATGCCTCATTTTTGAAGTATTTACGCCAGGAGCAGGCAAAGGACTTTGCCTCTCGCTTCAACAACAAAGTACTTGAATGTTCAAGCTCTGTTATAAAACATTTATTTGGCTAGTCCAAAATGACATTCTTGTGAAGTCACGAAGTTTATCTCTGAAGGCCAACAGACACTGTTACCTGCTAACACAGGACAGTTTTACGTCATATCTTTATGAAGAATACATGGATACAGACACTCCTGTGGCTCAAATCATTGCTATATTGATTCTAGGACTGTGCAGGTTTAACAGTGCATGAGTTGACTATAAACATGTGATGCAAACAGTGTCTTGGTCATTCACCTTGTGCCGAGTGAATGTGTCGAACTCTGCAACACTGTATCCCAGGGAACCATCGCCATAGACGACCCACACCTACAACACAACAGCATTGTGGTTTTGGATGAATCAATTTAACGGATCAGCTGACAGTCAGACTAAACACTTCCAGAGATGTTGCACCACGTTCACACCTCGGATTCAGGCCGGCACAACTTCGCCCCCAGGGCGAAGCCTCCTCCGACTCCCAGAGTTCCAAAGGCTCCTTCGGGAATGAGAACAAAAAAACAAGGAGTCCAACACATGACTGCAAAGAGGGAGTGACTGAGATAAGGAGGCACCGTTCTGTTGCAGATGAACTTGAGCTGCACTCGTTTGTGTTTAACCGAACAAAATCCCCTTTGTGCTTATGAAACTGGCTAAAATCAGTGGAGTTGCTTCCAGCAAAAAGTGATGGGATGCGATTACTTTGATCACACTGCCTTGTTGGCTACGGCATCGTACCTGGATCCAGCCACCGCATGGGCCCTCTCGGTCTCATTATGTAAGCAGCGCTTCCTACAAAATCTCCTCCATCTGCAACAATGATGCTGTCCTCAGCCATGAGCTCATCCACACAGTGGAGGACCTTCAAGGGATTTAGGTGGTGTTCGGTTTTGTCTTCAGCTTTAGCCCTGGAAATGAAAAAAAATATATAGCTATATGTGCAGGTATTGTACACAGGAAGTTTGTATGTATGATGCAGAGCAGAGCAGTTGTAATCTCCAACACATTTTACCTGTTTGCATTTTCTTTGGTTGCATCTCCAGCTTTGAGGCTCTGCGGCCATTCCTGTGGACAACGGTGACCCTGGAGCCCTTTGGAGAGTTGCACTAAAAACGATCCAGCGTCACCTAAATATGTCGACAACAGATTCACATCTTAGTGTTGCCGTCTTTCATCTCACAAAGTTGTCCGATTCATGACAGCATGATCCTGGAACAGGACAGCAAGTTGTGGACGTACCCTGAATTGCTACAGTTGGTTTCCAGAACATGTCCGAGTTCTTCAGGAGCTGTGTCTTGTCTCGGTTGACGGCGATGATCTTGCTGCGCCTGTTGAGAACTCGGCCGTAGCTCAGGCGGAAGTCGCACACTGTGCCTGCAAATGACATTTTGGCTGGTTTGTAGTGAGACTGATTCCATCTAACACGGTGGTATTCTAAACTTAAATCAGTGCATTGTTGTTCCGTTTGATTAACAGAGTCTAGGTCTGACCTGCGAGGAGCACCAAGTCAGCCTCCTTCAGAGCATCTCGCCTGTTCTGCCGGATGTGGATGGGGCTG
>JASSRZ010000016.1:9381899-9392763 GCA_032164315.1 Malacoctenus gilli
AGATTGCACCATGTCCATTTTTACCTCACATATTTGATGTGATACTACTGATTAGTTTGAATTGGCCAGTGTTGGTGTGAATCCTGCCATGAACATTTGATGAGGCAGTGAAGGCTCATACACAACCTTCCCCATCTTGACAACGTGAAAGCTTTACATGAAGGATAAATCAGACTATGACAGCGAACCTTTTTATGAAGCTCGGTTTCATGTCCAAGCAGACGATTGTAAATCCTCTCAGTGGGGCATGATTCAGCACAATGTCTCCCACAATACCTGTAGCACAACAAAAGGCAAACAAGCAATACCAGCAATGCTTTTTTTCCCCCATATAACTTTGTACACTTGGACAGTTAATTCATTTGTTGGGGCAATAAACGCAAAAAAGTGTGAAAGTTGAATTTGTTTAGGTCATAAAACTGGCTTGAATCATGAATACATGTTTTTATTCTCCAAGCTGCATAAAACAGTTTAAAGAGGTTCTGACCCAAAATAATGGTAAATTCTGAAGTACATCCTGAGCTGGCGCATACCTCAGATGTGTAGGAAAATAAACACAATCCCTGAAGGAAGGATACCTTTGCGCTGGTGATCCAGAGCCTTCCCATAATTCACTCTTCCACAGTTCTCCACAAGCAAGCTCAGTGTCCTCTCACCCTTTGATGGACAAACAAGTATCATCACCCAGGAAATCAGGTGTTTGTTAAGAGGGTCTGTTATCTCCATATCACTAAGAAAGAGCAATTCACTGCAGAGGAGCACTGATAGGTTGAACTCATGCTGTGAGAACCCCGCCCCCCCCCCAAAAAAAAAAATCACATTGCACATTGCAATGACATTGGTGCTCCTCAAAATCTCTAAAAGTGGTAATTTCCCAAAAATGCAAGACAAAAACTGTAACAGTCAAGTAACATAAAAAAAAAAGGGTTCCCGAGGAGATTCAAGCACAGGAACCCTTTCAGCTCACACATTCGTCACCTTGCCATCAGGGAGCAAAATCTCATGGATCTTGTAGTCCAAAGCACCCACATATTGTCTGTCCACGAAAACCTGCAAAACAGTCCGAATGACAAAGATGCAATGATGCAGCCAGGATGAAGGGCCTCTAAAGAACTGCATGAAAAATATGCATCATCGATTGTCTGAGTGCGTGCGTGCGTTCACACTGGACACCCTCACCAGTGCTCTGTCTCTGATGTTGTTCCTTGAGTTCAGGGCTCCTCCGCTGGTGATGGTGGTTTCATACAGCGTGTAACCATAAGACTGACCACTGCTGTTGTTCACTGGGAGATTCTCCATGTTCACGGGCCTCTCTGATCTGCACTGTTTAAAAATCCAAACATTTGACAATTCAGCACACTTGATCCTTCCAGGAAAAAAAAGTAATAGTCACTGTTCGAAAAGAATACAGAGAAGACGAGACATAATCAGAGTTGAGGTTGTAAAATGACATTTCCGCAACATGAGACTGTGCAAGGTTTGGACGCCGAATGGCACAGCGACATCCTCCGGCTACAAGATGTTACCAGTTAACAGCCTCTGACAGGTTTCGCTGGGAAAAAAAACAAAAAAGCAAGCAGGTTGACACCTTGATGCATGACCAAATGTAGGCTGCCAGGTGTGAGACATCTGTCTTGAGCATAAGCAGCGCGCTGCCAGATCCCTACACAAATAGACACAGAGGCTGATAACAGAGACGTCCTTGTCTGTCACGGGCTCACTGCGCTCCGTCTGCTCTCCTTACAGAAAGACCCCCTATATTTATCTGATGATATAGCCGGGCCTCAGCGTTTTGGGTGTGGTAAATGATACAACTGACTGCCACATCCGGCAGGTGCTTACCTTCTCTGTGATGTGCAAGCTGTCCCACAGTGAGAGGTGCTGCTGCAGGAAAACAGGGTGGTAAGCTTCCCTTCTCTGGGGAGGGGGCACTTCAGGCAGAGGCTTAGCTGCAACACAGTCACGTCTGATCATTCTTCCATCAGCTATACAGATCATGCAATCTTGAGTTTGGAGAAAAAATTGACACCATAGCTCAAAAAGCAGTTATGAGACTATTTATTGATGATTCTGTACGTCTTACTGTGATACTGGCTGAATAAATTCCTCAACAGTTGATATTTTGTGGTGCAGTCTCCAGCCTCAGACAGAGGGGCGTCGTAATCTGCTAAGAAAACCAGTTAAGAGCGAAGCAGTTGTCCGTGTCGTCACATCACATAATTCTAATAGTCTTTGGCCCCCTGGGCTCAAATGTTGAAAGCACCCTACCGTAACTGGTGACCTGAGGTTTGTAAGAGCCAAAGTCCATTGCTCCGTTCATGAAGCCAAAGCTGGTCCCTCCATGAAACATGTAGAGGTTGATGGAGACACCTCTCTCCAAGATCTCAGACACCACAGCCAGCATGTCTGCCAAGGACGCAGAAACCACATGTAACACATAGGTTCAAAATAAAGCGTGAATATGGCCTGAAACATAAGTGGAATGGAGAGCAAGCGATTGAACTGGGGATGAAGTGTTTCCGTACCCTCCGGATGGAACACGTGATGATGCTCTCCCCAGACGTCAAACCACCCGGACCAGTACTCCATCACCATCAGCGGCTTCTCGGGCTGTGCACAACAAAATCCATGCCTGCATTGAAGCGGTCGTAAAAAAAAACAGCCAATGAGCAACCTTTGCGTTCACTTACTTGCATGTCTGCCAGGTGCTGGATTGCTCCAAAAGACAGTCTCTGGAGGTTGATCGTTTTCAGCACTGAAATGAACAGAGGTCACACACACTCAAGCTTGACGCCATCTCACAGGGTCAAATATACATGCAGCTCAGTGTTCACAACCACCTCCCTCCATCCCTCCATATCTCAGTCCTTCCCAGTTGTCTGAAGTAAGCAGGAGCTCTTTAATGCCCCTTGACTGGAGACACTGGAGGACAGAGGAGAGAAAACACCACACACACAAGGATTAAACAACCCTGAGGTGCAATGTAAGCCAAGGAAGGGGCTTTAGGAACTCACGTTTTTTATGAACGGCATGTATTTGTCGTCAGCTGCGTATGACCCATACTCATTCTCCACTTGCACTGCAATGATCGGCCCTCCTTCTTCAAACTGAAAAAACAACATTGTCCAACTTTAATTTTTTTTGTTTTAAATTCCAACATGATTGTCAGTGCTGATGCACGGTTTTGAAAACTCCATTGCACGAAAGACATGGAACGAACGACACAGAGTTTATTGTGCAAAAAAAAGACGTCAACAGTCCAGGGGTCAGAGCCAGCAGAGGTGTAGCACAGAAGATCCAGGGACATAGTCAGGGACAGGAAGAAGTCAGGCACCGAACAGGAGAATCCGGGGAGACGAGGCAAATCCCAATCAAGGTGACAGTCCAAGGGATCAAACACAGGAAGGTCATGTCGCTGGCTCAGTCGTCAAAACAAAATGGGTAAGTACATGGTAGAAAGAAGCAGTCGTGAAAAACAAACAAATAGGGACTCGGGACAAAGGATGGGGGGATGACAGGCATGGAAACACAGATGAACTGGCCACAAGACAAGAACAGAAGCCCACAGACATACTAGGAACATCAGGTGAATCTAATGACAGAGCAGGCACAGGTGCAGCATGTTCGGGAGGGAGTACGCAATCACACAGGAGGAGGAATTCAAGCAGCCTGCAACGAAAGACAAGGTGAGCTACCAAAATAAAACTGGAAACAGACAGGACAAAAACATGGAGTGTGACAATGATAGTGATGTTGCCATACCAAAAGAGGTTTGATAATTTGGATCAGCTTGTCAAAGTACAGATTGACGGCATCAACGTAGCCTGGATAAGTTGTCCTCAGCTGCATGTCTTTGTCCTGGAGCAACCAGCTGGAAGAAAAAATGAAAACGAGTGATGAAAAAACTGGGTTGGAGAAAATGGGAGTTTCCGTCAGCATATTGTTACCTTGGCAATCCACCCAAGTCCCATTCAGCACAGATGTAAGGGCCAGGGCGCAGGATCACCCACAGTCCCATTTCTGCTGCTAAACTCACATAGGCCCTGGAAACAGGAAGTGTGGCCTTTTGGTCTGCACGCGAGAAGACTTTGGCATTTCTTTCATCGAATTAAAAAAAAAAAAAAGGCTGCATTTTACTTGAGATCCAACTGGTCCTGAAAGTTGAATGCTCCCCTCTCAGGCTCGTGAAGGTTCCATGGGACATAACTGAAGAAGCAAAAATGATCCTGTGTCAAACCGGCAGCACGATGAATTCATCAAGAAAATAACACGTACTTCATACGATTCACCCCCCCCTCCCCCTGACCTTCTCCGCCACAACAGCAGCGGTGAGATTCCTGACATTTGAGGCTTCTGAATGTGCAGTGGGAGCCTTACGTGGTGAGAGTATTGAGGCCACAGGCCCTCATCTTGAGCAGCCGGTCCTTCCAGTAGGCTCTGGGGACTCGGAAGTAATGGATGGAGCCTCCAAGGATCCGGAAGGGCTCTCCCTCCAGAGTGAACTGAGATGAGTCAGCCTTCAGACCCTCCAAACGGCTCATTCTCTTCAAGGCAATGTCTCCTGTGGGAAGAGGGAACGAGAAATGTAACTAAAACATCCGTCTTCCGAAGGAGGTCATACCTGCTGGATTTGCTGAAAACGCAGAGCCGAGTGAAAATAGAAAAGAACGACATTTAGGAATGAAATATGCATCGGAACTGTGTATAATAATAATAAAGAAGAAAAGAGGAACCTCACCGAAGCGTCACACAAGAATTGGAAATGTCAAAAAAATCCCAATTAGACAAAAAACATTGTCAGCGCGTGTGCCTTGAAGCTGAGCTTACCACAGAGCTTTTGAAGGGTGGATGGTGCTGGGAGGCCTCAAACACTGTGGATAAGGGAAACCATTGTTGTTTCACAGCAAAACCAGAATAGTTCTTTTCTTTTCCCCCTCTCTCTTTCTCTCTCTCTCTCTCTCTCTCTCTCTCTCTCTCTCTCTGTCTTTGTGTTTTTACCATCCACTGTTTCACTGCAGACTTCGCGTTGATGCATTACATCGTGCACATGACTGTTGGCTGCTGATACTGTATTAATGCACTCAAGGGGTTTTAAATGTCATCACAGCAACAAACAAGGAAATGCTGCCGAGGTCAAGTCTGTGGTGTGTGACCATGTTTTGAATGCATTTGTGCTTGTTTGTTTGTGTATGTAATCATCTAACTTCTTTCTCTTTACAGGTAGGAAGCTCAAATCTAAGTTTATTATCCATAATAATGACCACCCCCTCCCCCCCCAAAAATGGCTCACCTAGACTTTCTTTTAGTTTGTTTTATTCAGCTCAAAAAATCACTAAATATGATTGTATAAACGGATCAAAATCAAAGGGGGAATAGATGCCTTTTGTTGTGGACTCGCAAATTATAAATATATCTTTTTTGCCCTTTTTAAAAGTGAAGAGCCTTTATTAAAAACAATCTGAAAAAATGTCCTGTTTGAAAATGATTCCTCGTTTAGTGTAATGGTCCCTCAGTGGATAGGATGAAGCGCATCTCTTGACAACAACCGCTGATTTCCTCTGTCAAACTGGTGAGCGCGCACAGCTGGAATCTGACAACGCCTCGGACGCTGTAATACTCCTTAATGCCTCGTTTCCGGGAGTCTCCCACCCGCCCTCCGAACACTGTCCGAATGTGACAGTGGCGCTATTCGCCTGCGCGGTCCTGTCATCACTGACAGTTTTTTTTTTTCTTTTTAAATTGGCATCCGTAGTGTCAGTTTACAACTTGGTGCTTCGGCTGGACCTGTCCGGCTCGTTGACCTGGCTGGACAGGCAGACGGAGGCTTCCAAGCCAGGACCGGTGGACACCTGAGACACACTGATCGTCGCCTCTTGAGTCGCGCACATCCTGCCAATGGCATGCTCGTCCGTGTTTTTTTTCCGCGTGTCCTCCAAGCGTCGATGTTTCCTCCTCTTCTGCGTTGCTGCTGCTGTGATCATTACTTTCCATTTAACGAGGTAAGATCAACTCTACATCGTCGTCGTATAAAGCAGTCGTGAACTCTGGTAAATCATTGTGGATTCTGGAGGTTTTACGCACGCCGCGTGCACGCATTTGCTCGGTCACGTTGCTGTTTGAAGTAATCGGTCAAGACATCCGTGAACTCTGACCGTCGGTCAGTGGGTGACAGGCCCACGTAAAAGTTCCCTTGTGTGCTTTTAGGGGATAGCCGCACCTGGCACTGTCTCACCTGAGATCTCTGCTGCTGACCGGGGATCGGGGATTGGGTTTTGCATGTTGAATTAAACATGCCAAAGACGTGTGTAACGTGAGGAAGTTATCAAACAGAGGAATCGGCCCCCACATAAGGACTGAAGCTGTTAAACTTTGAATAAGTGTTGTGTAATCAAAATCATTTTATAGATTCGATTTTTAAGGAGCGAAAGTTAATGCATTTCAATGATTTTGAGGAATTATAAAACCTAAAGTAGCTGAACTATGAACGATGCCATACTGCTTGTCCCTCCAAAATAAAAGCGCACATAAACCCTCTGCTTCATCCTAAAACTCTTATTTTAGTGAAATATTGAAAAAATGTAACCTTGGGGGCATTTTGAAAGAGTAAATAACTACAGAGAAAAGCAGTACCGGTAACTTTGATTTAGACCACTGTTGTGCCACTAACCTCACAGGAAAAATAAACCATCTCTTCTTCTTCATACTACAATTCTTACTTTGGGGAAATATGTAAAAATGCAGTTTTCAAGGGTTAATAATCGATTAATAAGTAATTCAATGGTCAATATTTTTTTCTCATGCACACTGTAGTTCTACCAAACTCACAGGACACATAAGCCATCTCCTCTCGATCATGCCACAGCTCTTACTTTGGCGAAATATGTGAAAATGCGATTTTCTGAAATAGTTTGATGAGACAATGTACCATTACTCAGAAGAATGTCCAGTGTAAAAACACTGCAGGATCAAATTGCATTATTGTACTCAACACTCTCCTACACTTAAAAAAAAAATATTCAAGCATCTGCTAATGAAAGACTTGACCTGAATCCATACCAAACTACACTTTAATAGATCTGGAAAAAACACCCTAAATTTGCCACTTTCTAAAAAATACAATCAAGATCCATGCAATATTCCCTGATCAACAATGTTGAAAATGTAATAATCTTGCAATGTTTGAAAGAAAGTGAAAAATACAAAAAAAACCATCCACTAACTTTGGAGAAAATCGCATGGCCTGTTTGGAGAAAAATGCAATGATAGCTCTCAGTCTCCCTTGCTGTGATTGCAGTGACGTGTCGACTTTATTGATACGATGTTCCGCTGAGTTATTGATACAGAACAGCCGAATCTTAGAATATTTTTCTAACTTTATCAAAGTGTCCAGCTGCACAAGTTTCACCGTGTTTTTATTTAATCTCCGACTGCGTGTTTGTCCCGCAGGAGCGTTGCTGAAGTGAGGCTCAATCGTGCAGAGGGCCTGAGGGCCAATGCCTCCCACTTCACCCTGGAGAGGAAACCTTTCCGCATCCTGGGTGGCTCCATCCATTACTTCCGAGTCCCCAGGGCCTACTGGGAGGACCGCTTGCTAAAGATGAGGGCCTGTGGCCTCAATACTCTCACCACGTAAGGCTCAGCAGGGCTCCCATCCAGGCACATCTCCAAAAACATCATTTAGATAAAAAATGGTAAAAAGTAAAATATATGTATTCATACACTGATAACATGAAAAGCTAAAAGATTGAAGCAAATTTTACGTGGTTTAAAAGGCATTCACTAAAAATGGAAAAAAAAACATCATAGTTTTGTTTTTGTTTTCTGTTTTTGAAAAAAATTGGAAAGTCTTTTTGTCAGGGTTAAACGCCCAACATTGTTCACGCAACCTGCACAAATGAGGACACAGAGAATTGAGATTGTTTTACTTGCAAGGAGAGTGCTCGGAGACTGCTCAGTTACAATCCTCCAAACTCACTCTGAGGCAGTCTCCGCTCTTCATGCTTTTTATTATGTTGGGAACGCCCTAGTTACATAGGTTTCAACTGATAAAGGGAGGGGTTGTTAATGCCAGTTGAAACTAGCTTGCTCAGTTCCAAAACATATTTGGTACAGAATGCCTTCTTTTCCCTTATCGTGTGTACAGCATGCGATAGGGATGTGTGATCGCAACCTTGCAGCACGCTTGTTTGTCCGCCGAGATAGTTCCTCTTCAAAGGGTGCTGTCAAAACCAAGTGTGTTTTGCTCCGTTGAGTCACCGGTTTCTGTAATCACATGCTTGCGGAAAACAGCAGTTACAAAAAACATAAGAACATCATTACTTGGATATAACGAGAAGTGAATAACGTATTTACAATTGATCCAACACTTTTTTATCTGGTATAATTATAAAAGTTCATAAAATTAATTAAAAATTAAATTAAAATTATTTTTTCTGTTTTTTCGGATTCAGTTTAGACTCATATCAGTTTTTGTGGGTAATAAATCAGAAAAAAAATCCCCACTTGTTTCCGTTTATTTTGCAGATAAGCCTGTTTACGTCAGAGTAATAAAACTATTCACGGAATTTTTTTGATAAAACACTAAACCAGAAACAAACAAAGTGAGTAAAACTTCTTGAACCCACATTGCTGGTTCATATGCAATAATTAATAAAAAAAAAAAAAAAAAAAAAAGAGATCCCACACCAGATATGCTTTGTTTGCAGATATGTGCCTTGGAACCTGCACGAACCTGAACGAGGAGTGTTCAACTTTGAGGACCAGCTGGATTTAGAGTAAGACAGGGTGACTGCAAATGTGCCATATTCCTGTAGGTGGCAGTGTTGCATTGAAATAGAGCTCAGCTTTAACTCCTGTATTTTTCAGAGTGCTGAATGGGTGAATGTTTCCCTTTTGGCACCATTTTTGGTTAGTGTGCTGCATTATCAGTGACTGAATATCGATTACGGATGCATTGATCAATCTAATGCATCCCTTTGCTATCGAGGTGACTTTGGGGACAAATCTCACACAGATGAGATTTAGCTTCCACTGGCCTCATTTGACATGAACAATCATTAGACTACATGTTTTAATAGCTACCGTAATTTCAATCTATGCACTGAAATGACCTTTTCTGCGTCTCTGTCATAGAGCGTACCTCCGCCTGGCAGCCAGCTTGGGCCTTTGGGTGATTCTGCGTCCAGGACCATACATCGGTGCTGGGTTGGACTTCGGGGGCCTCCCCAGGTGAGCGTCCCAGAGCGCCAGTGTGATGTGAAAGTTATTTTCAGCTACGTTTTCCGGGAGCTTCTTCAGCAGCAGGAGTAACGTTGCTCACCGGCGATGGGAGTTGTGAGTTATCGCTCGGAGTGGACTGGAAATGGCTTTGGCTCATTAAGGTGATCTGTTTGTTAGAAGCTGTCTTTTTGCTGCAGGTTAGAAATCCATTGAACTAAACTAATCTGAGGAATAATTCATGGGACAAGAAGTTCGCAAGTTCTTGAGTGTTTTGGCTGCTTTCACCTGCTGTGTTTTGTATTGGAAAGGAATTAATTTGGACGGTCTGCCTCAAAGAGATTGTCAGACACTCCAACAGGGTCTCTCACATAGATTAAGGACACGAGAGGAGCAGAGGGGCTGCACAGTGGTGGGGCGGCCTGCATTCTGCAGTCAGACAACCCTGGCTCTCCTCTGCACTCCAGGCTTCCTGTGCACAGTTTGCATGTTTGCCCCGTGCATGTGTCAGATTACATTGTCGCCCCTGTATGTTTACTCCTGGACTGCAGCTTTTCCCCACATCCAAAAGACACTCGGGCAAATCAGTGTCTCCAAAAAAATGGTGTCTGTGACCCCCCCCCCATGATGCAGCAAACCTGCGCTTCACTCGCCACCAGCGGGAATTGGCCTCTGCTTCCTGTGACTCCATGGAGGATAAAACGGGGTGTAGGAAATAGATGGTGGACTGGAGGACAGTATATACGCTACTCTGCAGAAATGTAAGCAGCTATATATGAAATGCTGCAAAGGGGGAAGAATACTTTCCAAATTTGAAGTGTTTTTTTTCTTTAAGCAAGTTGACAAGATCTAAAGTGAAGAGGAAGTTCAGCTTTTGGCGACCACTCTTTACCTTCTGAGCAGCAGCGTTTTTTTTTCCGAGTGATGTCGCACATAGATTTTTCAAGGGCATCTGTAGAAGATCTCAAAGGCAAACCACACATTTTCAACAATGCGGTTTGATCAAAAAATAGCCTTTGTTTTCTTTCTGTAACTCCAGACAAGCTCCAGACTGTTGAGAAAGTATAACTACCAGGACTCTCTGTTCTCCTCTTTATGCTGCACATACAGTAAGTCTTAAATACTGTGCATTGACTGTTTGTCTGGGATCGCCATGCTCCACTGCAAGAATATTTTCAAACCTATCAAATACGAGAGGCACTTCTATTCCACACAATGCTTTAAATCCTAATAGTTGGCTCATTTTCTTTTGTTCGAGCTATATCCGGAAAGTCAAGGACTTGCCAGACTTGAGTGAACTTGGCAAGCACATCTCCCTGGAAGGACAGAGTCAATCACTTCTGTAATCAAAATAGATTCAGACAGATAATCAGGTGATTAGTTGGCAGGAAAAGAGTCCGAATAAGTTTTTTTCAGAGGAGTTGCACCCTAATGGAGTGGAGAGGTCGAGGTCATCTTATTTGTGATGCTCATCCAAGCAGTACTTCTGGGGACACACAGTTATGCTCGACTTCCACTGATAGTCATGTATTGTTTGCTGTGATTGTGGGCTGCTTATAAACTAAATATAAACATTAGCCTTGGGCTATAGTCTGGCATATTGACCTGTACAGTTTTCCTAAAAAGCACTGTCCTTATTTTTACAAAT
>JASSRZ010000016.1:9411718-9424230 GCA_032164315.1 Malacoctenus gilli
TGTGTGTGTGTGTGTGTGTGTGTGTGTGTGTGTGTGTGTGTGTGTGTGTGTGTGTGTGTGTGTGTGTGTGTTGGGAAGGGTTGCGAAAAGATAATCTGACAATAGTACAGAGGCTCTGTGTTTGAATTATCTCCCGCTACTTCTGCCGGACAACGTGAGATAAGAGCCACCAGTGAGGATTATATGGATGATTTATCAAGCAGAGGAAAGAATCTATTGTAAGAGGTGCAAAATAGCTTTATTAAAGTGGTCAGCCGCATGGCACAGTGGCTGCTACTGATGTCTACTGATGGATGTTACACCGTAGACCCCCCCCCCCTTCCCCTTCCCCCTGCACTGACACGATCCAGTTAATGTACAACACACATGGAAACTAGCGTTGAAGTGAAAGCATGAGATAAGTGCTCCAAGAGGAAGTGCCAACAGTTGCAACCAAATTGTTAGCAAAGATAAGTTATTTTTTGTTTTTTTTTTACTTTTGTTGTTGTGCTTTTAATTCGCCTGCCGTCACTTCGACTGATGTCTGATTTAAGACATGGACAGCAAAATTGGACTGAGCGTATAATCTGAGACCATGCATGAAAGTCTTCATGGTTTCCTAAAACTCTTGAGGGGGAGAATAAAAATGCCAGCATTGTACATTCTGCAAACTGTATCAACGTTTTGTGGGGAAAGGCAACATCCAGTGGTCGTGGCAAGTATGGCGGCAACAAAGGCCAACTATATATAGCAATATTAAGACTGGACAACTGGCGGTGACCAGAAAGATGGCACCACACTCACCCAAGGGAGAATCGAACAATTTGAGGCAAAAACACCAACAAAAAACGTAGAATTGTGTACTGCTTTGGAAATGCTAAATGAGATCAGTTTGTTTCAATGACTTTTTATTTTTGCACCAATGTAAAATGCTGGCATCTTTAAAAGCAATGGGGTTGCCTTCAATTGAATCTTGTCCGTGTCATCAATAACGTAAATTGCTGATGTCATTTTACTGCATCACAGATGTTGTTCTGCTCTTATCTCTGGTGGTTTTTTTTTCCCACTAACTGGATTTTCTCCTCATGAAACAAAACTGCATGTGTGCTGCTTCTCTTCCCATGTGACAAATGTGGAGTGAATATGTGCCTGTGTCGATCTGAGTATTCCTGCAAGGGGAGTATTTTTCTTTTTCTTTTTTTTTTTTACATATAAATACAGTAAGTACAGTGCCTTTGTCAAAATTTGTGGTAATCCTCCGATTGTTCTTTTTTTTCAATTACTACATGGTAATTGTACATAAATATTAGCACTCAGACAAACGTAAGTGCCAAAAGGAGATTAAGGTTCGATTGATGTGTGGATGTATGTCTCAGCTCTCGCGTTTCGCTGGTCTCTCTTCAAGTGAACGGGTGACTGTACGATGCATGAGTTGATGATGGACGATGAGAACCCAAGAATACATGTAGGCAAGAATCAGTAGTATTGAACTAGCAAGTAAAACGGCTAAAAACCAGTGAAATTAAATTAAAGCAAACATTTCATAGTTATCAAAAAAACGACATTCCATCTCTCTGGGTGTTTGTGTTCGCGTCAAGGGAGAAAAAAAAAATCCACGTGAGACAGCTTTTGTCCTCGGAGTTGTGTTCTCGTCCACACTGCATCCTTCCAGTTACCAGAAGGGTGCACGTCCAAAGCCCCCTGTTCTTTCTTTCCTCCTCTTTCTTTTTCTCCTCTCCATTGAGCTGAGTGGATAGTTTGTCACCTGTTTGGTTGAATCCACTGGCTGGACGCTGTCCATGTTGTGCTGTCTTTTCCGGTTAGGCTTGTCCTCGACGGGGTGGGGGGTGGGGCGGGGGCCGCTGTACAGTGGGGGCGCGGGACGATCGGCGCTGCCCCAGCGAGGTCGTCCTTTTACGCCGAATTCTCGCCACCTCCTTACTAAGCTGTGCTTTAATATGATACATTTGCCCCCCCACGGTTTTGGTCCAAAGTCAGGTTCAGTCGAGAGGATTAGATCCCCCCACAAAAAGGCCCCCGTTCCCTCTTCATGTTTCTGTTTTTTTTTTTTTTTCCCTCTCTCTGATGATTAAGACATGAGCGCTGGGTTGAACTCATCAGTAGACTCCACTTTCCTCCCTCCACAGGTCCGAGGGTCAGCCACCTGCAAACGCAAAGGATCTCGATTCAGGCTGAGAAGGAGCACGAGAGGCTCGATGTAGAGTCGGTGAGCCCGCCGGTTTCCCCCGGAGACAATTACTAATGGACGACAGCTGCTGTCGTCATTCCTTTGCCCGGGGAACATTAACAAGATCGTGCGAAGCGTGAGGAGGTATTAGAAACACCTGCTCCCTGCATTGTCTGAATCACTTCATTTGGAGAAAGCAATCAGCACGCTTCAATCCCTCCTTTCTACTTCTACTCCATTCAGGGAATCAACAGGTACATGGAGGTAGGATTTAAAAAGGTGTTGTCAGCCACAACCTTTAGTTTGGAAAAGTTTGGACAATTCATGCAATGTAGATAAACAGAATTGCTTTATCTCAGTGTGTACATATTATTTTACCATTACATTATTTTCCTTTAAATATAGAATATTAGTGTTTTTATTCAAGTTGTTTGCACACTATCAGACATTAGTCCGGTTTACTTGGTATCTTGGAATTTGTATTTGGACCACAAACTTTCAGCTCACCGTGATGTGAGGGGGTGAAACGCGGTCAAATCTCCACGTTGGGGTCTGTGAAACCTTTCTTCCCCTCGTTCACCAGGACAGGCTTCTCTGTTCTTGTGTGCCAGACGAGTATCTGGCGAGAGAGACAAAATAAAACAAAGAGAGAGAGAGAGAGAGCGAGAGAGAGAGAGAAACGAGAGCGACATTAGCGACGTGCCGTTCCCCTAATGCACTCGTTGAGACGGCTCTCCTTGTTTCTGCTGCGGCACTCAGCCTCCCGCTCCTCCAAAAAAACACCCACTGAACTCCGGATATAACTCCGGCGGTACGCACAGCGCCACGGGGCCCGTCGGCTGTATGTGCGAAGAGCTGCTTGAGCGTGAACCCTGCATTAGGGGGGAGAGAAGAGGGGCCGCCGGAGCGCGTTATCTCCCAAATAGGACACGGGCCTCTCATGCCTGGCCCGGTGAAGTCCCCATTACACCCGTAGCATAATGACTACCTTTAAAAAAAAAAGAAAAATGGCAGCCAGCTCGCAATGTTTCCACACAGAGTGGATGGGATCCGGCCTCTGTGGCGGAACCGGAGCCCCTCGTATCGTTCTTCCGGCTGTGCTGTCGTGCTATCGACCTTTCACACTGGCTCAATTTGGCTGGGGAGACCAGACAAACATCCAGGGAAAAAAAAGGGACCACGGAGGAGAAGAGGGGAGGTGGTGAGGAGGGAGGGAGGGAGGGGGGGGGGAATCAGAAAGTGTGGAGCTCATTTTCTCCCCCTCTCCTCTGTGTTGGAACCCTTCTTCCTTTCATCTCGCCGCCGCGGCGCTCATGAATTATTCATGGGCCGTGTTTGAGATGTGCCACGAGCCCACTCCTACTTTGCTCAGGTGTAAGGGGGGGGGGTTAATAGTCACACTTGCATCTGAAGTGGCAGATTATAAGGAAGTGAGATGCCTGTGCACGACCGCACGCTTTTTTTTGCCCCCCCCCCCTCCCTCGTCAACCCCTCCAACTCCTCTCCTGTCCATCCCCACTCTCATCTGTAATCAGTTTGACGTTCCCCCCCCCACCCCCACCACCACCACCACCTTCCCATTCACCCCACCAGCTCCAATTCCGCTTTCTCAGCCGGTCCCTCAATCCCCCTCTCTTCATTTCGCTGAATAGCAGAGGGAGAGCGAAGGAACCTGACGCTTCCTTCCTTTCCTCTTTCTTTCTGTGTGTGTGTGTGTGTGTGTAGAAGGTTGGTTGAGGTATGGATATCTGTGAGCTGACCCCCCCCCCCCTCTCTCAGCTGACTTCTATTTGCCCAGAGAGAGGCTTATTGGAGTGACCCAGACCAGCGGCAGTGAGCAGCAGTGTTGGAGCCGCTGCCGCCGCTGCTGCTGCTGCTGCCTTCCAGCTGCTCACTACCGAGTACACACGAACATGCACGGGAGGCACATGGGCAGCGCGGGAAGCACAATCGATGATGTGCAACTTTTCAGCATCACATTTGCACTCATTGACATTCTGACCGAAAGCAAAAAAAAAAATTTTTGGAGGCATTTCTGTAGGGAAAAAAATGCAGTTTTCCTCAGTATACAGTAAAAGAGGACGTGCTGAAACTGCAGTACAGTTCAGGAGGCCAAGCCAGCAAAGATGAGGCAAAAAAAACAGCCATGCTGCAGCCAGTTTTATTGATTGATAATTAGGGAAAATGTGTGTGTGTGTTTTTTTCCTCCTCCTTTTCTCAACACTAATCACGCCGTGCTGCAGCGAGAGCTTAAAAAGCAAGTCTTTGATTATGAAAATCAAAGCTCAGTTCTATACGATCCACTTTCAAAAGAATCTCTGCCGCTAATTTGCCTTCGCGCAGGAAAACCGAACGAGATGATCAATAACCACGGCGCATCTATAGTCTTAATATAAAGCCGCCACCGCCAGCCGCTGGTTTAACATACCTCAGTGAGCACACAGAGAGACAGGAAACAAAAAAAAAGCTTCACGCATTCAAGGAAAAAAAATGTCTTATGTAAGTGTCGGCAGGGAGGCGAGTGAGCGAATGCACCAAAATGTCAAACTTTTCCCTAAATAATTTATAATCTTCCGTTTTCTTTTTTTTGTGTGTCAGACTTTCTTTCTTTGGACTGAATCGTTGGAAATAGTTTTCTGCCACCTTTCTGGAACTGGGTGACAGACGGGATGTCACACTTGAAAAGCCAGATCGCATCTTCAAGGCTTTCTGCTCGCAAAGCCACAAAGAACATGCATGTCAAACTTTTGCAAACACATCAGTTGTACAGAGATTTTAGGCAAGTGTCGAAATTGGGGAAAAAAATGACTTAAGGGTCTGATGGCCTGAACAGAGGATAAACCTGCCTTTGCTCAAAGGCAGGGTTGGACCCAGCATCTCCTGCGACCCTCAGTTGAGACGAGCAGTTTTGAAGTTGAAGGAGTGGGTGAAATTGTGACTGCAGCACTTCCCAAAAAGAACGCGTGGTGAGCACGACTTGTTTGGTGATTTTCACCATCCTCATAAACATTTCAGCAAATCTCTTCACTTTAACATCCTCAAGTTAAGCTGCTTAAATCAGCACGTGCGCACACACGCACACACAAAGGAAGTTACCTTAGTGCAATTGGCTGCTTTCGGCTCCAAGTCGTTGAGAGTGACGAGCTCCCGGAGCAAACTGCTCTCCTGGTATCCTCCCTTCACGCCGCGCAGCTTGAAATACGCTTGAGGCTTGAAGAGGATGAGCCTCAGGTTGATGGCGAAGCCCGCCATGTCGATGGCGAAGGGCCGGTGGGGGTCGAACACTGTCTTCCAGCCGTACACCTTCCCGGCTGCGTTGACCTTCGGGGACTCATAGCGCAGGCCGCCCACGAAGGCCACGGGCCACACTGAAACTTTCCGGGTCGATCTCATCTGAGGGAGGAGGGAGGGGGGGGAGGGAGGTGGAGACAACAGTGAACACTGGGCTGCTACCCTGCACGGCTGAACACACACACAAACGCACGCACGCACGCACAGTGCAGCAGCAGCCTGACAATGACATAATTAGGCTCAACCGACTTTAAAGGGCGTAATCGCCGGCCACTCTGAGGGGGTCCGAAGGAGCTGAGCCATTAAAAGCGAGACGCTGCGGGTTGTTGGCTTGGCCGAGGAGACCCTTCAAGGAGGACCGTCACCGTCTTTCCACTTATTTTTTCGGTCTCTTTAATCATCGAGCATCAGTTGGATTTTTTTTTTTTGTCACCCTTCTCTTTTGTCTGCAGCTCAGCTAGTCTTTGCCATAAAAGGGAGGCTTAAATAATGAGGGAAGAGGGGAGGTAAGGAACAGTGGAGTCATTTAATCAAAGCCAGAAAGAAGGATCATGGCGCTGCGTTCGTAGAGGGTCCACATCAGACCGGGGTGTGGGCATGTGCAGCGATGCCAGGAATGCTTTTCTATGTCCTTTTATCTCTTTAAATCTTTGTGGCGCACATAGCAAAAAAAAAGTGTCATGATCAGAAAAAAATCCTGAATGAAACTTGTCTCATTATGTTGAGACAAATGCTCCTTGAATAACCTAAAATCACTCTTACACTTCATGTGATTTGTTCTGTTTAATTCCGGTACGTGATGCCTGAAGTAAAACCACTGCATAAAACCCAAATCTTACCAAATTTTTGATATTTTATAACATTTTAGGTCTAAACTGGAATAACTTCTCATCAGCTGAGCCTACCTTGATTTCACTGACAAATAGTTTCCATTTGTTTTAGACATACATCTATTTTTCGGGTGTGCCCTTTCTTCCAGAGATGCGTTTGACACTGCTGGTTTACAGTGTCCAGTGTGCGGAGGAGAAGCTTGAGAAAAACATTCCTCGCTGCGTCCAAGCGCGTGTTTTTGTCGGCCTGCGTCTGTGCACTAACCGCATGCAAACGCTGTGCGTGGAACCTGCCGCAGTAGATTGGAGTGTGTGCTGAGGTGCTGCTGTGCGCTCCAATCAGGTGACGGGCGTTTGAACAGCTTGAGGCAGCCCGAGGGGCTTACGGGAGGTAAAGCTGAAAAAGGGGGTGGGGGGGGGGGTGAGTGTGAGTCACCCAGATAAGATCCGGTGAGATGGCTTTTTTTTTTTTCCTGAGCTCTGGGTGTAAACTGGAGAAAGAGAAACGGTGTGATGTCTGTATCCATGTGATGGTAATGCTGCAATTTTGACAGGAAGAGGGTTTTATTTTTTTTATACCCCAAAAACAACGCCTGGCTTCAGTTCTCAAAAACAGTTGTTGGATGCTGAAGCGATGCTCTTCCCAAAAACTGGCTCAGCTGCTGCCAGATATTTCTCGCTTTTTTTTGTGTGTGCATCCAGGGCACAAATAAAGCCGCCGTCCAACCCAGACATCACCAATCTCCCTTTTCCCCGCAGACGTACATCTGACTTTAAAACAAACAACACAAACACCGAGCCCCGCTCTCCGCACGCGGTGTCAAGAGGTTTGTCACCGTCCCGTCTTTACTGAAAGTGCAAAAGAAAACCCCAAAAAAAACAAGAGCGAGTGTTCTTTCCTGCTTCCTCTGGTGGGAATATGAGCCGGAGTAAAAAAACATCACAAATCCCCTCTTTCGCTGGCAGCCGAGCAAATGGAAATGCAGCCGAGTTCCTCCCTCCCTCCCCGTCCTGGAGAATTCAGCGTGTTTGTTCGGAGCTTTTTTTCTGTTGCATGTTGCTCCAGTTTGCGAGCGCAAGCCTACGTGTGCGTTTAAGCACCGTCTCCTGCTCTACTTTCGGGAGAAGCCTGGCGAGATGGAGTCCTGTGTCTGAGGGTAGAAGTGTAGGCAGCAGCCTTAAAACAAACAGAAAAAATGAACAAATTTGAACGGGAAAAAAGAAACAGGCGAGCATCAAGATCCGTCATCCAGTCCTATAGGGTGTGGACAAGGGATACGGAACCATAACCAGTAAAGGAACCAGAACCGGTGGAACTGTGAGATTGAGGTCAGAAACGGAGCTGGAACCAGAACCAGTAAAAAAAAACCCAGAGCAGGAACCACTGTGAAGATTGAGTGGTTCCTTATCCCTGGTCACAATGATGTCCCTATAACGTCACAAAAATATCACTGTAACGGCACGATAGCGTCACAATCACGTCACAGAAATGTCACAGTGATGTCACTATATTGTCACAATAATGTCACAAAAATGCCACCATAACCTCACAATAACGTCACTGTGATGTCACAATAACATCAGAATTACATCACAATAACGTCACATTAATGTTGCAGCGTCACAAGGACGTCACTATAACATCATGATGACGTCAAAATGATGCCACAATGACGTCATGATGACGTCAAAATGATGCCACAATGACGTCACTATGATGCCAGAATGACATCACCATCACACCATCGTGACATCACTATAACATCACAATGATGTCAAAATGATGTAATAACATCACTATGATGCGAGACTGATGTCACCATCATGTCACAATAACATCACTAACACGTCACAGTAATGCCACTACAACTTCCCAATAACGTCACTTTAATGTCTCAATAATGTCACAATTACATCACAATGACATCACGATGATGGCGCACCATCACAAGGACATCACTGTGAAGTGAAAATGATGTCACAATGACATCACAAAAACCTCACAATGTCACAGTGGCGTCACTATAACATCACAATGACATCACAATAACTTTACTATAACGTCACTTTGATGTCACTATAATGTGGCAATGATGTTACAATGGCGTCACCATGACGTGACTATGACGTCATTGTCATCACAATAGCTTCACTATCATATCACTATATGTCACAATAACATCATGACAACATCACTATAATGTCAAAGTGATGTCACAATGACGTTACTTCGATGTCATTATGATGTCAAAATGATGTCATTATAATGTCACAATGAGATCACAGTAACTTTACAATAACGTCACAGTGATGTCACTATAATGTCGCAATGCTGTTACAATGGCGCCACTATAATGTCACTATGATGTCAAAATGACGTTGCACTGACGTCGCATTGACGTCACTTTAACGTCACAATGTCATGGTAATGTCACTATCAGGGATGTGGAACCGGAACCACTAGGTTGAGGTTAGAACCGGAGTCGGAACTGCTGTAAAAGTCAACGGTTCCAGTTCTAGAACTTCTAATGAAATACGGAAATAAGAAGCCGTGAAATCAAATGCAAAGCTTGATTCGAGCCGCCTAATCTTTATTTCGATACAGGTCACCTTGTCGTCAGTGCTCAGGCAGCGCAATGCTAGTCCCTGCTGTGTAGCCTGTCAGGCTGTAACGAAGCGGCAGCGTGTGGAACCACTAGGTTCAGGTCGGAACCAGAGCTGGAACCGGAAACCAGTAAAAAACCAGGAACTGGAGCCAGTTCACTGTGAAGATTGAGTGGTTCCGCATCCCTGGTGTGGACACAGTAGAAGTGTCCTCCTATGTTGAGCTCAGTGGCATCTGTGGATTACTGTTCTCAACCCAATCCGGGGAAAAAAACAGCAACCCAAAGTTCCTCCAATGATTCTGGTTTTAGGATCCTAATTAAAGCTCTCTTGAATTATTGAAACTTTCCTGATTACAGACAAATAAAACTGATACAATTTCAAACACATCAGCATTGCAAATGCAGCAAGTTGTTTATTTACGTTTCAAACTGGCTTCCTAATCCAGCGTCTGGTAAAGTGGAACAAGGCGGCACTGTGTCACATACACGAGGCCAGCCATAACAATAAGACCACCGGTGTTTACTTTTTGATTGAAGTTGCTTCCCTGCGCTGAATCTGTTTTGCTCATCATCAACTCGGAGACTTCAACCAGTGACCTCGCAGTCACCGTTTTGCTCCTCTAATCTCTTGACTGCTGCCATCCCGCTCGAGCCCTGAAAGGCTGTAGTGGCACCTCGGCGCGAGCATGACGTTTCTGTCTCAACAGCACAGCCCCACGATTGCTTGATCAGATCAAATGATTTACCGTCATAAACGGATTTTGTGGACATCTGCAGGGGGGCTAAATACATTATTAGTCTGAAATAGTCCACTGAGGAGACAAAACAGTCGGCATTGGTTGGACCTGGCAGTCTGACACCAGCGCTCGTGAAAAAAGTGGGATTCAGATGAATTCTGTGATCTTCATTCGGCTCCCTGTGGCCAATCATGTTCGCTTTAATCATCGTGAGTAAAGATCCTGTGACACTGTTTTTGGTATATCGTATCATATGTTTTTGATGCATCAAACAGTGTTCAAATAACAGTTTTCTTCCTCCTTCTTGCATTTTGCAAGAGCTGAAATGAAAAAAACAGAGTCTTACAAATGGCGAGGAAACCTAAATATTTATTATGGGACCTCAATAATTCATGAATGTTTTATAACTGTGTAAAAAAAAAAGAAAAAAGAAGCCTTAATAAAGTTCTGGCTCCTCCTCATCAGTTTGCTGTGATGCCCCGACCTAAAAAAAAATAAAAGTGTGAGAAGGCACAGCGTGTCACTGGTAGTTCCTGCTGCCGGAACAAATGACTGTGGCTGTGCTCAGACTCCAGGTAGGAGCTGGTTGGCATCGGTGGCGGCGTCTTCTGTAGCCACCCCGAAAATAAAGAAATAAGTGGAGCGGGAGACGACTGGAGCCGCATTTTATTGCTGGCACAGAGAACTGCGCGAGGTGATCTGAAGTCTATTATCAGTGTCATAAAGCACCTGCTGGAGTGAATTCCTGCTGTTCTTCACTGTACGATGTCGGGGGAAGGAGGGGGGGGGCGGTAAATGACTGCGGGAGCGACTGATGACAATCTTTTTAAGTGGTCTTCCGGTTCTCCCGAGAAAGAGTCGCAACGCGGGTTGAGCTGTTTCTAAATCCGGTTGATCTCGCGGAGGGGGCAGTTGCCCTTCAGCCTGGGATGGGGGGGGGCGGGGTTCCAACGCCGTTTGCTGCGCCTCAACCACAATGAGATGCACAATGTCGATATGGAGGAGCGCTGACCAGGTTCTCCCATGTTCCAGCTGCAGTCATGGTTGGTACTAATATGAGTGAACGAATGATTGTCCTGACCATAGTTTTACAAGGTGCAAATACACAATTACATTACTTCATTGCCACATACTCGCACCCACTTCATTCTACCCCTCCCCCCAAGTTTCCAACACCTGTGATTGGAACGGCTCCACTAAAAAGGTGTAGAAACATCATGAGGATGCTGTTTGGTTGCATGGCTGCTGGGCTCGAGCAGCCCAGCGTCGCGCCGCTCATCCCGCTTTCGCCTCGTCCTCACACCGTAGCATGACTCAGCAAACTTTCCTCTCCGCGAGTGTCTGTCGAGCTGTCACTTCTGCTCTCTGTCTCATTCTTTCAGCCGTCCCCGGCTCACCCCCCCTCCCCGCGATACTCTTTTTCTGGCCCCCCTCAGGGCCGTTACTCCGGCCCCATAAATAGGCCTGCTGGAGGTGATGGAGGGCCTCGGAGGGAGACGGAGCACTTTGGCTGATTCCCAGAGAAAGGTAATGACAGGGCCCGTCAATACCTGGCGCTCCATTTACTACGGTCCCCATCTTGCCCCACTAACAAGACTTGAGGCTAATACTCGGAGGACCTCGACCGTGTCTGCTCAGGTAATTCGGCTGATGTCAAGATGGATGGCCTGAGATGTACTGATTACGTGCCCAAACTTCTCGGCAGTAGCCTGACTGTGCTTGTTAAGAGCTAAAAAATATTGCTTCAAGTAAGTGAGAATTTATGGCCTCCCGCTAACCGTCCTCCCTTCACATGAAACACACACACACAGTGATCAGTAGAGACGCTTCTTTTGCACTGTACTACAGGCTGAGTCAATGACACACTGAAAAGCCCAGCGAAAAAAAACAACCCAACACGGTATTATGCTGATCATCGTATGAGTCAAAGATATCTGGCTCCTCTGATCAGATCCAGTCATCATCAGTCAGCTGAACGATTCCCTCCTCTTGGAGTACAACAGAAAACTACGAACCTCTTCAAAGTCAATTTTTCTTAAACTCAGTTGAAGCATTTCAGAGATCAATTTTGCTGCGAGTGTTTATAGCAAAAGCACCATTTAAGACCGTCAAACATGGGACATTTCCTCTTTGGGTGCCAATTAGTTGGTTGTGGACACACTTTGGTTTCTGATTTGTTGAGGTCAAATGAGGTGAAATTGAAAACATAAGTGTGGCCCCTTTGGCAGCATTGTGTTTTCCACTGGCTGAAGGTAGATGTCAGCAAAGAGCCACAGTTACCCAAACACCACTTTTTTTTTTTTTTTCACTGGAGCCAAATGATTTTTTTATTACTTCATTTAGGAGATAGTTCATACTCTTAAATACTGAGGGCATCTTGACAAGGTCAAGAAATCCATTTCACTCTCACCGTTTGCAAAAGCAATTCACGCTGTCTGACTGATAGACGGTCAATATTGGAGGGCGCGCGCGCGTGTTGTGTGTGTGTGTCTGTGTGTGAGGGTTAATTGAACTCATAATGCACAGAGTGTTTTGTCAGGTTTAAGCACAAAAACTACTTGACTTGTATTGAAAAGACGATAAATAACCAACCCATGCAATTACATTCATTGATCCTACAATAAGTCATAGATATAACTCAACGCCTTCATCTTTTTCTACGATGCCTCTGTCATACATGTAACTACCAACAGAGGTCACTGTCGATCACACTTAATGGTTTCATTGACTTTCATTGGCTGATGAGGGACGCATTGTGTAGCTGATCAAGGTTTGATTGATCACAACTCATGAGGCAACTTAAGTGGTCACACACACACACACACACACACACACACACACACACACACACACACACACACACACACACACACACACACAC
>JASSRZ010000016.1:9448393-9460649 GCA_032164315.1 Malacoctenus gilli
CCCGCCCTCCTTCCCCAAAAAATGACCAGAAAACTGGAAACGGTGCATTTATCTCATTCTATCAAGGGAATCGGGGTTTTTTTCGAAGCGTTTGATGCAAACAGCACACAGTCGGTCATTACCACCCCCTCTGTCATTACTTGAACAGATAACAGGACAGTGTCATCCGTTTCATTATTGGTTATCGTTACCAACTGTGTGGAACAATAGAGGTCTGCATTCGACAAAATGGGGCAGTGGGAGTCAGTCCCCCTTCCACTGAGCATCATTTCCACGTTTTGGTGTGAAATCAGCCCCTCCCACCCAAAAAATGACCAAAAATTACCTGTGCGTCCACGAGGGTGGCGTTGGCCAAGCTCTCGTTGATGAAAACGTGAACCAATGCGGTGGCGCACAAAGAGGGGACGCCACTGTCGTTGACTCGGATCACCAGGCGGTGGAGGCCGCGGTGGCGGCGCTCCAGAGGCTCCGCCAGGGTGATCACTCCGTTCGTGTGGCCAATCTCAAAGAGTCTGAAGGGATTCCCTCCCACCAGAGCGTAGCGAAGGTCGGCATTGGGCCCCGTGTCGGAGTCGATGGCTGTGACGGTCCTGACGATGGTGCGAGCGCTGCTGGCCGGCGGCAGGAGGGTATAGGACTCGTTGGCCGGGGAGGTGATGGCGGGGGCGTTGTCGTTCTCGTCCGTCACGAAAAGCGAGACCGTGGCGGTGGCCGTCTTGCGCGGCTCCCCTCCGTCCACGGCCCGCACGCGGAAGGTGTAGGTGGAGAGCTTTTCGCGGTCGAACGACACCGACGAGAAGATCGTCCCGGTGTTGTTCTCGATGGAGAACACCTCCTCCCGCTCCTTGTCCCCGTCGCCTCCCTCCGTCGCCTCTCCGGCCCGCTTCTCGTCGGCGCCATCCATCTCCACAAACAGGCTGAGCTCGGCGTTTTCGCCCTCGTCGGCGTCGGTCACGGTCACCATGCCCACGGGGCTGTTGGCCAGGAGGTTCTCCTTGACGTAGAAGGTGAAGATTTCCTGGACGAACTTGGGCGCGTTGTCGTTGCGGTCGGTCACCTGGACGACCACGGTGGCCGAGCCTTGCAGGGAGGGGGTGCCCTTGTCCTTGGCGATGACCCGCAGCTCATACCGCTCCCGCAGCTCGCGGTCCAGGACCCCGGTGGCGCGGATGTCGCCGTTGTCAGCGTCGATGTAGAACGGCGCGCCGGCGGCGGGATCCAGAGAGTACGCGATCTCGGCGTTCTTGCCGCTGTCTGCGTCGGTGGCTACGACAGTGAGCACTCTCTCACCTGGCGAGTTATTCTCCGCGAAGTGAACCTCAACCACACTCTGGGCAAAGGTCGGGGCATGGTCGTTGATATCGACCACTCGCACCATCAGCGAGCTGTTACTGGACAGGCTGGGGCTGCCAGAATCAACGGCCACGATAGTTACGCTGTACTCTTTCGTGGCCTCGTAGTCCAACAAAGCAGACGTATGCAAGAAGTACTTCTTCTTGTTCCTGTAAAAACAATTGGGGGGGGGAAGAAATCGTAAATGCAGTGGCAGTTTCTGATGAAATTCTTCCAATTTCTTCACACAATTTGACAAAATAACAAAAACGAGGCCACGTCAGATGGCGAACTAAGGATTTCTTTGAAGACTTGACTCAATGAGTTGGTCTTAAAATGAAACTTGCACTGTCAAGAACTGTGAAAAAGACCGCTGCAAAATGTTCTTTTCCTCAAATTTTCAACCTCCTTGCAGAGAAAGCGGACGAAAAGAAGTGAGAGGAGAAAAAAATCAGGAAATATTGAGAAAAAGACAAAAGGGGAACAAAGAAACAAGTGAAATTAACTCCTTGATTGCCTCCGAAAAAGGCTCCTTTCCCCCAATAACATTACAGTGAAGCCAAACTCTCCTGGACACACCCACTCTCGACAACTAGCAACAGTAGGAGCTTTCTAAGTAGAGGTACGAGATAGTTTCCCAGCTCTTCTCTCGGTTCTATGGTGTCTTTTTTGAGGGTTTGTATGACAACCTGAGCACAGACAAACCCCCGGGGGACCTCCTCCCCCCCCAGTCCCCCAGTGAACGGGGTGCTGAACCAGCTCAGAGATCAGGCCACATATGTATATTCGGAAACTGAGGTCAGCCGCTAACTTGCGGTCAAAGCCAAAACATAACATTGGATTTTAAGTCCTCTTCTTTCACTGCAAAAAAGACTGCAGCTTCTGTGACGTTCTAATAGAGTCATCCTATCTGTTTGCTGGACATCTGTCACGAATATTGCTCCAACAATTTCCTGCAACCCAGGACACTTCTATGCTCAATGTAGCGACCAGCCTCATTGTGCAGGTGCCGCATGCGGGAGCCGTCATATCCTAAGAAGACCCCTCTAGTTTTATTCCAGCGCTCCGGGAAACGTTCTCACAATTGACTGAAGAGCACTGACATTTGCAATCTGCACTGCTGGAATATTATTATTATTACAAAGAGTGAGACCCTTGACGTTAATGAATATTTATGCTTGAAGTTTACAGATTGTAAAGCAGCCCGACTACTTTGTTGCCTCAGTGAATGAGTGACACTACTTGAACTCGGCCTAAATGAAAATTGCATGCAGCAACACTCGAGACACCCGTTTTTTTTTTCCCTTTCAGACAAACAGAGGTTGTTGCAGATTCTTGATGATTGCCGAGTTATGGATGCGATAACATGGAAAGGTGGGTCAGTTTTCGCTGAGTTTTCAATGACCGCGACACTGTGACGAAACGGAGTACGAAGCAGAAAGAAATACTACGAAAGTGAAACAGGAAGTGTCCTAAAACAAGGACTCGTTGATCCGCAATGGCCGAAAAGGTTGGAAAAAAGATCCCTTCATGCGCTAATAGATGACTGTAGGTTACTTGAGAACAGCCCGCTCAGTGGCATGTTAATGAACCAGTGTCTGATCATTATGATAATTATCCTAATGAATAATAGCCAGTTGCAAGTAATTTGTTTGCGACTTTGAATGAGGTGCTTAATGGCACATATCCAAACAATATTTATGGGTTATCGTGGCCCCCCAACCCCCACCCCCACCCCACCCCCGCACCCCACCCCTGCAGGTGAAATGCAGCGGCACAATGAAGCTTCCCTTCGAAATGCATTGTGGCTTTGTGTTCCCGGGACAAGAAATGCCTCAAAACTTGTTTGAAACTGACTCAGTTTCAAGCATGTTACTGTTTTAACTTCACTTTTGTGCCCAAGTCTCTCAGATTTGATATGTGTATCGAGAAATTATCCAATTGTGGCTTGAGAATTGTTCTTTTGACTGCATTTCTGAGCTTCTGTGTCACTTTTTGTGTGGAGGTGTTACCTTTCACTCAGCCTTACCTGTCAAAGGCCTCGTCCGCCGGCATCGGAGGGAGAGCCGTTTCGCCGGCCGGCTTCAGGGTGAACGGGACGTCTCCGACGACCGTGCACGTGACGGCGCCGTTCTCCCCCTGGTCTCGGTCGGACACCTGGACCAGGGCGACCGGCGTGTCCACCAGAACGTTCTCGGGCACCAGAGCCGCGCCGTCCCGGACCGGGATCCGTCCGATCTTGCGGATCTCCACGCTGGGCACGTTGTCGTTTTCGTCCCGGACGGCCAGGACCACGGTGGTGCGGTCGGTGCGAGGCGGCTGGCCCCGGTCCCTGGCCGTCACCGTGAACCTCAGCTGGGCGACCTCTTCTCTGTCGATCCGGTGAAGGACGCTGAGCCACCCCGTGGCCTCGTCCAGCCGCAGGAGTCGCCGCACGGATTCGGTGGCAGCTCCGAAAACGTACTCCACCTGCCCGTTGACTCCGATGTCACGGTCGGAAGCTCTCACCTGCAGGACGGGCGTGCCGGGGGGAGCGTTTTCCGCCATCTCGGCCTCGTAAGTCGACCTTTCGAACTGCGGGCTGTTGTCGTTCACGTCGGTGATGGAGACGCGCAGCAGGGCTTGGGAGGAGCGCGGCGGGTTCCCTCCATCTCGGACCCTCAGGACGAGCTCGTACGAGTCCTTTTGCTCGCGGTCCAGAGTGCCTTTGACGATCAGCTGCGGCTGTTTCTCGCCATCTGGTATGTCTGCCACCTGCAGCTCGAATACAGTGCTTCTGGCTCCTCCTCCGCTGTCTCCGCTTCGGCCCCTCCGGTCCCCGAGTCCATCGACCCTCGCGATGGGGTTTCCTCCTGCAGTGCGCCTGGTTGGACTGGACCCAGCCCCACCATCTTGGATGAGCTCATAGCGGTCGATCCCGTTCCTCCCAAAATCCCTGTCTGTCGCGGTGGGGAGCAGGTAGAGGGTTCCTATTGGCCGGTTCTCCTCCACTGAGAGCTGGAGAACAGGTGAGGGGAAGGAGGGCGTGTTGTCGTTGATGTCTGTGATGACGACCCGGCCCTCGAAGAGGTCGACCCAACTCTGCAGCGGCCCGATGACGGACACCTCGAAGTCCAGGAAGCACTCGTTCTCGTCAAAGATCATCTGGCACTGGGGCAGCTTCTCCCTGTCGATGCGCCGCGGCCCCGTCGTCAGCTCACCTGTCACGTTGTCAATCTTGAAGTACTCCGAGCCGCTCTCCAGGGCGAAGGTGACGTCCCCGCTGCCCGTGCCCGCCGTCAGGCCCAGGTCGGCGGCGACGTTGCCGATCTTGACGTCAGGCGGGCCCTCCTCCGCCACCCGGTACCGGAGAGCTGAGTCGGCAGCCGGCAGCTGAGTCAGCAGCTGCAGCAGCACCAAGACCACGAGGCTGCCGAGAGCCTGCGCCGCGGAGGAGTGCACTGCACCAAGCCTCTGCATGGCTCCCCGCTTCCCTGCGCTTCCCTTGCAGCCCTGTCCGCCTCGCGGCCGCGGCTTGCCTCTTTATTGGCGTTGTGTGATCCGGTGCACCTCGCAGCGTGGGTGTTTGATTTATCCTTTCTTGCCCGTCTCCCTATCGCTCTCTGCGGACTGCCGCCTGAGGTCCGGGGAAAAGCTCTCTGCACTCACTGTAGTTCACTTCGGCGGCGGCGGCGGCGGCGGCTCCCCTTTCTTTCGGATGCTCCGCGGCGGCTTTTATTCCCCCCCTAACTTCTAGAATAACCGACGCGCAGTCTCGCCGGGCTGTTCGTAAAAAAATCCATCCTGCGGCGCGAAATGACGGAGAAAAAAAGAGAAACTAATTCATCAGTCTTTGATTAATCCACCGCACTCTTCCTCACTCCTTCCTTGCCCATCAACCGGAGCGCTATCCCGTTGCGACACGAAGGCGCTTATCAGTTCATAATGCCATTTGTAAGTTCTCTTTTTATTCCAGTCACATTTGGGACAGTGGCTTTTCTCGCGTTTTTCACAGTTCGAAAACTGCAATGCAGCACCGCTACACAAAAGGGAAAAAAGGGGGGCACAAAACACAGCGATTAGCTCTCCGGACGCCCCGGAAAATTAACTCAAATCCCCGAAAGGAAGAGTAAAGAGAGGCAAAAAATAAAAAAGATGAGGTTTTTAGAAAAAGTCTTTGGGATGCCGCGACTGGAGCTCCGCTTACCTTCACATCCAGCTGCGTTCCCTTCTTTTTCCCGCAGTGGAGCAACGTGCCAAGCAGTCGGATTCCTTTACGCAAGTTGTGAGGAGACAAGAGTGCTTTTCACAGCGACTTTCTCCTGATATGTTCTCTTTTTGCTGAATAGAATAAAAAAAAAAACAAAAAAACAGAGCCTCTCTCGTTGGGCTTGAGAGGGGATCCCGATATCGGCATCAATTCAGCGTAATCCTGTGCTGCCCGTGTCCGGGATGGATGTCTCGGTGATGGACCGAGTGGAGATGCGTCTTTTTCCAAGAGTCCCGCATTCTCTCTCTCTCTCTCTCTCTCTCGCTTGCTCTCTCTCTCTCTCTCTCTCTCTCTCTCTCTCTCTCTCTCTCTCTCTCTCTCTCGCTGCCTTTTTGACTGGCTCTCTCTCTGGGGTTGGCTGTGTCTCTCGGTGGCCCCTCTGCAGATCTGGAGAGGACACCCTCTCAGTTTAATTCAAGTCAACCCCCGGCCTCCTGGTGCTCCAACACGCAGCATGTGTGACAGCTCTACCGAGACAGCCAGAAGGAACAGACAAGTCTCATCTGCATATACGTGCACTGTGTGCGCGCGCGTGTGTGGAGGCCTGTTTCAGTCGAGCAACGTTCCACAATCCCCCGCAGACGGAAAGAGTTAATTTTACCCTGGCAGCGATCATGGCCGTCTATAAATCTACGATGAGAGGCTGCTATGTTGATTAGCTGGTGCTAATTCAGCTCACGCCAATTAAAAGGGCTGTGAGTTTTATCTAAATCATTACATAACATATGCCGCTCGCTCCAGGCTCGGCGAGGAGACGGTAAATAAAAACATAAAAAAACAACGGTCCGCAAGACGCAATTATGGATCGGATGATTCTATTTTTTCTCTGCACGTGTGCAAAGCTTCACGTGCCCAAATAACCTCTGCGGCGGCAACCTAATCCACGGCGTGCTTTTGAGGCTTTTTTTTTTCTGCGTCTATTAAACATTCAGAGCAATATAAAGGCTGCTGCGTTAAAAAAAAAAAAACCCAGGCCAATAAAAAAAACCTGCATTCTGAACCATCAGCATTAAAACGACTCCTCGGTGCTGTGCGAGCCTGCACCAACGTGGGGTGAATTAGATGGCGGTCCTATTGAATTCCATTACCCTGCAAGGCGGCGCTGCAGTTAGATGCTGTTTCAACCCTCCGATTAGCGCCGCTGCACGCTGGCTGTGTGAATTCCACGCGCGTACCTGCAAACGGCTGCGGTTACGTAATCCGCGGCTGACGCGCGGACCTGGCACCGCCGCGGGTGTCGAAGGCAGCCGCGAGCCCGCATCGATGACCGCCGGTCCGTTCTGCCTTCTCACACCACAACACCACACCTATAAAAACAAAACAACGCACAGCCCGCAGGAACTGCCACCGTCAGCGGGATTTGCATTCCACTGCATCCTCCTTACTGCAGATAAGAGCGTCACAATCGCGGCGCGAGTTGATAAGCCACGTCGACACGATCGCGCAAAGGTAGCGCGATTTACGAGGCCGCGCACGCGACGGGCAAGAGAGCAACGTACCGCCGCAGCTTTTAAAAGAAACCTCGTCGTTGCTTTTACTGTTGGAACGCTGTGATTCAACAAGGTTTTGCGAGTCCGACCAATTACGTCCACAAAAGGCGGGCGATCGGCTGCTTTTCATTCTGCTCCGCCAGGCCCGCTGATTGCAGCGCGCCGGGAGGATGACCACAGAGGAGATCATGAGAGGTCACCGCGTGCCAGCCGGCGCTTACAGTTTTAACAGGTCTGATATTGCACATGGGAAAAAAAAGTCTTTTTTTCCCTTTTATTTAAAAAAAAAAGCATTTCCTTCTGTGAAATTCATCCAATGACACAAGGACTTGCAGTCTGGTTCCAAATCAAACAACTGTGCATTTATAACCTTTGAAAAAGGATGTTTAGCAGACTGTTGCGTCGCAAACGAGGTTTTCTTTGTCTTTGTTTTGTTTCTTTAATTAACAGATTTTCACTTTTTTCCATCATTCAAACCTTCCTGATTCACTACAGAATCCTTTCAGACAGTGAACTGCTCTCTACCAACAGTGGATATCCATTTCTTACCAACCCCCCCCCCGCCAACATCTTCACACTATGTATGCTCGTTTATTATTTGCACTATTGTAGAGCTGAGTTATTGACCAGTGCGATCCCACGGCACTCTGGTTTATGTAAGTCCTATCGATCCCTGCGCTACGCCATCTGACTTTCGCCGGAGTTTGTTTGCACTCTGCGAAAAAGAGAGGGAGGGGGGAAAAAAAAGCAATATGAGAATATTACTGTAAAAGTTTAGATCGCTCTTTACCCCTCGGGTGGCTACGAAGAAATCCAGAGATTGTTCTGCGGTGAAGATGCAGCACAACCCACGAGCCCTTTTTTTTTTTTCCTACTCTCTCTTTCTGTCCTCACTCTTTCTATCCAATCATCTGCTGCCTCCACGCCTTGCGATTATTTCCTCAGCTTTTGTCATCAGCGGTATTAGCCCTGGTTTCCTTCCTCCCTCTCCCCTACCCACCCACCCTCCTCCTCCTCCTCCATCCTCCTTCTTCTCCCGCCACCCTGCTCTGAGCCTACATATATATCAAGCTCTAATAATATCAGAGGCCAAGGGGGGATCGAAGACAGCAGAGGTAAGTGGATCTGTCAGATCATTTTGCCCCTGTCCTCTCCCTAATTCCTCCGCTGGCTTCTCCTGGTGAAAATGTAACTTCTATCAGACGGGAAAACCGGACCGACAGAGAAGAGACGTGAGCGAGAGAGGGAGACGTAGGGAGAGAGGAAGAGGGGGAGCGAGAGGCTGACAGTAAGAAAGATGACGGCTGGCGGCGCAAATCACCTACATCCTCGTTTTGTCTTCCCCCACCCACTCGGATGCCTGGAATCTTAATTTTAGCTCTCTTCTGAGAAATGAAGCAAATCGGGCTGAAAAACGGTGAACAAAGGAGAGACGTCAAGGTCGGCCTACCTGCCTGAGCACCAGTCATAACACACGGATGAAAGAGCCGCATCTGAGAAGCGTCTCTGTATCAATACACATGACTAATGACGAAGAAAGCAGCGGCTTCATTTTCGTCTCCACTCCGACTGTTTCTCTTTGGAGCAGGTATGAGCGGACCCGCTCGGTTGCAGGGCGCGCGTGTCCCTCCCTCACAGCCCTCAGAACAATGTGATACTCACAAGCGGCGCTCGGCCGTCCCCGGGGAAGCACCGGCCCGTCCTCCGATGTCCTTCCTCGTGCCCGCGCGGCGACTTCTCCTCCCCGGCGTCGGCGCTCGATGGGTCGCGTTTGGGGGAGCGGGGGGACGGCTGGAGGTGGTCAAACGTGCGACAGGCGTCGGCAAAATTCCCCCCCCCCTCCCGACACTCCTGCGCTCTTCACTTCCTCGGGGCCGGCCCCTGGAGAAACAAGAGCACGAGAGGCGTAAGAATGGGCTTCTCTTTCCCCCGGAAACAATGAGGGGCATTGAAGAAAAAGAAAAAAAAAAAGAGGGGAATGAGCAGGGATTGGCAGCTGGGAGGAGGGAGAACAACCGGCGGGTCATTCACCGGGCCGCTGCTGCAGATTCTCTGTTTGCATCTGGGCAGCTGTCAGGAGAGATAATCACTGAGTGTGTGTGTGTGTGTGTCCATTCGTAGGTTGGGTTTCGCGCTGCTTGACGGACACCACATTGATGAGACGTTTGGTGTTTTTCTCCTAATCGGGTTTGTCTTTCCGGAGCTCACCTTCGCCGGATAAATCTCCGGGCTTTCCGCTTTCCTTTGTTAAGCGAACAACCGCCTCCACTGATTTTGAATGACCCCAAAGAAGGAAGAATTCACTTTATTTACTTTTAAAAATCCCCTGGTTGTTAATTGATATCTGTGGCAGGGCCGATTTTCAAAGAAACGTCCGTCGAGCAGCTGAAACGCGGCCAGGTGCGACGCCCGATGAGCGCCTGACAACTTATTAGGCAAATCGGCTATTAATCGCCGCCCTTCCGCCCGCGCGCGGTCCCGGAGGAGCGCCGTCCCAGGATGTCCATTTGGAAGCGCCGAGACAAACGCGCCAGCTGCACTTCTCACTCACTCCGCCACAATTCCTCCGCATGACTCCCTCAGCTACCGCTCTCCATTATTGATGAGACTTCCTCCGTCGGCCTCATCTGCCGCCCGCGTTCGGCTGCGTTTTTTTGCCCGTGGGCAGCCGTCGTGGTTGTGGAGGGAGACCAGCTGATGCTTCACCAGGAAAAAAAAAACAACTACCCCCCCACCAAAAAAAAATTAAATGGAACAAGGGGTCATGGACATTCGCGTACCATTGACAAGATGTCGTCCAGCGGGCATGCTGTGTTGCAGGGTTGTTATTGGCTTGATCTGAATTCAATAGAGGTTGTCATAAGGGGAGAATGTAATTATCTCCAAACCATAGGGAGCTGGCACAACCCCCCCCCCACCACCACCACCACCACCATCTCCACCAACCCTCAACCCCCCGTCCAGCTTGCAGGCTCTCGACCGCGGCCGCGAGACGTAAAGCGCGCTCTGCGGTGCCCAAAAAAAAAGCGGACTTTAAAAACCAAAAAGAGGAGGAGAAAATGAAGTGCAGGGGGCGAAGGAGGTAAAACAAGCGTGGCACCCTCACAGTGAGAAAACAGCTATTGTCTTTCTGCATGCTGTTCGCAGAGAGGCAGGCAGGAGGAAACCAGGGAAACGTGGCTGGCAGGTGAGAAGGAAACTGAAGTCTAATATACTTAATCTGAGGAGAGTAACCGTCTTCCATGCTTAGCTCTTCATTCGGTGGATAGGTGAGCACTTGAGACGTACTCGTGCAATATACTCACACGCAAGAGGTGAGACCCGAAACAAACTCTCTTTGCAGAGGTCCACTGCCTTTCTTGGAGACCCTTTTTTGGCACTGCAGGGAAATAATTTGGCTCATCAGCTGAACTTCTGCATTGCGACTGTTTCATGACGGGCACAAATCATCGGCCCGTTTCAGTCGAAAACACACAGTGATAGTGAAGGACTGTCTTCTTGGAGGAGAAAAAGGGCGAACAAATCTTTCACTCCTGGCCCATTTTCGGCAACTTTGGAGCCATAAAATCCAAATAAATCTATGCGACCTGATCATAAATATCACAAGAGGGCGAACAAAAACTTAAGGAGAATGAATAAAAGAGGAATAAATCACATGAATTCATCCCTCGAAGCTTTTAATTCGCCGCGCTCCCATCGCGGCGTCGTTTCAACCCAACACAGACCTTTGGGACCGAAAAAAAGAAGACAAACCGACCTTTTACTGCGATCTTGCACCATCACACACAATTACACACCCTCCTCGCTGTATGGCACGTTGGTGCATTGTGCTCTGACATAATGGAGATAAAAGGTTGCAAACCTGCACATCCAACAAGATGAGGAACAATGTGTCGTTGTAGCGGCGGCGCCGCTCAACGTTCCAAGTTGCATTTCTGGCGTGCCGCAATTACACCAACACGTATTGTGAGGAAACCGAAAAAAAAAAGAAATATCAAAAAGCATGTATGGTTGAACTCATTTTAATGTAAAACTGGAACAAAATAATCAAGTCGGTTAAGAAAAAACTGCTCAAAATACTCAAAAATATCATTTGAAAAAGAGCAGCCATCAGTTTTTGCAATTCAAAAATATGAAGGAAAAAGAGGAATAAATTACCTGGATAGAGGTCTGGATGAAAAAGAGAAACCTCAAACTGCGGTAATTATTAGTTATTTTCAGGGGAGCAACCAAAGGAGGCCGAGGATCTCAAGCTGTGTCGCTGCTCATCAGGGGTAGGAGATAAAACCAGTCAAAAAAGCCCAAATTGGGTCTTTTGTGCCTCCTCGTAGCCATGGTTACCACACCGAATGTGACTTCTGCTGCGGATGGGAGTTGTGTGGAAAAAAAAAAAAAAAAGGTGGTGACAGTGTTCAGGAGCAGCTGAAGCCCTTTTCTAAAGATTTAAGCGGATCATCGCTGGTTGCTTACCCCTCAAGCTCACACACACAGACGCCAGCATGGCCACTGTTCAATGGGTCAGGCTGGGTTTAAAAAGTGTCCCGATCATGGTCAGACTGATTGATCGGCTGGCAGCAACTGGAGCACAAATCCATATCTGCCAGCCTAATTTAGACTACGAGGAAGAGGGCTTCGAATTTGACAAATTCAGCGAAAACTGACCTGCTGGATTTTCTTCAAATCAAAAGAAATTTTTAAAAAAGGATCTTGCAGTTTTGAAGAGACACATCTCGGCACACCATGAGACGAGACAACACTTTCCATCGCTGGCAAACAGCAACAACTGCAGCATGGAATACTTGCGACTGTACTCCTTTTCTATTGTCTGGAGTCCACGACGGCTTTGTGTTGAAACATGAGGCCGAAACCCAATCGAAAGTTTATCTTCCTCCGTGTCCTTTCTGTTGGATTCAGATGGAATCGTTAGGAGTAAAAATCTGCGCCGCGCGCGAAAGCCTCCCGCGGGACTCGGTGAGAGTCGCAGCACAACTCCCAGACGGCGGCAGTCGCTCTGACACCGTTCGACCGCCGTTCTGTCATGTTCTGCTCCACGGCCAGACAGCAAACACTTAAACACACACGCACGGGATAGCACGTGGGTGCCAGCTCACGGTCGCACACACACACACACACACACACACACACACACACACACACACACACACACACACACACACACACACAC
>JASSRZ010000016.1:9462940-9474296 GCA_032164315.1 Malacoctenus gilli
TTTTCTCTGTTGGGGTTTTTTTTTTTTGTCCCCCCCCCCCCCCCCTCCTCAAGACCAAAACTGTGCTTGCGCGGAGCTCGGCCTGACCGGCCGGGTTTCCATGGCAACGCACGGCAGCCGGGACCAGCGGCACGTTGAGCGAGGCTCGGCGCGAGTTCAATCAAAAGAAGTATTTATTTACCTCGCGCCGTTGTCTCGCCCTTATCGCTGTCGGACCCGGCGCTTTCTTTCGCGCCATGTTGAGCGGAGCCAGGTGACTGTTCAGAACCTGCTGGCGACTGCTGAGGGGAAAACCTCAGCAACAACAACAACTAAACCTCCAAAAGAACAGTTGTGGTCCGAATGCATTTGGTTGAGAAAAAAAAAAAAAAAACCTTCATCAAACAGAAGCAACAAAAACACGCAATCGAACGTCTGCGGCTGACGACAGGACAGGATGGATGTGAGGCGTTATGGCTTCAGATGGAGCTGTCCCTGTGGTCCTCCCTTGCTCGTCCACGGAGTTCATTAAAATGGTAATGAGGTGCAGGGGTGCGGACTGCATCTCAAGCTGGAGCAGGTCAACTCGGTGGACGCAAAGTTTGACGGACGGACAAAGCGCCGAGCATCCTCGCGGACCACGAATAGAAACAAACAGTAAATGAGAAAGAGGCGAGTTACATTCAGAAGCAATCGCGATGAGAAAAACATCACGGATCACCAAACTACGGGTCTCAATGACGTCAGGGTCACTGATTATTGGATTCTGCAATCAAAACTTTTTCTTTCGGACAAAAAAAAACATCCAAGATAATAATTCAGAGAACATTTTCAAAAAATTCAGGGCCACAGTTGAGGAAATTGATTCACGAATCTAAAGCTGACAGCGCTTCATGTCTTTCTGCCATGTGCCGTTCATATTTCTAGACCTCCATTGTTCTGCGGACGGTTTGCAAGCCGCACACGTCTTTTCCTTTCCGATGATGGAATAATTTAGTATCTTACAGGCTGTTTGACAACACTGCTCCTGCATTATCTTCCTTTTTTCTATTATTCTGCTTATTGAAGACCCACACTTGGACCCGCTCAATGCAACAGACGAAACCCCGGGAATATTCTAATAAACTCCCACTTTCAGCATTCAAAGCATTAGTAATTTGATAGAAAGTGCATTTTATTTCATTCCTGCTAAGTCACACCAATTGGCTCCCTCTTCTTTGTTGGTATTGCAGGCCGCAGCCCATTCAGCCGATTAATATTGTACTCACTGACTGGGAGAAGGAGCCTCCAGCTTCTACGGAGGTGGCTGCAGGTACGAAGAAGTCAAATCCCCTCTGCCAAACACACTGAAGGATGGAGGTATAAACTCTCCAGCTTTCTCTTTAAGATGCAAATCGGTTCAAATATCAGCATCCATTGCAGTGTTTGCGTTGCTCCAGCTGAGCTACACTTTGTAATGCAGCGTGTAACAATGAGGGTGTTTGCGAAACAACCATATAAATAGAGAAAAAATGACCAGAAGGACAGGTCCTTCTGTGAACACCCCCCCCCCACCCAAACCACCAGCCAAACAGTGTTCTTGACAATACCTGCTGATCCCCCTCAGGGGGAACTTCAGAGCCAGAGGACAGGAGAAGGTTGTGGATTTGTAGGCAATCCCTCCCCAACCCCCCGTAATATTACCTTGCTTCCCCCCTGCCCCACACAAACACACACACACTCACACACACACATGTGCCAGCACTGCCACCCACACCATTTCTGGACTCCATTGATCCCTGTGAAGAATTTCCAGCCGGAGCCGGAGCTGCCGAGCCGTACAGGAATAACAGCAGCAGCCCGAAGGTGCTGCCGGGGTGAAGCAAGCCGAATCCGAGCGCGAGCTGAAGTCTCCGGGGTATAAATAGATAATGGCTCCTGTTGGAACACAACGCCGGCCGTAAATATTGTTTCAAACGCCGCAGAGAGCCGCGGCGGTTTATCTGTGTATATGTTTTCATTTGGACATAATTATCTGATGACCAGCGAACGTTTTTATAAAGTGTTTGCAGCAATCAGCCCGCAGCTGCCGCCGCGCACTCCACCGGATCCCCCCCCCCCCCCGCACTCCCCCCCTCCTGTCCTTTACCCTTGGAGTGGCTGATGTGACAGGCCAGTGTTGACGCTCGGAGTACCATTACACTAATAGCACATTCACTTCCAAAGTGAAGTAACCACAACCTTTCACGAGACACCTTTCATCTTCACATCTGTCACTCACCCTTCCCTGGTCATTTCCAGCTTCTGCACACGTTCAATTGGTCCCAGAGAGATAGTCAAGGAGAGGTCTTTTTTCTTTTTTCTTTTTTTTTACCCGCTGGTGGGTAACTGCTGTCGGCGGCTCTGCCTCTCGTGTTTTGGTTGGAGGCATTTACGGCGCGCTGAGCGGTGAGGGAGTAAACGGGCATCGGCAGATACTTTGGGAAAACTTTGAAGGTGATGACACGCTCCAGGCTGGCAGTTTAGTTGCCTTCCCGCGCTGAATGTTTATGAGGCGCTATTATCACAACTGTAGCAGTTGCCGCGGCGAGACAACGGGGGGGGGGGTCGACGCCGCCTGAAATATTTATCGGGCCGTCTCGCCGGGCCTGTCCTTTCACAGCCGCGCGGCTCCCGTGCGGTTAGTCTTAACAGTGCGTCCCCTGACCCCCCCAGTCCTTGAAAAGAGCGCCGCGGCGGCAGGCCCGGGGCATCGCAGATCCGCGCGGCCGGCCGCAGTCCGACCGCGGACGGCGGCGACATCGGGATATTGTATCGCTGACCACAGCGTGCGCGCTGACACCTCAGCAGAAGATAGTTTGCCTGTATCGGGTTACGTCTCAATATAACTTTCCCTGAGCGTGCCAAAGCTTCGGCCCGCTAATGGCCCGTTGAGGCTGCACTCTCTCACGCTGGCGCTTTGAAGCTGTATTAAGCAAAAACCATAAGCTAATAAGCTCAAAAACGACGTTTGAAAAAGTCGGATTTGTTTTGGCCAGATCTCCAAACGGACCCTGGTTTCAGAAGATGAGTGCAAAGCAGACTTCATCGGACACGATCAAAACCGCGCTTCTGTTTCTGCGGCGAAAAAAAGTCGTTGCTGCTCTGCACTGCAGCCCCGGAGGAGCTGACCTCTGATCAGGTATCATGTTGCTCCCATATTTCACTTCCCCAGCCGGCACTGCCAGGCCGAACATGCTGGAGGTTGACAGTGCTGGAATAAAGCCGACTGCATTTATTTGCGCTTGTCCTTGTACGCGAATAGTTATGCTGAGAACAGCAAGAACAAGAAGCTACAAAAAAAACAGCAACACCGACTGGGTGAAATATTTAATGAGATAAACTACAAAAATGGAATCTAAAGGAAGCTACACTCATAGATTTTCTACGTTTGATGATTCCAAGATGTAAGAATGAAATGAATATTGATAAATGAAATGACCAATTAAAAACAATTCATGGCAAGTTTCAGTCACATTAAATGAGGCTCAACGACATTATCGATAGAAAAGAATAAAAAGTTGCCTCCTGTTTGTGTAGCACGCTATGTAGCGCGCTATGTAGCGCGCTATGTAGCGCGCTGCTACTCAGCCCTGCGGCTCGCTCGCTGACCTCTGCTAATGTGCCGCGGCTCTTGCGCATCGCACTCCCACAACTGCACAGGCTGTGGGAACACGCTGGTGGCCACTGGTGCAGCGAGCCAAACAATAGGAGAATCCCTCCAACCCGCTCAGACAATTGAATCCTGCGCGAGATGCAATTATATGTTGCTCCCCGAGGAGAGCCACCCCCCCCACCCCCCACCCATCACTAAAAAGGTAATACACCTTCTGCCGCGGAGCATGATCGCAGGGTTCCTACTCCTTGTCTGCATAATTACAAGGGCTCGGGGAAATTGAAGGGCTCGGCTACCCATAAAACTGGGGGCTTAGGAAATCTCAGTGAGGATGTGAGTGCATGGGGGGGGGGGATTAGGAAGAACATGGGTGTCTTGGTTGGTATGAGTGCTGCTGCATAACTCTCGCTCGCGACCGTGGGCTTCCCCTTCAGGCGAAGACATGGTTAATAGCTGCCCCGTGGCGTACTGGCAGTATCCGACAGTGGCAGCATTGAGGTTGGAGCAACATCGTCGCTCCTACGTCGAGGAGGGGGGGGGGTGTTCGTTAACGCGATCAAAGTGTTTGTGTGTGACAGCAACTCTTTTTTTTTTTCGATCCACCTCTTCAGACGCTACCATTACCGAGCGTTTAAACGGAAAAAAAAAAAAAAATCTGCATCGGAAAAACAAGCGGTCGCCGGCTGCATGACGCTCGGCTGACAGCTCGGATCAGAAGTGAAGCCGCTGACGACGCGTCCTCCCCCATCTGCCGTCAGAGCGCCTGACAGGGCGCTGTCTGCCTCGCTCACTGCTCTCCCAGCCATTGCTTCACATTCGATCAGGGAATTTTGACCTCTGTGCGGCGCCCCCCCCCCACCACCACCACCACCACCACCACCCCTACGCGATGCTTCCCCTTTAGTCACAACAGCGCAGTGCCACGGCTGGTGACTTGGGAGGGGTGTCATGACTCCAAGCTGCTCAGACTTGTAGTGGCATTTCACCCTGATTGGACACAGCAGCGCGGGCGCTCGGCGGAGAGGATGCTTTCTGTCCCGGCGACCGAGGAGGTGGGGGGGGGGAGGGGAGGGGGAAAATCCCGCTTCGCAGGAAGGACGTGTCCGAAACCCCACACGAAGACATTCAGCGGCTCCGTACGGCTTTATTTGTGCGATATCTGATCTGACAGGAGCGCGAGCGGCTGCCGTGCTTATTCCACCCGAAAAAAAAACCCTCCTTAAAATGCAGAGTCCAGCACGTTTCATGCTTCCCTCAGGCTCTATTTGCTAAACGTCGTTTAAAGAGCTTTTTTTTCCCCGCGAACCTGTCAAATGGACTTTATTAGCTCATAACAAGACTTCAAGTCCACATAATCTCTAAACAAGTCATAAAATCTAGCGTCCTGCCGCGATTGTTGATTGTTTGTAATTGATTCGGGGCACTCCGGGGACTGTGGGGGTGGGGGTGGGGGGTCTGTTTTGCAGCCCTCCGCCTCTCGCCGTTGGACTTAAAAGCCTCGGAGGAAATGTGGATTGTGAACCGTCAGAGCCGGACGCAGAGAGTGATCAGACGCAGGGGGGACAGGCCGTTATTCCAGGCGCAGAAGCGCCTTCTCACCACCAAGGTTTCCCAGAGAAAAAAAAAAAAACACTGACTCTCGATCACTGTCTTTTGTCCCTTCCACCTAATTGCCGCCAACATGTCAGCTGGGCACACTGGGACGACGCTGCCTCTGTCACACCCGCTCTGTCCTTTTTTCCCCCCCTCCTGCCATCAAGACGAACCTCTTCTAATTGCGAGCGTTTCGCGAAGACAGCCGTTTCTAACGAAGCTGCGGATCCGCCGGCGCGGCGTCTCGCGGTACAAACGGCGCAGGTAGATGCGCGGCGTAATTGCTGACTGCGGCAGAACAAAAAAAAAACGGCACTCGTGCGACGCGTGTCAGAGGTGTGGAATCAACTTGCAAACTGTCGACGGGCGAGAAAGATAAACCCTCTCATCTGCATATTTCACCGAGCAGATTAATGGCAGGAGAGATTTCCATTCTGATTATCGCGCACAATCCAATTACCTATCCGCTACGACGCTTCTCCTCGGGTTGGGCTTTTTTTTTTTTTTTTTCGCTCGACGACGGGCCGTCCCTGGCCGTTCCTCCGCTTCGCGCCGAGCACGCACACACGCGTGTGCTCCTGTAACTCGACTGTGGGACGCTGGTGGTTAAGCGTTGTAGGAATAACCTCTATTTGGGGGCCGACCTGTCACACTGAAGCTGCATGTTCGCTGAGGCTCCCTGTGGACACTCAGCCATGCGTAACACTCGCTTAGGGGCAAGAGCAGAAAAAGAAAGGGATGGGGAAAAAAGAAAAAGGGGGACGACAGAAAAGGGAGAAAAAAAAATAGTGGCCTTATGAAAGTGACTGATAGGATGGACTGCAGCGGTGGGCATGAGACCTCCAATTCTTCACAGCGTTGCCACAGAAAAACTGGCCTCGGTGGGAGTGACTGACATTGAATCGGGGGCCATAAAGGTCTGAAGCTTACTGTTTTATCTGATCTCAGAGGGGCGGCTGTGCCGGGCTCTGTGTGTGTCTGTGTGTGTGTGTGTACTCTGCGTATGCCTCTTTTTCTTTTTTCTTTTTTTTTCCGCCCGCAGCACGAAGCAGAAACATTCATCAGCCGGTAAGGAGAGCCCTCCTCTCAGTGTAATTACCGCCACTTGCACGTTTTTTTGGAAAGCACGTGCACTTTGCATTTCCTGTGCGCGCTGCGATCGCAAGGCAGCCCGAAAAACGAGTGTTTTGATTCTCCTCGTCTTCAGGATGAGTGCGAGCGAAGATTGGAAGGTAGCGCAGTCGAGACGTGAGACAACAGGACGGAAAACAAGAGGCGCCGCTCGACAGTGGAGGGAGTGAAGGGGGCTTTCCTGAGGAGCCAGCCGCTCCTCTTGCTGTCTCTCTCGCGTGTAATTCAATCAGTATTTCGCAGGGACACACTGTAAAACAAATATTTGACGTCCTCCTGAGAAGCATGACGGAGAAGGTTTCGGTTACTCGGAGTTTGCGGGAAAGGATCATGGGAAACGAGGGTCAGCTGATGGGCCGCATTTATGCATCACAGGTCCAAAACGAGCACATGAAGACACCACTGATGTCTGTGTGATTGGGTGTCTCTTTGTGTTCCCGTTGAACACAGTGTGAGCTGGCATCAGTTTCAGCATCCTGAGGCCCCGATGTAGAAGCAAATGGTGCAGAAAATGGTCCAAAAGGGTCAAAGAAAGTAGAAAAATACTCCAGTCTGAGTTGAAAAGCATTCCCAAACAGACCCGGAAAAAGTGACCAAAAGGGTCCAAAATGTCAGTTCGCTGGAGTTTGATTAAAAACGTGACAAAGTGTTTGTTTGTTTCCTCTTCCTGTGGCAGCATCTCTCTTTCTGCTATCAACAATCCAGCAGTCAATTTTTTGGATTCCAACAAGTGATCCTCTGTATAATTTATAGCCGCTCAGTTTACAGTGGACCTGCTAATTTGATGTGTGATGATTTAAAGTTTGATCTTGCAGGGATCAGTAACATTGTGGCCGAGGTTGTGCAACTGTGAGAGGCCGCTAACAACAGCAACATGTTTTTTTCTTAATAATCAGTTTCTGACCAAAAAAACAGAAAGAAAAAAAACAAAAACAAAAGAAGCCAAGCGATAAAATTAATCAAACTGAACAAATTTTTCTAAAATCTCCTTCATTTCCATACGGAGCCGCTTAGAGCGCCGAGCACAAAGTGCAATTAAACCGCTCAGTCTCTGTAAACAAAGCTAAACTTGCGTCGAAGGCAATATATCCACTGTGATTATTTACCACCCTGAGCACTCGGCAAAAATCAATAGCATGCGCAAACATCAAACCAAATAAGATTTGCAAATCAGTATTCGTAAAACAAATGCAGAGGGTGGAAAACACACACACAAACACACACACACACACGCACGTGGGGACACTTCACAGAGCCACTGGTGATAAGAATTATCCTGGGAAGTTTCGGGGCTTTCATGGATTTCTTTGCATTTGGGGCACGGACGGTTTAAGCTGCGAAATGAAAGTCGGAGTCAAAGTCAGTTCACAATTAAGCTATTACCAAGCGCGCGCAAGTGTGTGAGGCTGTCGGAGCTCATGCGTGCGTTTTTTTCCTCCCTCCGTGTGTGCGCGTGCGGTTGGTGCGCGTGCGCGGCCCTCCATCTCCTGTGACGAACGGAGGCCGATCAGCTCAGGCTTTGTGAAGCCCGAGAAAATGACAAGCTTCATCCCACACACGCTTAAACCGGCAGCAAGTAATAGTTTTAATAGTGACATTGAATGAAATGACCGTGTCGTATAAAAAAGGAGAGGGGGGGGGGGCGGAGGGGTCACCCACGGGGCCCCGAAACGTGGAAAACTTCCAACCAACCTCTGCCGCGTCCCTCCCGGACTTTGTTGGAGGGTAAAACCGGCATCACCGACTCTCAGCCCTTGTCCTCGCACCTGTTGGAAGCGCTTTTCCCCTCAAAAGAATTCAGATAAGCCCACTGAAGCCCGCATTAATTGGCCACACCGCCTGACAATGTGACGAGGCGCTAACGATGTTTTCTCTCTCTCTCCTCTGTCTCCCCGCGCCAGACGATGTTTGCAATTAAGAGGAGAACGGAGCACAAAGGAATCTCTGTCGATAGTTGCGGGTGATAATAGCAAGGCGGCGGGGGTGGGGTGTGGGGGAGGGGGGGGGGCGATGAAAGGTAAATGTGGGACCTGATATTCGCAGGCAACAGTTAAAGGGGGTAAAACATACTTGACAATACATAATTGTCTGCCGCAGAGACTTAGACGCCGTGAACGTCAACATTTCGGAAAGACTTAGAACCAAGAGTGTGAATATCACCAAAAACATCCAAGAATTCATTTTTCAGTTTTCCTACGATCCAAATTTGACAAATGGAACTAAGGAATCGAGAGAGGGAGAGTTTTTACCTCCTAATGGAACAATTCCAGAAGATAGAAGTTTGCCGCGATGGGAGAGAAACCCGAACCAAAACGTGAACGATATCGTCAAAACGCCCAAATTACTTGAGGGGTTAAAATCAAAGCTTTAACTCTATTTGTTGAAGAACAAAATCTTTCAAATCGGATTGTTCAAGGATTCTGGCTCATAAAATGTAGATCGGGATGAAGAAATCATTTTGTTTTTCTCAGCATATTTTCACAGTTAACATGACCCAAAGTAATATTTAAAAACTCTATTTTCACAAATAGAAAAGGGAGTAAAAAAAAGAGAGAGAGAGAGAGAGTGAGAGAGAGGTTTTTTTTTCCTTTTCATATTCACCCACGAAAAATATGCACATTTCTGCTGCCTCATTTTCTTCATCCCTTCCGACGCTGTCAATATCACCGCATCTTCAATTTTGACATCCCCGCTTTGGTCCAATTATCGTCCCGCCTGTGTTTTCCCTCCCGGAGCCAATCAGTCCGCCGCCGCTGCCTGCTCGTTGAATATCATTGGAAAATGCTCATTCTGCCCTTCAGAACCCGGCGATGTACGACCACTCCGACTCGGCGCTCAGCACCCGGGGTGTCAAGTCGTCACTCCCGCGCTACTGACGAGACGTCCGTGTAGGTGCGCGGCTGCACAAACAAGGGAGTGAAAAGAAGACCAGCAGCAGGCGCGTTGTTTACTTAGGCCTCCGACACATCTTGAGGGTTTGATTTTGGAGGAATTTTCCGCTCGTATTTTCACCCTGGCGTCTTTTGTAAAAAAAACGAAATACCTGAATACTCCTCTTCAGTCCTTGCTGAATAGCGTTCGCTGCTCGGAATACCAACGGGGGGGGGGGGAGAAAATAGCGCGGTGAGGAACAAACAGCGGGAGCGTCGGGAGGGCACCGCCGCGTCCCACCGACCGCATGAGCAGCACCTCTGCTTGCAGAAGCTGAAATGACAACAGCGATGCCGATAAACAAACAGACCCGCTCCCTCATTAACCGCCACCAAGGTGCCCCCGAGTAAGATATGTAACCCAGCGTGATAATGAAGTAGACTGTTGTTCCCTTCCCGCGCTCCTTTATCTCCGAGTACATAATCCAAATATTGACAGACCGGGGAGACCGAAAAAACTCGGCGTCGCCTCTCCACGAAGCCTCCCTCGTCCTCTCTCTCTCTCTCTCTCTCTCTGTCGACTGAAGGGAACATCATAACAATTGGGTCCTAATGGTCTCACCCCTCCTGTGCTGATCAGCGATGTGCTAGAAAGCACTCCGCAGTTTGGCGCACAGAGCGAGCAAAGCGTCGCGGTTACACGGAGGACGATATCGGCGCCTGCCGCCGCCGCAGCCGTTTTCGCATTATGCCGTCCTAATTTTTAAGGCACAGCCACGTTTATCTGGCAGTAAAAAGACGCCGTATAAGCTCTCCTGAATGATCACCGGCAGCCCCCACCCCCCCACCCCCCCACCCCGACCCTCCAAATGTTTTTCACTGGCTCCACGGAGCTGCAAGAATAGACAGCCTTTGGATTCAGCACATAATTTAATACAGTCAGTTGTCTTCCAAGGGCATAAAAACATAAATATACACAATTATTGCTTTTGAGTGGTGGTTTAAAGAGAGGGTGGTGGGAAGTGGGGGGTGGGGGAGGGGGGGCATGCAGACATGTATTACAGGAGAATTAAGTTGCTGTGAGAGGCAGTCGTTCTTCAAACGGGCCCTTCCATCGGTTTGAAAGAAATGTGTTCCTTGTTGTGGCTAATGTGTTTTTTCCTCCTCCATGACCATAGCACCCCTCCTCCTCCTCCTCCTCCTCCTCCTCCTAGGTTCCGGCAGTGTCTAACTCTACATGCAACGCGGCCGCCCTCCCACTACCACCCCCATCTCCCGCCGGTTGATTTGGACCTTCAAATAGAATCACTTCTCCCCACTGCCGCCTGCCTCCTGGCCCAAACGGACTGTGATTTATGTCGACGGCGGTCTCCACAAGCCTCCTTCTGTGGCATCCGTCTCGTTCTCACCGCACACTTTTAAACATCAATTAGGGACCTTATTGAACTGAGCTTAAAGTGCAAAGAGCAATTCGTCACGGGGCTCGATGCGCGAGACAAAACGTTCGAGAGGCTTTTTTTTTTTCTCTTTTTTTTATGAACTGTGACTAAAGCACAGCCAGGGGAACAAATATGGATGAGAAATTAATAAATAAATAACTAACGGCGGCTGCTCTGAACTTTTTGGACGGAGCTGTGGGGACTTTCTCCAAATCTCTGACCAGTCTCCCCCTTCGGGGGGGGGACTTTGGTGCTCATTTGTCACCGAGGCCACCGGCCTCGAAGAGGATGTCTGGTTTTGATGAATGAGCAGAGAGCCTCCGTCCTCACTCGGCAATCCATCAGCTTTTCTGTAGACGTACAGCATTAAAGACAGACAAGTCTTCACGGGGGGGGGGGAACGCTACGGCTCTTTCCAAGAGTTCAGGGAGCCAATCAGAACACAAGAAGGAGGGGGGGGGGGTCTTAAATGGCCAAGGTTGGTGCTCTGACCGGGAGCCTGCTGATACACCACAATGACTCTTCCCCTTCAGAATCTCCACAAAGGAGCAGTGTTGGACCAAACGGCACATCCACCGACACACATACCTGTTTGTGTTTGCTTGTGTTGAACGAATTCAGTGCTACACGATCAGGATGGATGGATGGATGGATGGATGGATGGATGGATGGATGGATGGATGGATAGATAGATAGATAGATAGATAGAT
>JASSRZ010000016.1:9474396-9490437 GCA_032164315.1 Malacoctenus gilli
TAGATAGATAGATAGATAGATAGATAGATAGATAGATAGATAGATAGATAGATAGATAGATAGACAGATAGATAGATCTGTTCATGGTCATGAGGCTTTTTTGGTGATGGGACTAAAGATCTTTTGAACCTGCAACCCAATGAGAGCAAAATCAGCTTCTCCTCAGTCGAGTTAGAAGGCTGTGGAGGGAATTTCTGCTGGTTTCCATTATGGCTTCCAGTTTGATGTGCCATCAACATCTTACTCTTCTAAAATGACCTTAGGTAGAATTTACTGTGATGTCAAATAAAGTTTTCTCGCGGCTGCACGGGGGGAGATTTTCCATCGGAACCCCTTCAATTGAACAAACAACAAGGCAAACAGATAACAGCAATTAACAGAAGGAACTTCCGGAAAATCTAACTGTAGCTCATAAAACAGAAAAGTGACAGACAGACTATCTGAGGCCCATCAGTGGGTTCCTGCAGGCAGCCAGGCAGGAGGCAGAGCGGCCATGTTTCACCGCTGCACAATGGGGGTTTTCTGGAAGCGTGTCACATAAATAAATATATTTATACGTGGCGCGGAAGGTGGAAGTATTTTATGTTTTTTGCCCGGCCCGCAGCAGCTCTAAACACATGTCAGGTGTTGAGTGGAATTGATTATCTCGGGGAAGCGTCACTCAAAATATCTTGGAAGGCAGTGCGAGCAACTCCGATAAAAAATTTACACAATCTGTCAGCCGCGCGTCCTCAAATGGAATCCGTGTGACAGCTCCGACTCGGCTATTTTCAGGGCTGAACCTGGAGCGTATCGGTCTTTGGACGGCCCCCGTCCTACACATTTAATCCCCCCCCCCCCACACACACACACCTTGAAGTAACCCTTCGCTGCCCGCGCCGAGGTGCCTTTGCTCTGACAGAAAGACGAGACTATCTCGCGAATCGCCCAGATGCGGTGGCCGCGGCGGCACTCGGGAGGCGTCCTCCCAGGAACCGCGGGCGCACCGACGAGGAGCCGCTCACCTCGCCCGCGCTCGTTTCCGAGATGCCGCACCGCCCCCGGCTCGTGCCGCTCCTCTCTCACACCTTTGGGAAATTAGCGCGTGTGCTGCGAATGTGATTCGGATTAATGCATCATAATCTATCGACGGCGAGCTTGGCAATCCCTTCGTATAATAGCAAAGAGAGAAGGAGGAAAAAAAAGCATATTAGTTTTCCGTCAGCTTGTTAATATGAAACTTTGCCAACAGAAGGATTAGTGTGGAAGGCACTTGTGCTCCAAGTTGAAGTGCATAAGCCTTGTTTTGGATTTGATGCATCTGCAATTAGCCATAAACCCTTTGGATAAATTACCTTTTATTCCCAGGTGAGCGGCGATACCATCTTGCCTCGATCCCCCCCCCCCCCCCTTTTGATGCGATGCTGGAATGGACCCCGTTCATCTCCCTGCCATGACACTGAATTAACCTCTCACATACCGGAGGTCCGCGCGGAGATAAGCTGACTATTACCGCGGCCCCGTCGTCTCCTCCTCCTCCTCCTCCCGCACCGCCTATCTCTCTCTCCATCTTCCCCCACTCCCCTATTTCCTCCCTCGTCTCACCCATCCCTCTTTCTTTCCAGTTCAATTAACAGTAATGGAGTTTGGGTGGATTGCCCCCCCCCCTCCCCCCGCCTGCTTCGCCTCCGTCTTCTGGCATCAGACAATGCCGCAATTACGTTACAGTCCAGTGGGATCGGAGGCGCAACCGTGTCAAGGTGATACCGTGTGAGAAAAACACCTGCGCGTTCCCGCTGACCTCCAGCCGACCGTTATAGCGACTCCGGGGGGGCGGGGGCACCACACCTGACGCCGTGTCTGGCAGTGACCCCGGTGGCCTTCGGGCCGAACGGAAGTCCAGACACACGAGTTAAGACGATCGCGTCCGTGGGAAGAGCGGATGGAGACGTCGGTGGAGAGAGGTGGGGGTGGGCTCAGGTGGTCTCTAAGAGCAGGTCCTCTCCCGGAAAATACAGACATCATGCACGGCTTCCCTTAACCTTGGTATGTTACCTGGGGCAAATTTATTTGAGTTAACACTACCTGTCATAATTCAACTGTGGGGAAAAAAAGAAATACATCTAAAAAAAAAAAAAGGCACCCAAGTGTTTGTATCTCGGTCGGCATACGTGCTCCGAGTGCTAATCTGAGCCCGAGGAAGGGTGTTCCGCCTTTTGTGTTTCTTCTTCCTTCTTACAGTGAGAGGAATATCTTCTCCTGGCGCGCCCGCGCCCTGATTGGATTCAGTCACTGCCGGCAGTTTTGAAGCCTTATTAATTTTCATTGTCTCGGTTGGGACGTAGGTGTACGTTTCACGGCCTACTGCGGCGCCGGTGTTCGTTGTGTTTCCGATGACTTTTGCGCGAGCGGTAATGAGTCATGATTGTGCAATTAAAGAACGACCGATATTACATACATTAGCTAGGAATTACTATCGTGGTGATTAGGATGCCGAACATTAAAAGCAACAACTGAAGCGTGATTTAAGCACCAAATATAAAGTTGAAAATAAGCTCACAACCACCGCCGCAAATGAAACGTGCTTGTCGGAGATACAACAAAGCTGCGGCACAAACTTTGTACTGCGATTTTTCACTGAGGCCCCAGTAATAATGATTTCTTTAGATCCCAACAACACCAATTATTTCTGCCGATCTAAAATTGAGAAAAGAAGTATTGATTGGGCAGAGCAGAAATGTTTTTGCGAGCCTGCATTGGCGGTAAGTCATCTCAGAAAGTGGCTCTTTGTTGTACTGGGATTGTGGGGGGGAAAGAAAAAAATACCTCTGTGATTTGAGGGTGTTCTCTTTCAGGAAAAGAAAAAAAAAAAAGATCTCCCAGCCGACGCTCCCGTCACGTCTTAAAACCAGCCACGCTGCGAGATAGCTTAAAGCTTCTCAGATTCCCCCCTCTCCGCCTGACGGATTATGCCACCATCACTGGGCGCAGTCGGACGAACCTCTCATTACGCAGAGTTCAGGACAGGTGGGGACATTAGACTCGAGCGCACGCTGCCTCATTTAGCCGCCGCGAGTTCATCTGACGAGCGCCAACCCCGAATCCGGTCATCCACCGGTTCAGGAAACGACACTTTCAATTTCCACGTCGCTGGTCTCATGTTTTCTTCTCAGATCGGAGGGGGGGAAACCATCCATAGGATGATTAGCTGATTGCGAAACTAATTTCATTTTCTGTCCTATTAAATCAAAATGTACTGTGGTCTTTCGTCTGGCGCTGCATATTTTATTCTTATTTCACTGTCTTTGAATTTGCGAACATGGGGACAAACTATTCGTCTTAAGATTTCATCGCGAGTGTGTCATGATCAATGAGGGTTTGTCGCGGTGATGTTTAACAAAAGGAAGCGTGAGATTGTGTCTTCTCCCTGGCACGCTCCACGTTCATTGTGCGATAGCTTCTCTGACAACAGCAGACGATCACCTTGGTAACAACGACGCCCCCCCCCCTTCCCGACAGCCACACACAGCTTCCCCACTAGACAAATACACCGCGGGAAGAACAGTGCGACCCTCCCATACTCTAGAAAAGAAACCTCAAAAACCCACCACACACACACCTCCCTGAAAGGCTCCAAAACAAAAAAAGGCGCACCGGGAAGCCAAATGCAGCGCGGGTGTCTAACTGCTTACAAACAACGAGAGACGTCTCAAAGCTGCGATCCCGCGTCTCCCGGCGTGGTAAATATTGTCATGTTGCCCTTCCTGTCTTTTATTCCAGGCTGTGCGGCTGCCTCGTCGTGCTTTTTATCCACCCTCTGAACACGAGTCCAAAAGTTCATCTCCAGTCTGTCTTTACCTACGCCTGCGTCTGACAGCCACTAATTATACAGGACTCCGGCAGTGGCCTTTTAAGTCCTCTACTCGCATGGTTGTATTCGAAGCCGTGCCAGATTGAAGGAGCAGTCGAGTCACGAAAAAAAAAGAACGTCCGAACACGCCACACACGCTGCCCGTTTCTCTGCCATTTAGGCAGTAATTGAACACCTAGTAAAAAAAAGACAAAAGAAATGTCACAGAAAGTACGAGTACGCTCGCTGTCTTATGCGCTCATCAATCATCTTTTTGTGGTGCTAAAAATAAAGATTCCAGCGCTGCTTTGGAATAAAACATGAACGGCACACCACGAAAATCCATATCCATTATCGTGGCATGCTCGCTTTTCATTGGCAGTGCGGCGTGACTGAAGTCGTATCGATTTTCATGCCTTTTCCCGGCTCTGAACGCGGTGTAAAAGCTTGTTTTCCTCGCGCGGCGCGGTCGACTTCAGAAGCGATCCGAAGCCAGATCAGTCAGGCGGTGATTATGGTGAATTGGCGACGGTGCCGGGTTGAGCTGAGGAATCGGTAACCTGACAGAATTCTGGTCACAATGGAGCCTGATGGTTGTTCTGCTGTGATTATTTCACAAGAGAAACTGAAGGCGTGAACAAAAAAAAACCCAAAATAGGTACGTACTTTGAAAATGCCATCGCCGAATTCTCTAAACCAGCAAGTTCAGAGGGTTTGAAACCCTGGGTGGAGAAAAATCAATTATGAGGGGAAAAAAATCAATTTCAGACCTTTATTGTGAAAATGCTAACTCAAAAAAGTTGCCTGTAACCATTTTTTTTTAAATCTCCCAGAGCCCTTCAGATGAGTCATGGCTCCAAATTGCACCTGGTACAGTCGTCGGCGCCACCAAGTTTTTTCCAAAGGTCAGTCCCCTCACTGCTGAGTCGCCGTGCCTGTCCAGCTGCACCTCAACAATACTGTGAGGGCTTGACGCCTTTTAGTGTTGCTCTCTGGAGAGTCAGTTCAGGATCCGCACGGCGCTCCTCATCCAGTAAACAGGAGTCTAATTAAATAGTAACAGCTTCGAAAATTCCATATTTGCGGTACTCAAACCGCCTTATTAATTTTAATGTCAGCATGCAGTATGTATGCATTACCACCAAGAGAAGTGGCAATGAAGTGGCATGTCGATGATAAACGCTGTTTATTACTGATTATGCCTCATTTGCAAAGGGGGAAGTCTGGCTGCTTTATTCGGCTGTAATGCTCTATTTTATAAAGCTGCAAATCAAACATATTAAAGGGAACCAAAAAACACGAAGCACAACACAAATCACCTGCACTAATGCACTCGCTTCGACTCAGATACACAAGCAATCTTCAGGGGTAAACAAAATGCCGCCCTCACAGGTAACATGAAAAAGCGTCATATCCGTGAAACGTGCCTCCATGGAGGGGGCCGCTAACGACCGCGTCGCTCCACGGTTACCGTTTCTGCCCAAAGGCGCGATGCTCGCACACAACAAATGAAATTTTTGTGTGCTTGGACTCTGATGAGCTGCACTATTTTCCCACCGCTGCCATTGCGGCACGCAAGCAGCACAGATACACCCGTCCCGTCAGTCCCCCCCCCCCCCCCCCGTGTCACAAAAAGAAATCTGAAGGTGCCGGATTCTCCTTCTCTGCCGACCCCTCCTCTTCTTCCCCCTTTCTGGCGACGGCTGACTCATCCCCGTCCTGTCCTTTCGTCCGCTGAACAAAACTTGTGTGACACAATCAGAGAAGCAGCCAATTAAACGCGGCTGGTCCGACGGCTCTTCCCAGGAACTCCGGCTCGCGCTGACGGCGGAGACATACACCGCGAAAGCTGAACCCATGTTGGCAGTAAATAGGAACATTTCTCACAGGAAATTAGGCGCGTTGCATGGCAACGTGAAGAGTTTTCTCTCTCCCTTGAGCCACCGGGGTGCGCAGATGCTCTGAAGTCGCAAAAATTATACTCTCAAACTTAAACAATGGCAGAGCGAAACTGTAAATTACAGCGCGCCGAAACGGTAAAACAGCAATCTGAACAGGGAACGGTGCAGAGTAAAACCAGATAATTACTTCTTCTGTGAGCTGCACCGTCTCTGCTCTCTGTTTTCTTCTGAGTCACCCCCGTGCAGCTCAGACATGCTCAACTACTCACACGCCGTTCAGCACCCCCCCCCTCTCCCTTATCCTCTTACAGTCATCTCACTAAAGCCTGCCGGTTTTAATTGGTGAACCACAGCACTCGGGATATCAGAGCATCCGGTCATTAGCCAGCGAGCCGGTGACCGAGGCGGCTACGGCGGCGACTCCCTCAAATTGAGCCGATGGCCGCCCAGCCACGCGCTCTGATTTCCTCTGCCACTAACCGCGTTCCGAGTCGCTCTCCCGTGACCATCTGCCCGCGTCTTGTTTGTGTTTGATGAGGATTTTTTTATTTTTTCTCGTCTTCTTCTTCTTCTTCAGAGTGATTACTAAAGCGGTACGTCGCCAACTTGCCGGATCGCATCACGAGCACTCGATCTGAGCCGCATCGACCCCTGCGATTCGCGGTGGTGGGCGCAGCCGCTCCGTGCGGCGGAAGAGGAAGGGCCGCTTTGTTCGCAGCCAAACAAAAAAGAAAAAAGAAAACGCAGCTTGGTCTCCTCCACCGGGTCTTTTTGAATATGAGCGCGTCAATACAGCCAGCGCGCACGGCTGCGTATTCCCCTTCTGGCATGATTCCTCCCTGACTGAATCGATTCGGGCTCTGTTTATCTCATTAGCTTGTAGCGTGTAATCAATCACACAAGGGCATTTGTTTCGGGCCTCCAACCCGCTGTGCGCGATAACTCGACTCCTTTGCTCGGCGCGGGCGTCGTTGCGTGCGTTGTGTTTAGCGGCCACGCCACGCTGAACTCCCCGGGACTGAGCGCACCCCGAAAAAAAAAAAAAAAATCTCGAAATGATCGGGCGTCGGAGCAGCTGCAGCGCCGAAAAAAAAAATACGCGCAGCCAAAGGCAAACACGGCCGCAGCGGCGAGCAGCAACGGGGAGAGACTGGAATTAACTCACTCGGACTCAGCGGGCCGCGAACGAGTCGCTGACTTTGAGCTTTGCATGTGACAGTCATGCACCTTTGTGTTTTTAATTAGTCCACTCATTACGTTTTGAAGATAATACGGTACCAGGTTGGGTCGCGAAAAATTATTATTGAAAAGCAAGGTCAAGAACACTTTCCGGTAATTCCGCCACTCTGCTCCACGATGAGCCTGAAAATGATGGAATTACTGATGTTGATACGGTGAATGAAGTTTGTGTGATCCTGTCGCTCTTGACACCAAAACATTTCGCTGTCTAAGGAAACTGCTTGCTTGAGCTGAGGCTATTGTTTACAGTTGTTTTCTCTGAACTCCTGTTTACTGGTTCCTTAATTCCCTCGCCTTTCTCAGTCAGATCCAGACCAACTTCCCAATACGGAGGACTTACCTTTTACATTCGGGCAATAGAGCATCTTCCTTCCATCTTTCGACACCACGGCGATGCAACTATCTGCACGTTATGATTGAGGCATCAGAACCGAGTGAGAGTCAAGAGGTCCCTGGAACCAACCGCTGATTTCATACCCGCTGCCCCTTCAGATGCATGACTGAGGCTCCCTGTGAGACAATGTGAGCGCATCACACCTCGCCGCGCCGCGGCCGGTTGCAGCTGAGCTCCGCCTAAGGCCAAGGATCAAGCTCTGCTCTCGCCGGTTTTCGCAGAGCCGCTTCGGTCGCCACACAGCGCCGCCCGGTCACGGCGGAGGCGTCGCGCGGGTGGCGCAAACAATTATTACGCCGTCTGAGACACCTCAACGGCGTTTTAATGGAAGCGGCGCTTTATCTGCTCAGCTGTTCACAGTAATAATTTACATCAAGTGCGCGTGGCGACACACTTTTGCTCCGTTCTGTCTGTGCTTTTTTCTAAAGATGACACCGACATAAACAAGACGTTCCCCTGAGCCTCTCATGGGAGCAAAAAGACGATAATGCTGATGCATTCTCGTCGAAATCCTCTCAAACTGCGGCGGAGTTTGGAGAGGAGCCTGCGTAATAGGTCCCTGCGTGCACTGCTCTGTTGATCTGTTAAAAGCGAGACCAGACAAAGCCGTTCAGAAATCACCTGCCCCGCGGAAATATGGCTGCTCCTGAAACACCCTGCGACAGGAGCTGATAGATCTATGTGTGAGTGTGTGTGTGTGTGTGTGTGTGTGTTTGTGTGTGTGTGTGTGTGTGTGCGTACTTGAACCTGTAACAAGTCTTTTGCAAGTGCCAGACAAAAGGAGTGTGTAATCTTAACTTTGATTCCGGCTGCAATTCCAATCCGTTTATACACTTTTTACCTTCATCCTAATGAAACTGCAATCGCGTCATAAGAACGGTGGAGATGACGGCCCGCCGTTCCGTAAGCCCCACTCTTCCTCACGTTTAGTGGACGCGGCGCTGCCGTGTTTTCGAAAGGGGGACGCCCGTTAAATTCCACATTGCCCATTTGAACATTTCCTTTCCGGGGTGATAAACATCGGGGACGTCCAATCAGGTTGCACAAATGCCCGTGTTGACACAATTTCGCACTGCGAATGCACACGTCGTCGCGCGGGTTCTTCTGCTCCAATAAGTCCCCAGATATGTTTTAAGTGATAATATTCAGTGCGATTATATCTTCACTCGGATGGTGGGGACGGGCTCGGAAGCCGCGGACCCCCAGGGCATCACGCAGGGGCCCCCAGGACTGCATGTATAAACCGCATAAAGCTGCTGGTGAAGGGAGTGGGCATCTGTCGGCATTTCCCCTTAAGAGCACATTTCTCATACACAAGCCAGTAATTCTTTGTATAAAGAGGCGTCACTTATGAAATGATTATAAAGCTGATTATGAGCATGAGCAGTTTAAGCTCTTTATTTTTTTGTATCTTTATTTTACAGTTTGTTCACGGTAATTAATTCTTTTAGCTGAGAAGCTTAGCAAATTAATGCTGGTGCGAGGCAGGTCAGACTTGCTGCTCACTGCTCTTATGAAAGTATTAATTAAAGCCCAAAAGCGGAGAGGCGATAACCGTGCATGGCGAACGCTCCGACGGGTCACCTTGCCCATTAAAACTTTTGACTTTTAATCGATTTTGCTCCAAAAAAAAGAGCTTTCTGACTGCCGCGCGCTGAACGTCAAGAGACCGGTTCAAACCAGGATTCCCAAAAACATGTGGTGTCCTCCTTAAACGTTTTTTTTAACCGAAAGACGATGGGGACGCTTTGCGTGCAACCATACGATTCAGAGTGCGAGGGGGTCGTTGCAGGTACAGGGTAACAGCAGGTTGGCGAAGGCCTGTCAACTCACGCTCCTCAGCAGGGACGATGGACTCCACTTTGACAGGTCTGAATCGTTTTTCCGCACATAAAATCCGTCTCGCTGCAGCTGCTGCTGCTGTTGCTGCTGACGCACCTCAAGTGTTCACAAGTGCACAATCGATTTTCTGTAATTCCAACCTTGGCAGCCGTCAGATTTGCTGCGACTGCGAACGATTATAAAGTAAAATGGTTAAAGAAAAAAGAAATGAAAGAACGTAGAGCACTCTCCTCTGCGTGATTTGACACGATCCCTTATTTAGATGCTTTTATTCGAGCCTTGCTGTTGTTGTTCTGGCAATGTAAATACACTAAAGAAGAAGAAGAAGAAGAAAAAAAAGCATTAATATTTATTCGAGAGTAATTCCCAACTGCAAATAAATGTTTATCCATCGCACTCAGTCGAAACAGTTGCATCCGCTGCCTACATCAGCACGAGTATCTGAATGGGAAAAAACCAGACAGCCCCTCCGTGCCAATCCTATTACGAAGTGTGTAACGAGGACGATCGCACAGAGGCAGAAAAGGGAGTTCAGCACGTCATTCGGCATTGAGGGTTGAAAAAATCAAATCAAATCTAAAAGAAAAAAAAACCCTTTCATGGCTTTAAGAGTGTTTCTATGGTTCCGATTAGTGAATCACTGGTCCCAGGTTTGGAGTATCATTGGGAAAATGAAAGCTTTCATGCAGTAAGTCCTGCCTTTGTTTGTATTTTGCACGCAACCAGTCGACACGATCGTTTGTGGACTCCGGAAGTCAACATGTGCACATCTGATCGACAGTTTGTGTCCAATTTATTGGAAATAAACATGTTTACACAATTTTCCATCTCTTCCTGTTTTTTTCCCTCACAGTTTACCCATTTTGTTGATCTGAATCGAGCAGAGCCAAGCCTTCCCCACTCAGCCTGGAAACCTATTTTGAGCCTCAAGGTCGAGATAAACAAAAATGTAACCAGATCCGTCAACAAACTCGCAGATCTGGCAGCATCATTAGCACCAATCAATGGACTCTCTATAGAAATCAAGGCTCTGCTTGTTAATGAGCGCCCAACACAGCCCTCTGCACTCCATCTGTACACAAGACGCCGCGAACCGAGAAAAAAAGCGACAAAAACGGCGCAACACGTCCGCGCCACTGTAAGGGTCGCAAGGCCAGATGAACCAGAGTGAGATTTCAGAAGTCGTTAATGTAATTAAACACTTCAGAAAAAGAGCGCGAGTCGGAACCGCAGAAGCCGACGCAGCCGCATCAAAGCGGCCAATCCTACACCAGGCGGAGATAGGAGCGACCAAAGATGACCTGCGGGGAGATTTGGATGCGTGCGTCACTTTGTTCCACACACGCCGCACCGACCTTATCTCGCATCACGGGGTCGGGCTTTACTGACATGCTAGCGGAGCCCATCGGAATGTCAGCAGATGATGGTTTTAATCGAACAAAAGGTCAGAATGCTAAACAAGTGAGAAACATGGCTACTCTCTTTTTCTTTTTTTTTCTGAACAGTGGAGGAAGTCCACCAGTCTGCATCACACCGCCGCTGTTGCTTTTAATAACACGTTTCCTCAGGCAGCTTGTGGGGTAGTGTCTATAAAAACAGCCTAATTCCAGCTATTGTTTGAGGGTCGGACAGAAAATAGGTTGCTCCTCCGACTGTGACAACAGTGTAGGTGTATAAACGTAGCGGTGTTTATGATGAACGGCACTGGCTAATGGCACTCTCTCCTCACTGACCACCGGCTTTAGAAATGATCACCCAGCCCGATCCGATCCTGAGGTGGTCCTGCTCGCTCCTTTGTAGGGGAGGTGGGGTGGGGTGGGGGGGCTCCTTTTGTCGCAAAGCTGAGGGATTTTTCGACAAAGCCCGGCGGATTTTCTCAAGAGGGAAATTGAGGAAAGCCTGTTTGTGCCTGGAAACCAGGAGCGTTTCTCCACGGCACCGTGGGCTCGTGCCATCGCGGCGGGCTAATCTGTACCTAATTGCAGCAACGACCCCTGGATGGAGCTGGTGATGCTGATCAGGCAAACAGAAACACACAGAGGCTGCGGAAGACTCGCAGCCGAATCCACTCACATCTCAGAGTGTGAGCAGCGTTGATTTTCATTGAAAAATAGACCGAAGATTGAAATATTTCCCTTAAAATCACACAAACGGCTTTAATCCAAAGGACGACAGATGAAAGATTCACAGCAGCATCCTGTGTTTCGCCCGCTTGGACCGTCTCACGCACCCCTGTCAGGTCACATTATCATTGTCTGGACAGGGCGATGATAAGGGAGGACCTTCTGTCATCGGCCCGCACTCCCTGATCTCAGACACCACGCTGGTAACGGCAACCGCACACACCGCCGCAGTCGCGGCCTCACAGCCGGCTCCGCGCAGCCGCTCTCCCCCCTCCGGGGCTTTAGCGCTCCGCGAAAGACACAAGCCGTGCCATCTCCGCCACGCTGATTATAGGTTAAGCTCATTTCGCCATGAAGGACAGAATGGGGCTCTTTCTGTTCACCCTCTTATGTTATGTAATTGTTACGCTGGGAGAAATACCCGATGATTGGGGAGGCAAAGGCACCGCTTTCCACTCATTTCTCGGTCACTCTGTGTGGCGGTCTGACAATGGGGGGATGGGGTCGGGGGGTGGGGGGGTTGATTGCTCGGGGGCCGGGTCAGGAGTGCTTTGTTTGTGCCCGCAGATATTGTAGATTGTGAGCGCCTTTGTGCGTCACTGTCTGCATCTACAGTAGAAGACGCAGCTACGCCTGCGGCACCATCGCCGCTCGCCCTCCTAATCTCCAGCCGACTCGATGAATGTGAACACTACTGATACCACACTGCCAGCTGTCTCTAATACCCTCTTCTTTTTCTGTTCTATCCCCAACATAGCAGCTCTGCCCTGGAGGACCATGGGTAACTACAAACACACATAATGAGATTATACGAAGAAAAAAAAAATTCATTAAGAAACACGGTAAACTTATTGGAATCGTGCAGCAAAAAAAAAAAAAAAAAGCTGATTGAACCGGTAAACAGCATTACAAGCCTCAGCGGGAGCGCTTGTAGAACAGCGCAACCACGCCTTTCCGTTGGTTCGGCACTCACCAACCGAAAAAAAAACGCAGAAAACAAGTGAGGATGTTTGGTCCCGGACTGGAGAGCTGCTTCTTGTGCCGCTACTGGGAGAAAACATGCATTTGTGGGATGAGCGACGGCAGGACTGCTTGAAACAACGCCTGATTCATAACAGTCTTTCCAAAAAATAAACAGCCGTTAGATTGATCACCAACGGAACTGCAACAATAAATTAATAAACACAAATTTCTTCCCTCTTGTTTGAGGCGAGTGAAGCGGAGAGATGCTAAAATGCTTCCCAGGGAAGGAGAACGCGCCGGCCCGAGCGTCGTCGTTCTAATCACCAAACACAATGGCTTTTCATTTGACAGCGATGATATATAAGCAGAGTCGACATGCACTGACTCAATTTATTTATAGCCTGAGAGCATGACAGCATCAGCAGAAAGAACATCCAAACCCAAGGGTCTCCACTCTTGGCATGAAGAGTAATGTGACATTTGACAGGATGCCCTGGTTTTATTTTTTTCCCTTTTTTTTTGTTGTAGTTTTCCACTGAATGAGTCGTGATCTCCAGCACGACCACACTTGCAACCAAAAACAGAGACCTCCATCAAGAGACAGTGCTTCAAATTCTTGAACATACCTCACGTTACCAAAAAAAACGACAGAAAATGTGCATAATTCAGTTTAAAAAAAATGATACGATGAAGTCTCCTTTGAGCACTCTCTTCCTCTGACTTCAATTCTCTTGATGAGGAGCGCGACCGCTTCACTTCCTCCCTGAAAACGTCCCGCCCTGCCTCTTGCAACCCTCGCCTCTCCAACCCCATCCCCCGTTTAAGTGAGCGGCGGCGCCCTGTACGCTGATCACATTTGGCAAACCGCGCTGAAATTGGCCAAAACAAGTCAGGACGAATTCAACAGCTCCTGCCGTCTGGAGGAGCGGAGCATCTAATTATTCGGCGCGGCCGGCCACTCCGAGCTGCGCCGACGTACCGCGGGCAAAACAACTGCCGTCCCTGGAGGGGAGGAAAGGGCTGCTGGAGAGGAGGCAGGGAGCCTCTGCCAGCACGAGTCTGTGGAGCACAGTTTATTCTAATTCCTCTGCAGGACATTAATGAGCCAGGATAGTGGCTGTCTTAATGGGCAGCCAGACAGATTTTAAGTGCCCCATGGAGTGTAATCCACTGAGGTACAACTGCGCCGCCACCGCTGCTGCTGCAAGGCCCTGCAGATTGTTTTTTAGTCGTCATTTTGCGTTAACTTTGCTTCTGAGCTGTTCATTAAAAAGGGCACGAGCCCGGTACTCCTTTTTCTTTTTTTTTTTTTAAGCCTCTGCCTTGGGGAGCGCCACGGGCCACAGTCGAACCATGTCATCATATATTTTCATACGGTTCAGACGTTAGCTTCTCGACACCGCTCACGAGAATGGCCCCGCGATGTTCGCGCGCTCGCCTTTGATTCGCCGTATCAAAGAAAACATTCCATAATTACCCCCCTGAAATATTAAACACGCCATGTTAACGTGAACGTTAAAACTGCGCTGAAGTAACGCTGAATTCGCAGTTGGAGGCGGTCATTTCCTGGTCTCTCGCTTCGCCGTTCGCATATTGATGAATTAATCGCGATGGCGTTTGAATGCAAAGCACCGGACGGGGGAGTGCATTTCGTTTCTTCTTTTCTTTTTTTAACTGGTTTGTATTTTCTGGCTGAGATATGAAAGCTGAAATGAGTTTGACTTTTTATTGCTCTTATATTAACAGTGGGAACTCGGTGTCCCCTTCTTCTCAAGACACTCAGTTTGGCAGCTCGTCGCGCAGCAGTAATAATCACTGCCTGCTGGTTTAACGGCAGAACTAACCAGGATTCTTCAAGGTAAACAAGTGCAAAAAACTGCCTGCATATAGTTTATATAACACCTGTACGCTGTGAGCAAGAAAAAAAAAACTCTGGGTTCCACAAAGGAGGAGACTTTTGAAACGGTATTAAAAGGATCCCGTGGCATCACGCCGACAAGCTGTCAGTTTATATTGTTTGATTCCTTCACAGTTCGAAACACTTGCAAGGTTAAACAGAAGCAGTGGGGGGGGGTCTCTCCTTTTGTCTGTGCCCAACTATGGACTGCACTGTGCACGATAACGTCCGTGCGCTGGTGCTGCTCAGGCCAGTGGGCTCTCCGGTGTATGCGATGAAGCCGGCGCTTTATTCTGCAGTCTGCCGCTACGCCCCCCCCCCACCCCCACTCCCCCACCCCAGTTTTGTGGCCCGAGGCCGGACAGCTCCGCCACTGAATCCGCAACAGAAGCTCGGTTACCTTCAAAGGGAGACAAAAAAGGAAGAAAAAAAAAAACCCCACTGCACACACATCAAACATGAAAGAGGCCGGCTCGCTGGAGTTGGGGGGGGGGGGTTCAAATGCGCGTATCCGGGCGCCCTCGGCGTAGGCAGCTCTGCCGTACACGCACCCACGCGAGCTGCCCTCCGTTTTTTTTTGTTTGTTTTTTTTTTTTCGTGGGTAGCTTTCGGAGCGTTTATTAAAAGTCTCAGCCCCCTTCGACTCGTCAGGTATTATTACGCCGTGCGCTGATGTGTGAAAAGCGAGCAGCCGCCGAGCTACCGGCGACGAACATGTGTACTACACACGGGGACATGCCGGGCCTGACCTTCTGTCAGATTATTTCTACTCTTCTCGAGATGTTGTATGTCATTATGACATTTACTGCTAAGTACTGGCTATTTCAGGAGGACTAGAATCTATGTTTGTCACCTTTCAAGTCGCTCTGAGCACTTTCTAATTACGTGTGTCTGTCTCTTTAAACAGAACTTCAAGCGGGTGCGCTTCGTAGTTCGCTTTGTCTGCGCAGGAGCGGAGACAATACTTGGTGCTCCTATCAGTGCGTACTAATACTTCAAAATTATGAGCGGGGGGAGTTCCACCACAAAAATGATGGTGTTTTGCTCCAATAAATGTTTTGTGCTTCTTAAAGGAGCCAAATTGTCAACTCTATTATCAGAACGACAACGAAAGTAACTCAGTTGGAGAATGGAAACCTGTTGGAATAGAAAAAAGGGCAGGAGAATAAAATAAGAGCAGAAAGAAGCAACATAAACACATTACAAGATAAGCCGGAGCCCAGAGATTAGATCTTTTGTTTTCCTTCTTTACCGTCTGTGTATTACAGGCGCGGCTATGCAGCGGCACCGTGCGCCGTCTTTCCGGCCCCTCAGCACTTTGTGTACGCCGTTGTTCAAAGAGAAGGAGCAACCTTGAGCAGCGAATGAGATGACAAGCCGCCCGCTCCCATAAATGAGATCTGAACGCTATTTGCTGACACCACCGGAGTGAGCCGAAACTAAATATACATGCATGGCAGGGGCAGCGCACAGCTCTGCAAGCATGTTGACACCCGTGTGAGAAACAGCTGGGAACACGCACAGCTTCAATGCAGGGGGAGGGTGGTTTGGGAGTGGGTGGGCATCAGAGTACAGCGCGGTACACAAGCACACGGTGTGACTGTCATCGTGTGTGTAGATGGTGAGGAGGATAAGGGGGGGAGAAGCACAATTAATAGGAGCAGTCGTGTTCAGAGGAGCTTCCTCCACAGGATGAATTACACAGCCTGAGCGTGAGCAGAAAATCCCACTCAGTCTTTCATTATTGGAGCATTTTCCCTTTACATGCCAATATAAAGCAATTACAGTTACGCACTGTCCTCCTTCTTGATGACCTTTGGTGACATTGTGGCCTTTGGGGGGGGGGGGGGGGG
>JASSRZ010000016.1:9495338-9506417 GCA_032164315.1 Malacoctenus gilli
CACACACACACACACACACACACACACACACACACACACACACACACACACACACACACACACACACAGACAAGGGCAGCAGATGGAAGGGGCCCCGTTATGCTGCCGGTGCTGGAGCCAAGCCCGGTGGGCAGGCCCCAGCAGGCTTATTGGGGGTCCATTAATATCTAATGTTCCTGACAGGCTTTGAAGTGGAGATTTAGATTCAGACAATATAAGGTTACTTTGCTAGTTAAACTCGAACCGCTGTTCTGAGATGTATCCCGTAATGAGTCGCGATGAGTGATTATTCAGACAAATCAAAGAGCAGACATGAGAGTGTCAGCGAGTGAATCGTACCCGTAACAAGAGTGTCTTTTTATCAATATAACGAATCGCTTCTGTGAGCTCGGTAAGTGTTCCATTTGTTCTTTCTCTACCCTGATCCATGTAGCTGCTGCTGGCTTCAGCACCTGTGGGTGTCATCAGCATCAGCCTGTGTCAACCCGTGCTGCAACAGTGGTCCTACATGGACTTAATGAGATCTGAGATGTGAAACTAAATGTCAAAAATGTTTTAATTACAGTCATTAACTCAACTTCTTCTAAGAATGTAATTGTAATCAGTGACTAGCTTCTTTGTCGATGACATATTTGCATGAGTGCCATCAAACCCTGTGACGGGTGCACATGTGAAAAGAGGAGATAAAAGGCTCGTATCCGTTGGTATATTTTCCTCCCACTTCTTGCACTGAAAACAAACAGGTGCGAAACACAGTCCATTAAAAAAACATAACTTGCCAATGGTAATATAAAAAGAGATATTTCTAAGTGTCCTGAGTCTCGCCGTGGGGACGCTAACTGCTCCCCGGAGTGTCCAGACGATTACAGCGAACATCTTTCTTGAGAGCTCCTTTTTAGGAAACATTTTGTTGTCAGGCACTCTCTGAATGCAGACCACGGCGCACAACACTTTAACACAGTCCTGCCTTTTTTCTTTTCTTTTTTTTTTTCTTCATGTTGTGCAGGATGGCCCAGAGACACACACACACTTACCAGGGAAGAGAGACGGCGGAGTGCGAACGGGAGAGGGTGGTGTCAGGGCTGTGTCAGGCACAATTATGCTGCTCCTCCGAGGCGCGAGAGAGAGAGAGAGAGGGGGGGGGGGGGGGAGGTTGCAAATATGCATTTGTGCGGCCATTAAAACACCGTGAGGACAGACAGAGGCGGCTTGTTTCTGTTGATTTCCAAAACGTCTGACTTACACACACTCCTCAACCCGACACCTCGACGACAGACTGGCTCTCCACAGTGTGGCTGATCCACATTCGCATGATGCTTTTAAAAACAACAGCATTCAAGACATCTGCATGCCGATTGCTGGACACAGCCCCCCCCTGCTCCAGCTTGTCCATGGCCCTGGGCTTTGTCATTACTCGGAGGGTATAGGGCATCGCTAGGTGCCCCCCCCCCAGGTAGACCCTGAGACCGCGAAACAGCGATGGTCCACTGGCCCCATTTCTAGGTAACAAACGAGTTACTTCTCTGGGGCCAAACTTAGAAAGCAGCTGCAAAATGAGAGTGGACCTTTGGACCAAAAAGGAAAAAAAAATAACAGTGTTGTGTGTAAAACGAAAACTGCTCTGAAACTGTAAACTGGGACAATATTCCTCACTTGCAGCTCAGAAGATGAGCTGAAACGTCGAATCAATCTGTCCAAACGGACGAGCCAAGAGCTGTTTGTCCAGCCGGGCGGAGCGCAATCTGCGGGCCGCTGAATACTTTACATGACTTCAGCGTTGCATAGGAAATTATGTCAAACGGGGTGTGCGCTCCCCAGATTGTCCCCCGGCAGCTTCAGGGCAGGGTGCACACACGTCCGCCTGCTTGTTGATACTAATTCCCCAAACTCCGCATCTCACCGAGGCAACGCGTTCTCGATTCGAAGATGTCATAAGCGAGCAGTTGTCAGAGCTCCCACGCAGGCGAGGATTAAAATGAAAAAAAAAAGAAAAAAAAAGGAAAAAGCGAACTGCTGGGATCATCAGTTAATGGTTTCATTCATGGGAGAAATGCAGTTTACAATGTTTTGAAGAGCTCAGAGGGGAGCGGCGGGGGGCCAAGTCGGCCCGGCGAGCAGCTGTCTCCGGCAACAGCAGGTAGGCAGCGGCGAGACTGTATTTACATTGAATTAGGCCGTCACTTGGACAGAGTGCGAGCGGCGCCGGGCGGCTCGACAAACAAACATCTGACGTCGGTGATTCAAGGGCAAATCCTCCGACAGCTACAAATCACGGATTGACACTCCCGCATCTGTAAGAGGGCTGAGCTCCCGACACTCAAAGCTCCGGATAAAAATACTTGTTTGTGCCTCCTCGTACAGTGGACCCGATGTGCCCTCACTCATGCCAGTCACAGCGGTCTGCCTCCAAATATCCGAGCTCCATTAGTCCTGCTGCGTCGGCAGTCTCGGAAGCAGCACGATTTAAATGGTTATATTGAAAAGAAATTAATGATCATCGAAAAAATCAAAAAAAAAAAAAATCTCGCCACCAGCTATTTGTTGATGCTAAGTTTGGCTGCTTATTTTTTTGCATGTTTATTAAACAGACTTTCATAAGCACATTTAAGCATTTGCCGAGTCACTGCTTAACATCTTGAAAAGGGGGAACATGCTTTTAAGTGAGCAGGAGTTTGAAAACCCTGAACTCAGCATAATGAGTGGAATAGTGCCGTAGAATCGGGGTCCCGACTTCTTTTCCTTGCCCCCAACAAAAGGCTGTGGGCCACCTTTCTGAAGTCCAAGTTCTCAAAACCTTACACAGAAGCTAAATGCTTAAACACACACTCATCAATACATGCCTTTAGAATAAAAGCACTGAGAAGTTTGCTATGTATTCTCTGCGCTCTCGAAGGCATCTTATTGCGGTTTCCTTGACAACCTAAGTGCAGGCAAAGCCTCAGGGCCCCTGTAACCTCAGGCCCCACAGTGGGAGACCACTGACATAGAACAGCGGTTTGGAACCCAGGGTCCGGGGCCTCTTCTGGGGGGCATCCCAAGGCTCTCCTGTAACTTAACATGAATTACATTTGGTAGATCTGGTTTTCAGTGCGGTTGTATCTGAACAAGTAATAAATCTTGGTTTGTTATTTTTACAAAAATCTTGGGTTTTTTTACCATGATGCTTCACTATGAAACTCCAATTTAGCCAAGAAAGACCTTGGAAGTTGCGGTTTACAAGCTGAACATGTATTTCAAGGAAAACCTTTGCTGCATAAGGGCCGCAAGGTGGGATTTGAAAATGTCGGCTGCATCAACGATTCTTTGCGGTAAGAGCAACACAAGCAGTCTTGTGAAAAATCGGAGCACTGCCACAGGTGAGATGACCTTGGAGAACAAACTTGTTTTGATGAGAATCGCTGGTAAATACCACGTTTCTTATTCCTCGCTCCCAAGGTCAAGCAGATGGGAGTGGATCCGGCAGACTTTTCATGTGACAGGATGTTCATAAACTCAAAGGGTAACGAAACCCAAGTAAAGGTGACAAGAAGTTCGACTTTTTATTACCTTACCGTCTGCTTGCAGCAACAGCTTAACCATTCCTCTTTCTCCACGGGTTTCTGTGCGAGGGGAGCCACAGTTTTACAAGCACCTTCTCATGAAGCACCTCTGCAAAGAATCACCTGTCTGTGCACACACTTTCACAGCCTGTGCGTGGAGTGAGACAGAATAGTCCGAGCAGCTTGAATTTGATTCAGACACATTTTTCGATCTACTGTTAATTGACCACCGCTGACTTCAAGGTCGCCGTCGAAGGAGCGGCGGGCCGCCGTAGCCGCCGCTCGATCAAAATATTGACTCTCCTTCGTCACAGAGGTCAAAATTGAGATGAGAAGTGACTGAGCATTCCTGTCTCTATTCTGCTCTCCGGTAAGAATAGAATAGCTCTCGTCACGCCCCGATTGCAGCAGGAAAGCAGTCGATGTACCTGTTTGTCACTGTTAAAAAGTACCTGAACGGTAATCTGAGGCCCCTTAATCCTCTCTCCCACCCTCTTCCTATGACATGGAATCAGGACAGAAAACAGCATTTTGTCCTCTCCAGGGTGCTCCAACACCTGGGAGGAGCTCTGAGTAGAGCTGCTGCTCCATGGCATCAAAAAGGAGCCCATTTTGATGACTCCAACTATTTCTGCTTTGGATGACTTCCTGCTTGCCTTTCTGGGGAGTGACAAATAGAGGGAGATGTTTCCATGAACGCATTAAAATTGAGGCCATACAATTTAATAATGCTGTCTGTAAGCATCACCATCATCAACAATGTAAACCCAGGCATCTGGACAAGACTGCATCAGCTGAATGCATCAGCCCGAAAGTCCAACTTCCTGTTTGCAGCCTGATATTTCCATGGTGATGTGGACCGACTCAATGACAGGGCTCATGTCCGATCGCGTGGCAAACTGCACAGGTAGGTGTTTACTTGGGGGTGCAGCCGCCCAGCACTGTAATCTGATGCCGCAGTCTGTGCTCAGTTCTCCAGGAAGTGCGGCTTGATGTGTGAGTTCGAGCGGTGAGACGTGCGACTTGGGGTGTTTATTCGGGACGCGGTAATAAGCAGTGGATGTTGTTTCATCAGTATGCATTGGCAAATGCTATAGTCGCAGGAAAAATATGATCATCTGCAGGCAGTGTTTTGGAAGTGGAGGTGTAAACAGGTGAAATGGCTCAAAGGAGAAGCCCGCAGCACATATTCTGCATTTATTAGATGATCTATCTGGTGACATTTGGGGTTATTTTCAGCAAATCACTCTCTTTCCAGGAAAGTAATGTGTCTTTAGCCCCATTTCTCACGGCGTAACTACCTCACTGCCTGACAGATCTAAAAGAGGAAGTCTTATATCTGACTCCCTCAGCAAGGTCGCGCTTTGATCTGCTCCCCATACATTTACTCACCCGACGCCTGTTTGAGACTCGCAGCTTTTCGCTGGTGTGGACCGGGAGGACGGATCGCTGCTGCCGTGCGGGTGACTCGGTGCAGCGTTGCAATGATTCAGACTTGGCAGCTGCCTTTGTAACGTCCGCTCATCTGTTCGTTCACCCCCAACACTTTTTTGGGCCAAAGGCAGCGTACGACCCCGGAGAGGTCAACACAAACACACACATGCGGACGCCTGTGGGCACTTTAGAGTCATAAATTCTGCATATGAAAGCTGCAGGACTCAGAAGAAACCAGTGCAAGAGCATGGACAACATGCAGACGCATGATGGGAAGGCCCCACATGGGGGCTGAATTCAGGGTTTCCTTGCTGTGATATAAGTGAGAGCTAAACCACCTACGTCTGTGTTCGTGCCATCTGAATTTGCCAGTGAACATGTACAGCATTTCTTTTCCCACATATAGTTAGAGTGTATTCTTGCGACGCCGTTCTGCATTATTACAGCGGGATATGCAGCGAGACTCGTTGTGTGATTTTTCCACCTTTGTTTTTACACAACGTAATTAAAAATGTGAATGCCGTTAATTAAGTCTAGCGAGTAGATGCGCGTCCCAGCCGCTTTATGTTGGGGAAACAAAACGACTCTCGTTCCAGTAATAACCAGGAAGACAAACGCGTCCGACGCGCGCTCGATACGTGCGACTGTATGCGCATTTTCTATAGTTTTCGTCAGCTACAAAGGGCAGCGACAGCAGCATGAGGAAAGACAACTGCCACCCCACCCCCTTGCATTTGAATGGGGTTCTTTTGCAGTTTGTCTTCGCCAGCACATGATCTGCTTGCAGGGCAGGTTTCAAATTTATGGAGGAGGTTACTGAAGTGCACTCGAGACCCAAAAAAAAAAGGAACAACGCAGAGGAGAAAAAAAAAAAGGCAAATCCTCAGCTACCTTCAAACCGGGGAGGTAATCAATGAGGTAGCAGCTTCAAACAAACAAAGGCAAAAATGGATCTTTCTTTCTACTCCCCCATCCCTCCCGTACACACACACACACACACACACACACACACACACACACACACACACACACTCACACACTGACACCCCACCCTCTGCGAGCTGCGCACGACTTTTATTTCATCAAGAGATCTCAATCTCAACGCGCGTTAAATCCTTGATAAACACAACAGACAAAGTCTTGGGGGAATTATGAGCGTCACCCGCTGTCTGATTAGAGACTCCTCTCTCTCTCTCTCTCTCTCTCTCTCTCTCCCTCTCTCTCCCTCTCTCGCTCCCTCTCTCTCTCTCTCTCTCATACAGTACTTTATAGACGATATTCCTCATCCCCCAAAAATCTTACCACTAATCTCCCTCCGTCTCTGAACAGTTCCGGGCTTTGTGCTGTAATGTTGCATAATGACCCCATAAGTCCGTCCTTCCCTATGAAACGAGTCAAAATATGAGGCTTTCATGGCGATTGCAAGGCGGTACGAGAGAACCGCCGTGTCTTTGTCTGTTCCAGGTTGACTCTCTGCACTAACTGGAACACTCCCTGGGAAATTGCTGTCAAGCACAACAGCAGGTTATTAAAACTCTTTCCTTTTTGCAAACAGCGCTGCGCTGTTACGCCGTGGAGACGAACAGATGAGAGTGTGAGTTAACTGCAAATGGGAATCAGTGTGTTCCGGTGAGCCCCCACCCCACCCAGCCACACCGCACCACGCACCCACCCACAGGTCTATTGACAGCAAGGTTAAATGGGTAATCCAATCCACTTTATTGACACGGAGATCAATTGTTCTGAGCCAGATATTCATGTTTCAGCACTTAAATAAATGATGCGTCTGTCTGCGCACTAAACATGATACATTATCGACGGCAGACCAGGCCTCGCTGCGGCGTCCCTCGTCTGCACCTTCAGATGCCGCGGCGGTGACCCGTTTTATTTATTGCATTCATCTCGTATGGATCCAGGACAACCGTCCAAGCATTGACTTGTCTTCGGACCGGCTCCCCCCCCCCTTTGCTTCATATTTCCGCAGCATTTCTCGCGACAGCACGCCGCCGCGGCCACTCTCGCCGCGGCCGGCCCACTCGGCGGCGGCTCCGCTGGAGCGGCGGGCCGCCTCGCGTCCTGATCAAGGGCACCTCAGGAGTACAAAAAGGACAGCGGTCGACTGTTGGCCTTTTTTTTTTTTTCCCAGGTGGTCCACGAATTCAAATCTGTTGCTCGGCGATAACAAGCCCAGTTGGAGAGCGTGACCTCCAAACGTAATGAACTGAGAGGCCCGGCTCGCTGCTTTTTTTTCTCCCCCTGCCGTTCCACGCTTTTATTTAAGGTTTTTGCCCACCAATCAGCCGTACTTTTTCCTCCCTCAGAGAGATAGCGGTTTGATGTCAGTGGGGCACTAACGCCGCCTTAAGCTGCAGCATCCCCCCGAGAGGCCAAAACAAACACAAAGCTTCTTACATTTCCTTTCATTATGACAGCGTTGAACTACAAGCCGCTTACCGGTTGAGTCGCCGCGGCGCATGTCTGTAGGAAGGAGCGCCGGGTGGCTGTCGGTCCTCGAGTTGAGTCGGCTCGTTTTGAAGAAGGGACATTTCGTGCGAGGGGGGCGTCGAGGAAAAATGGGCGTGGCTCCATTTGACTAAAGGTTGGTATTAGATCTTAGTTGTGCAATATTGAATTGAATCAAATGCACAGGGGAAAAGAGGTTTGGCATCTCTATTTAGTGAGGTGCATTTGCAGGATCCCCCCCCTGTGCCTGTGTGGGTTTTGTTTTGATCTGTCATTGTCCTCTAAGATGTGTTTTTAAGCAAACTGTCAAAGGCAATACATTTGTTTTGTTCGTGTGTGTGTGTGTGTGTGTGTGTGTGTGTGTTAACTGTGGATTGCTCTGGGGGCTTCCTTCATAAAAAAAGCACAGTTTTCAGTTAGAAACTTCTGGCTCTGCTAATGCAAAGTCTATAGATTTGGTGGAAAATCGTGAACACAAGGCACCAGGTGCAGGTATTCCTTTTGTATGCTTCACTCAAGTCAGCAGCTTTTGAAGACATGTGAGTGATGTCTGGTGCATTTATTTGTGGCATGCCCCAAAAGTACGACATATGTAAGTGTTGAGAAGTAATTATTGTGCGGCCATTGAGATGAAAGTCAGTCTCACTCTCTGCTGGCATGTGTGGGATGCAGGGCTGCATGCAGCTCACATAACATGATGGTCGAGTGCTAATTATGTTTATCATGCCTGCATCGTTGTAATTCCTGCAACACCAAAGGAAAGTGGTTTTGGCTTCTTGCACTTCCGTGTTGGAAGATGGTAATCCCTAGAGCTGACCTGCAGGTGGCAGCAACACCGTCAGACAAGAGAATAGCGGATAGTAGCAATCTTACTGCGGGAAAATAGGTGAAAAAAAAGGGAGAATTTTAAAAGTTGTCAAGTTAAAGAATATTGTGTGATGAGTAAAGTGAACCGGCCAGCTTGATATCAACTTTGACAGTATGTGCTGCCTGAACTAGAAAGAGTGGGACACCCCACTGTCTTACAGTATTTGAAAGTGACAGTGTTCCACTCTCAACTCAAGCCACCGCTCCAGCTCGAAAGCAACAGAACTTCCACTGCCTGCTATCAGCAGAGGAGCTTAATACCTCCCACACTTTTAAATGGATTCTGCCCTCTGTTGGTTTTAGGAGATTAGCGAAGGAGTGAGTCAGATGACATTGAACTAACTTGTTTTGGTGTCTATTTGGCGTTTCGTCGGCGTGTGTCTGAGTCAGGAACCCTTGAGGTGTATTGTTTTGGAGCCACACATGCTCGCTGTCAGGGTTTCGTCTGAGTGCGTCCTGGAAGTGTTGCATTTAAACTTTGCACAAACTTGTTGTTTTTTTTTCTCCATTCCTCCGTGGGGCCGAGGTGGCACTGAAATGTCCAATATGACAAGTCGACGTGTAGCTGCGCCAGAATCTTTTATTTGCTGTATTTTTTTTTCTCTTCGCCTCACACAGTGTAAGACACGATTTCAAGGTGAGAAAACGGGGAAGATGAAATGATAACCAGAAGCAGCATTCAGCAGGAGACAACAGGGCTCCCTGTAAGCCAGATAATAATGCATGTACAATACAGACCTCAGATGAAAATAAACGTGCATGATTCTGAAGAAGTGTTCGTCCTTTCAACTCGTCAATCCGACTCCAGAATAAGATCAAAAACTAGCAATATCCCACTGTGCAGGTAATGAAGCTCCATTTTGTCTTACTCGGGCGAGCGTGTCAAGTTATTGATTTGACGAGACAAAAAAAAAGGAAGGCAACAAAGATCCCCAGTTAATGGGTGTTGGTAGGAACGTGTGAAATTAGCATGCGGGGGAGACCAGTGCACAGCCTGTGGCGCATGCAGGACAAATTGCATTTCCTCACCAGTAAGCGGGGGATTCACTCCAATAAAGGGCGAGAAGAAAGAAGCAACTCGGACATCTATCGACTCAATCAAAAAGTCAAGTAGTTGTTATTGTGCCATTGATTTTTTCCCCCCCGCTGCTTTGGCTGCCGGTAATCAAGTCGAGGTTCTCGTCGAAGTTTACGTCGCCGAAGCTCTGGAGTGACCCGACGTAGCCGTTTCCGGCCTCGGTGCTGAACAGCGCCAGGCAGCCACGGCCGTCTCGCCTCCCGTCCCAGATCCAGGTCTCCCGGTGAGACCCTGGGAAACCTGGTCTCGCAGCCCGACGCGAAACGCCCGGCGCCTCTTAGCGAGGCATGACACGGTGGGCGCGCGTACTGTGTCAAATGACATGGCACCACCACATCAAGTGCTGCAAAGAGGGCCATCGTCATTTCACGTAGCTGTGTGAGATCAGGCTGTGAGGCACTCGCGAGGGTGAGGGGCAGAATAATCCCCCCAGCTTGTTCTGGTCCTGCTCGCCACGGTTTTGCCTCCCTGTTTAATGCTAAAAGACTGAATTAATCCGACCTAAATTGTATAATTTAACTCCATCTGAAGAGCAATGAAATCGGTTTAGGGCTCTAAGTAATGCAGATATACTGAATTGACTTCTTCCAAACGTGAAATCGAGCTCCTGGTTCAAATGCTTCTGCCAGTCATAGTTTCTTCACCAGTGTTGTGATTCACTTTACAAATGACTCAAATTATAGATTTCAACCATTTGTTGATTCACGTATTATTTTCCCTTTCGGACCACCCCATTCTTGGTAATATTCGACGTGAATGACTTTCAACCAGTGGAAAACACGCTTGCTGAATCTACAGCACAGCACATCATTTACGAAGCAGGTGAATTGTTTTCTTTTTGGTTCATCTGATCCATATTTTATGTTTACGTTCCAGTGAAGCCACAATGTGCAACTTATATATACGCTCAAACAAGTCACTAAGGAAAGCATTCCTCAGTATTCAGGGAAATAGTGCCATAAACTTCAATGTACCATAAATGTGCTGTAATAAAGGTCACGCTGCCGCAGCCTGCTGCACTCAGGAGATTATGCGGTGTAAAGTCCATTAGAGAACAAACATATTTTGTGCAGAAAATACTGCGCGGTGTTTATCTTGGTGGGACTTCGGGGACATTATCAGGCTGGCGGGGAGACAAAGAAGTGTGATATTTGTTTGTGATTTGCTGTGCGACACAGCGTCGCGTTTTCCTCCTCAAAAGGCCCAGTGCGCTCGACACGACTGTTTGATATTGTTTCAAGGAGAGTTTGTGGGTTTAGCGGCAGTTTGTGGAGGCAGGAGAACGGATTTGCATGCAAAGAGAAAAGAAACTAATTTGCAGAGTCTACGTGTTTGGTAGAAATGGTTACGGACATCGAGCCGAGGCTCGCCGTGCGCGTGAGAGTGAACGCCTACGCGCACGCCGTCGGTCGCCTGCTCGGTGATTTTCTATTATCGCCGCAAAGTGGAAAGTTCCAAAGGGCTGGAGAGGAACTACGACGAAAAACCGAGGAGTACGCTGGCTGTCAGGCCTTTTAGTGAAATTACTGGTGAAGCGCAGTTTTGCTGCTGAACCAGAAAATATCAGCCCGTGGGATGCTTTCATTGACCCTCATTTCTCCTTCGGCTGCAGTTCTGCCCAGCAGTGCGTGTGTGTGTGTGTGTGTGTGTGTGTGTGTGTGTGTGTGTGTGTGTGTGTGTGTGTGTGTGTGTGTGTGT
>JASSRZ010000016.1:9506517-9536060 GCA_032164315.1 Malacoctenus gilli
GTGTGTGTGTGTGTGTGTGTGTGTGTGTGTGTGTGTGTGTGTGTGTGTGTGTGTGTGTGTGTGTGTGCGTGCGCCTGCCTTTTCATGAGGAAACTCTCTGTCACCCCCCCCCCTCCTCCCACCTTACCCCCCGTGGAAGTAATTTCCCATGCAGGCCTTTGGCAGGACAGTCAGTTGATTCTCCAAGGACCCCCTTTACCTCACCTTTGTTCAAAGCCTCAGAGTGGCCTCGCACGGCACGAAACTGTCTGCACTGCGTGTGTGTGCATTTTTTAAACACTTTGCCCAAACAGCACATTTGACTCAAGAGTTAAAGTTTCAACTGGCTCCAAAAAAAAACGATGCTGATGTCATTTGCGTGAAATTGTCGCCGGTGAGTTTTGCAGAAAACCTTTGGTCATTTCTGCTTTTGTGACTTTTGATTGTTCTTCTTTCCATCACATGTGTCTGCATTTTCAAGTAGAGGCACTGATAGCAATGATAACAGCAACAACATTAAAGTGGTCCACACATTTTGGATGTCTTTGTCTTTGTATGCAAGTCCACAATGACAGAAATTCATCAAGCTTTTTCTCAAACACCATATTTCATTCTCTCTCGATCGTCTCCCTCAGCCCCCATAGACGCCCCTTTAGAAACAAGCAGAATGAGGCTCTTCCGCATTAAGCCCCACCGCTACAATGATGCAGGACGCCTCTGATTGGTTATCTCCTGGTAGCAGTTCAAGAAGCGTAGAGAAATTGTCCAATCACTGAGCCCCTCCCCCTGTGACATCAGTAAAAAACTGTCGTGAAAAAAACTCCCTGAAACATACCGTTTCTACCACCATCGAAACTGAATGGAGAGGCACGCTAGACATCTCAAACATGAGTTTATGTGAAAAGAGGGGGCGCTGCTCACTTGTCTGAATGAGCTTTCAACACTATTGAACTGTGACTAGCTGAAAAAAGTCAAAATAGCATAATAGGGCCTCTTTAATAATAATAAGCGTGATGATCATAGCTTTACTCATATACCACTGTTTGAAGTTAGAAAATGCTTTAGAAAGACGTTACAAGGAAGTTTGCAAAAATTCCACGACTTGAACACAACACAATGAATCTGTAAGTTCGTGGCAAAGGCTGTGAGAAAATCCAAACTGAACTACTACTATATGTATATGTCAGTCAGTATAGTGACACGACATGAGTGGGAAACTGTGAAATTGTCTACACATACACACACACACGCACACAGCCGCTCATCATTGATGCACATCTCGTGAGCCGCTTCAAAGTGTTCTTATGGCTTGATAGTTTTACACCCACCTGCCTCTGGGCCCCTTCTTCTGAGCCTTCCTGATAGTGCTGACACAGCCAACCTGAGCCTCCCATATCTCTCTTCCCTCTGCCTTCAGAAAGGTCAGTCTGCTCTGCCCTCTCCTCACATTCCCTCTCCTCCTGAAGCATCATTCACTGCCACCCCCACCCCCACCCCCACCACCACATTCATTAGTCTAATGAGTTCGGCTCCTATCCACATCGCCAATGTCAGCCGACAGTCACACTTATCAGCCCGTCTCCAAGCAGCCACTCCCTAAAAATGTGATCTGCATCTCTGGCCGGATCGATAGTGCAAAGAACAACTTCTCGTCGTCTCTTTCAAGGTGAAAACCACGGATAAATTGAAGCCCTTCCAGATGCGACTCTGGGTGTTTGAATTCGAGTCAAAACCATTTCCATTTCTATGACAACCTTGAAATCTAAAAGAGTGCACCAAAGTTTGCCAGCGCAATAAAACTACTTTGTGGACTCGTGTTTGCTGTTTTATGAAGCTGTACTTTTTTAGCATTGATTAGATAAAGATTTTAGTTTATTTGTTTGTTTAGGAGTTAGTAACTGACTCGTACTTTAAGGGCATGACTGGTATGTACATATTTTCTTAATTTTTGAGCATGATCGGTCAACAAAAACAAAACAAAAACAGCCTAGACCAAGAGTTTTGTGTATAACTTGATTGTAGCATAAGCAATATATTTTCTTTTTTACTTTATGCATGTGCTGGATCAGTTTCAACGTGTGTCGACCTTTCGGTGTATTCCTTTGTTTTATGGTGAATTCACACGAGAGTTGTTGGAGTTTGCTTACCCAGAAAGTGCACAATGAAAGGCCGCTGGGGCGGTCGAAACAAGTGAACTCCGGTTTCCCTGGAAACGCGGGTCTCGCTTCACTTGCTTGTACACCAAAGAGCAAAGGCTCCACCAAAGGGGAGGAAGCTGCATCTGTGAAACTACAGCAACTATGTTTGCCTTCCCAGATGTCTGTGTCCTGTCCTGGCCGATCAATGAGCCCCCATACGATATCAGCTTTTGTAGGAACTGTACCGAGCTAAAAGTCCCGTCGCAAAAGAGGATCGATGCAACCCCATGCATTGGTACTCCCCCTGGTGACCCGAACGAATCTTAAAAGTCGCCATTTCAATGGTCGCGCCGGTTTACGACGCAGGGGGAGGGGGGTGGGGTGGCTGCAGCCTCCTCTCTCGACGTCGGCATCGAATGCTGCCGTTAGATAAAGCTAATTTTAGACTTTCCTTTCTTCCTCACCTTTATGCCTTCAAGGGGTTTGTTGGTTGGATTTCAGCAGGCGGCACGGCTCGGTTATGATCCGTCTGGGGAGGGTGAGGGGGGCGGAGCCGATTTGTGGGTCGCTTCTTTTGGGATCCTGTCTTCACAGATACGATAGGCCCTCCGAGACACGCCGCCTGCGAGTGAATCGACTTCCATTCTCACATCCAGTCGATCATATCTGGGTCAGAATATTTGGCTAATTAGACGGTGAAACAGTTTTTCGTGATTCCACAACAGGGGGGAAGGGGGGGGGGGGCTTGTGCCACAATAGGCATATTTCTCAAAGACAATAAGCCTGTGACTGCAATTCCCTGCTGAGCTTTTATACCTCCATTTATAACGACGTATCTCCTGCTCATCAGCACTATAATTTCCTGCAGAAATTGCATTTAGACACTTGGTATTCAATAGAGGGTGTTTATCAGATTATATGAGCCTGTGCAGTCTAATTTGCATGTTTCTGAGGGGCTCGCGTCATGAATCCGGAGCTCACATTTGAATGCAGGAGAGAGCGGGTGCAGATTCGATTTGGTCTCCGAGCTCTCGGAGCCACTCTTTCAAAAATGCCCCCCACCCCCCTCCACGTGTTTGCTTTTCCTTTTGCACCATTCTCGATGAGCCCCACCCTCTTTCAAATGAGATTTGCGCACATCCCACAGGGAGGGGGGACGAAACATGCTGATAGCGCTGATCGTGCTCGCCGCAGCTCATCTGTATTCTGTAGGAGAAAACAATAGAAAAACAAGCTTCGGGGCATTCTGTTTACTTTAACGGAACGAGTTGTTACATAATGAAAAATTACATAATTTTAAAAAAGCTTGCGAAAAGTCAGCTGGATGCACATAAATCCATAGTACTTGGGCTTCTTGAGGCTTCGCCTCTCTTGTTGGGCCATCCCTGTAAACAAAGGGGTCATCAACTAAAACTGTCATTTGGTTTGTTTCCGTTGCTTCCTGTCTTTTTTTCCTTTTGGACACACTTTGTGTCTGAGAGAAGCTTCAGGTTGTGCTGCCGCTGCCGTCCGGCTTCAGCCGTTCCGCGTTGTGACTCTTGTTTGGAAACTGCTTGACAGATTATCAGAACAGTAATTAGTCTCTTGGATATTGCTGCTGAGAGCAGCGGCCAAAAGTAGGACTGATTCATATTGCTTTATTGAAGAATAACTTCGAGCCCCTTTCAGAAAATATAGACATTGACCTTTTAAATAACGAAAGTATTTATCTTCCAACTTGAATAAACTCCTCTCATAACCTGTCTTCATTTCCCCAGCCATGCACAATTTCTGCGCCATGTGCTTTTGTCTATAAACGCGGTCTGATGGATAGCGTACATATCCCCGCCGCTGCACTCCTGCCCTGTCCGTGACACCCAGCTGTCACCGCTCTCGCCGAGTAATTGACAGTGGTGACTTTTTATTTGTTCATACAGAGTGTGGAGAAGGACGGAAATGTCATGAATCTGCTGATGAGATTTCTCTTTTTACGGTCATGTCTGCCGATGGCCGTGGCGATTGGCTCGGTTTGTGGAGCGGTTCATCTCCCCATCCAAAGGTTGGCGGTTTGAGCACCTGTCTTGCTATGTCCGGGAAATGTAGCAAAACACCCCCCTCCCCCCAAGTTGCTCCAAACGGTCTGTGAGTGCTTGAACGAGTGAGCAAATGCGATTTGGTGACCTCTGGAGCGATATAAAGCGCTATATAGAAGACTAAACCTCAGAGGAATGAGGACGAGGAGTCTGCCCGGTTACTCGAGCCACGGCTTCCTTTCAAGCAGACAAAGAGTGAAATATGTCACGAGACGAACTGGAAACAAATGCGTCGGGGCCGCTTTTCTTTCGTTCAGCGCTGTGGAGGACCTATTCAAGTTTTCTCCCAGACTAACGGGCATTGTTATATTTTTGTTTGTTTGTTTGACTAACACCAGTCGGGATCCAAGGGAAAGGGATGAATATTTAATCAGCGTTACCTTGTTGGCATCCGTTAGGCCGTCTTTTTTTTGCAAGGTTGCAAGGTGGGTTTTTATTCCTACAAGCACAGCAAAATGAAAGCCAAGCAGTTTGTGTGGATTTTTTTTTTTTAGAGCGCCGCTTGTCACTTTAGAGTGTTTCTGAAAAAAAAACACATGAGTCAGAAATTGTACTGGTCAGGCTGAGAGAACATTTCCATCCATGCGGCGGGCCATTTGTTATCCCCGCGAAGCGACTCGGGACAGAGGTGGGAACAACAACAAAAGAACAGGAATGTGTAACTAAACTTTCACGCTACGGATTTTATCTTTGGACTTTCAACAAATTCAGTATTAAACTAAAGAAATTGCTAGAAATCCTATTTTTATAACACTGAGGGTAAATCTTGCTCTCTAAGCCAGTTATCACTCGGAAGAGGCGATTGAGCCCCTTCACATGCAAGTTGAGAAGTGATTTCCAAACATGCCGCACCTCCTGACCCAGGGAGTGACACTGGTATTAGTTCTGCGGGTATCCTGCGACACATCAGGGCCCAGCATCCACAAAGAGGCCGGGAGACGTCCCTTTATTTCCAAGCCCCAACAGACAGATGGTGAGTCTCTTCTATAACGCATAATCTCCCAGCAAAGCTGAGATAAAACAGCTTTTAATACTGTAAAATCCCGTGGTTTTATCCTCGCTGTGGTGATACCACACATATGGCTCAACATGGGGGGGAGGTAAGCAGTGCCTGGGCAGACGTCACGTGACCGCTCCGCCCCCTTCCATTGGACGATCGCTGTAGTTAATGTTACAGTTTCTCGTGAGCACTCGGGCTTTAAAAACACCTCGGTGTTCTCTGAAGGCTCGCGTGACGGCGAACGGTTGCCGCTCAGCTGATGGACGTCCTGCAAAGTTCAAAACCAGATATTTGATCTGAATTAACGCTCAGATGCCAGCAAAACAAGAGATTAAGTGCAGTTCAATAGCAAATTTAGACTCATTTTTTTCGCTGGTTCATTTTTAAGGTTTGTAGGCTTACGTATAAACATACCGAACCTGGATTGTAAACAATATTTCTACTTTAATGACAATTCTGATTCATTCAGTCACTCGTTGGCTCATCCGTCCTCGAGATCACTTTCTCCGTCTCAGGGTCACAGGTGGTGCTGGAGCTAATCTCGCCCAACATCAAGTGAAAGCAGGAAACAGCCTTTAGAGGTCAACAGTTAATCACAGGGCAAACACGGGACACACAGTGACTTTCACTCCCATGACCAGTTCAAGAGTCTCTCGTTGAGCTCACATGTATGTTTTTGCACTGTGGGATTAAACTGGAGAGGACAGAAAAAAAAGAAACGAAGCAAACTCAGCATAGAAAAACCTCACCCATCGATGACTTTCTAAGTTATTTTACAAACTGTATTGTAATATATGTGTATATGTAGTATAAATATTTATGCATCATTTTTTAATTTATTTGAGTGTTTAGATTGCGCTTTGTCTTGTCATTTGACTGAGAATCAGAGCATCACTTAAGACAAAAAAGCCAAGCTGCAGATGTGCAAATTACTTGAATCAGGGGAAGATTCCAGAGAGAAGCAAAACAATTCTAAGAAAAAAGCTTTGGTACCACCGAGCAGTTGGTGGACAGATGCACAGCAGCATGGAGCACGCACAGATGCACAGGCAACAAAGGCGGGCGGTTAAACAAATCGACAGGCGCACCAGATACCGGCAGTGGAACAGCCTGCCGCGGCCCCCGTATAACATATAGATTGTCACACCTGCAGGTGCACATCCAGGCACGGAAACGGCAGTTTGGGGGAAAAAATGAAGCCCGTATTGCCCGTGAAGTAAAAGAGAAAAACACAGCAGGGGGAAGAAGAATGAAACTCTCCCGCTCGCATCTTCAATACCTGCTCCGTCCAGGGTTGAGGAGGGGGCGCCAGAGGCAAATCGAGCTGATGCACGATGAAGGGAGGGGGGGTACTTTCTGGACAAACACAAAGAGACAGACCACCGCTCGCACTTGCGCTCACATCAATGGACAATTTACAGTCGTGCGTGTGGGAGGAAGTTGAGTCCTCGGAAGAAAACACACACATGTGGCAAGAAAAACATACAAACTGTACACTGAGAGGCCCCATCTTGGAACAGTCCTGGGCCCCTGTGCTGTAAGGCGAGCATGCCAACGACCACGCCGCTGTGCATAATCAAGAATGGCTCATTGGTTGATTTCATGGTAAAGGCGTTTCAGACGCGTGCTGCAGTCGTGCTCCGGAGCTTCAGAGAGCTGAGGCGACCCGGCAACATTCATCCGATCAGACCGTGATCGAGTGCAAGCGTGTACATGTCAGAGGTGACAATTATACCGGAGCATGTTTCAGAGCAGCAAACACGGTGCGGATGAGAGATGAGCTCGAGGAGGGGGGCTGCGGAGCTGAAAAGGAGAAGACATTTATAGCTCTATCATGGAAATGGATTTCACTATTCATTACCCCGGGGACTGATGACATGACTTTTAATGTTGAATCATTGTACCATGACTTGTCCTATCCATCCGGCCCTCAATACTGAACGACAATTAGACTTTGCGCATTACTGCGCCTTTATCATATTTAGCGTGCGCTCCCTCGTATATTTCATAAAGTATTTAAATCGGCCGCTGCGTGACAGCTGAACGCCCAAACAGCAGCAAAAAAGTCGTGAGCAAGTCTCCTCCCTTCGTTTTCGGCTCATCCCGCTCGCTTATCCCATCCGAACGCTCGCTTCTCCTGTCGGGCGACGCAGACACGCACGAGTCCGCGCACGAGGCAGCAGCGTGATCTTCCGCCACTGTTCTCCTAAGTTGTCGGCTTGTCGGCAAAGACTTTTGCAGCCATCAGCTTCGTCCCCAGCTGGGGTGGGGAAACGTTTTTCCCCGGCTGCATCGTGGATTGACTTTGTGTTGGGGTTGATGGCTGAGTTCAGAGCTCGCAAACGGCTCCGCGGTAACAAAAAAGCAAAGAAAAAAAAAGCCTAACATGTCCGTGCATTTGTTCAGTGCCATTTACAGATGAATCACCGCGCGTGAAACTGATTTATTGCTCAGCTGTTATCAGTGGCCCGAGCGGACGCCCTGAATTCATGGAGTCCCAGCACAAACAGGAAGTGTAATTTCGCAGGGAAATGGTGCAAAATTAAACTTGAGGATGCGTGTCGGAGGTGCATATTGTTACAAGCGGTACCGAGCAGCAGATGTGGCTGCCTGCAAAGTCAAGGGCAGCAGGAGGTGGGGGGTGGGGGGAGGGGACCCAAATATATTGATGACAAACGAAAATTTTACTCGGCTGCCATTTCTCGCGCTGGAACCGTCATTTATCAAATTAAACATGTACCAGCTGGCAAATTATGCACCAATTACACTGTAAATCACAGATGACTCTGCAGCATGACAGTGACTGCACACTGTTAAAACTCTCCTCGCAGTCGCACCACCCCCAGGAGTGCGCAAAGTGTCCCTTTCGCGCAGCCACCGACTTGATTCTTAACTCAAAACAAACCCCGCCTCTGTCTGCAAAGCCCCCCCAGCGTGCAAAACGGGGCCCAAGAGCCCGGGCGTCCCTATTCCCATGCCTGCGCTTTATTCTGCACGGCTGAGTTTTATTAATGCAATCCTTCCACATTATCCATCATTTCCTCGCTGGCGGGGTCTCGACGGTTAATTAGATGCCACATTTGTTAGAACTATATTAGGCATTAAATGCTGGAAAAAAGAACACAACAAAAAGCCCGGCGACAGTGACCCATGGACATCGGCAAAACAAATGATTATGTTAGGACGGTGTGAAATACAACATGGCGGAATGTTTTACACTGTTGCATTGAACAAACATGGACATGGGAGTGGGGGGGGGGGTTCATCCATCACCAAGTAAGACCAGTACTCGCTGTCACACGATGTTGAAATATTTATTACATCTAAGGCCACAGCTTTAGGTCACCAGGTTAATACACAAACCACAATGACTCCATGCCTAACAGGAACACAGACAAATAAACCATATTTACGGGCTTGTTTACTCACATACATAACATAAAGCACCATGAGAACGCGAACGTCCACCTGGTGGCCACAAGGTGTTATAACACGTCGCAGAAGTTACTGTTCTTACTTTTTCTCTAAATTTGATAACCCAACACATTTGCCCACCGAAAAAAACGAGGACCAGACAAAATTGATGCTTTATTAATATATGTAAAAGCAAAAACAATAAAAAAATAAAGTCAAATCTATTGTTTTATTCTAAGAGGTGCTACGAATGAACTCGGATGTTCGTTCCATATTAACTGAGTGACAGCGTGGAACAGTTTGTGCTGTCCATGTTGTCACTGGGGAATGAAGCCCAGGAGGAGGCATGCTCCTCGTGCTTTTGTGTGTGTGTGATAGATGAAGCGACTAAATGTATCATCCATCACCGATCCCGTCTTCTCCTACCATCGCTCTTTGATATGATAATACAAGAAGGTACGGCGTATATTCGCCGAGTTGTACGTCTGTTTGGTAATGGAAACGTATTACCATAAGATACCAAACAGTCATTCTTCTTGGCTGCTGCGCACCGAGCTAAGCACAAAAGCGCTTCCCAGCAGTGCTACCTCATGAGAGTGTGATTGATGTGGCACATCCTACCAAAGAAGTATAAATAGTAGCCCACGTAGTACAGGGCTGTGATTACAGTGGCAGCCTCCATCTGATCAGCCGAACACAATTCACGCATGCAATCAAGGGGAAGAACAGGAAGGACACAAATTAGTGAGCAGTTACAATGTTTTTCTGTATGGATTTTCACAACAACTTGCGTAATTGCACCTCAGGTGATGGATTGTATGAACTGCGAAGGTTACCAAGGGCAGAAGATGGCATCATGATTGGATGGTTTGTCTCATGTGATGAGATATGAATCATATGTGGAGGAAAAAAAGAAAGAAAACCCCCCCAAAGGATCTCTGTTTCCTGCAGATTTCCTTGTATAATTTGGGAATCTGGCACCACGACGCAGCGTTTTTACCAAATCAATAATGTCGGTAATCAACAAAGTGTCGCTGAAAAGTAGCCGGGTCCCATTGATTAACTCATCACCGCTGTGCCTCCTCTTTATATCCCCGTTTACCGAGCTGCGGCTGACGGATGCACCCGCTTACCTCGGAGCAGTTTCACAGCCCGACAACATCCCGGCGAACCCACTTACCCGAGATATGTTTGTAGAGCTGCAGAGAACAAACAAAACCCATCAGCTGTGGGCCACAGAGGCCCAGAAGAGATCGATAAAGATCTTCCAACCTAATTATAAGCGAATTCCTTAAAGAATCAACAGCCGTCGTAATCCTCAACTCCATTAATCCCACTGAAGAATCTACAGTAAATCCAGCGCTGTTTGTGTTTTCCTTCAGAAGGTTACCCGCTTGTGAGGCCGCTGCCTCTGTGTTGCGCATCTATCAAAGACACACCAAGAGCCGGAGTGCTTGCTGTTCAATCCCATTTTTAAGGATGAGTGCCGAGAGACTTTTGATGACCAGTGGACGTGCTGGTCCAAAAAGATGGCATCGGCGGGACTCTCGCTGTCTCAAAGAGATAAAAATCCCTTTCTGATTATTTTTACTCTGCAATAAACTCTAAACACACCATCACCTTAGAAGACCGCTGATTCAAAGGTCAGCTGGAGCCCATCCCAGTGGACGCTGGGCAACTGTCAGGTTACAGTCCGGACAGGGGAGCCTATCAAAGGCAGCCTAATACAAAATGACAGGATGATAACCAGTGCAACCCCCCCCCTTCCTCAACAAGAGTTTATTTACCAGGCTAAAAGAGTTTTCTCTGTGTCTCTGGAGAATTTATTCAAATCAGCCCGATGAGATACAGGAGAGCGGGAGGGAAATCGCACGGTGCGGTCGGACCCACAGAGGCCGTCGCAGTCCTTCAGCTCCTTGTGAGCTTGCGGAAGTTTATCCAGCGTTTTTATTTCCTAGCAACCCCCAGCTCGTCGAGGGCCCTTCGATAAACTCAGTAGATCCGACTTGCTGACTCGAATCCCGGCTGAACGTCTTAACCGGCAAGTACACTGACAAAGAGCCCGGAGCTCACAATCGATCCATGTCAGGGGGAGAAAAAATCATCAAAATGCAAAACAGGTGAAATATCTTGAGTGCTACACAAAATAACCATAGTGGGACACTTTTTAGTGTATTCTACCAATCACTGTTTGCTAACACACACCCATGTGAGTTATCCCAACGGCTTACTCTCTACATCAAGGTGTAACACAACCGCACACACTGGAAATACAATTTCTACCCTTAACTACTGATGCTTTTCTTCTTGGCCACCACATTGAGGTAAATGCCCTCAGGCTGTGCAACAAAGCCTCATAATGACTTAAATACAGTAAAATAATATTCCAAGGTATAATTAGGTTCTCTTTCTCTTTTTTTTTTGTTAAACCACAGTTTGTTAAAAGCTGAAACCCTGACGCTCCTTGTTAGCCTGTGTTCCCCATTCAGCGGTCTCTGTTTGGAGTGAAATAATTACACCTTGAGAATGACCCCCTTTTTTTTCCCGTTTGGGTTTGACACCAGCCTCAGCTGCGTGCTCCTGAGGCGCGCCGGTTTTCAAAGCACCGACTTTGATTTGCATACAACTTTATTCAGCATCGCACCAGCCTTGAATTAACCCTGACACACAGAGAAAGGCTGTCTCAGCCTTCTCTCTTCAGCCTCCTCCGTTACGACAGCGCGCTTGTCAAAGCCGTGCATCCGCGAGCGCAGCCGCCAACCTTGAGCACTGGGTGTACAAACATTTGCGCGCACGCACACACAGACACGCACACAAAACACGCACACGCAGGCACACACACACGTACGTGCTGCACATGTCAGGTTCTGTGATGCATTGTGATGTGAGATGCAGCTTTATGAAGAGACACGCTGCATAATTAGGACATAAATAGGCTGCGGGAAGAAGCAGACTTTGTTAAAAAAAACAGCTCAACTTTCTTTCACGGGGCCATAAAGCAGCGAGCTGAATCCCAAACGTACGAAGCTGGCTGCATTTTTATACCTGGAGTCTTTGCTATTTAAATCCAGTCAAGTAGCCACGAACAAAATACCGATTCTCATATTTTCAAGGTATAACCTACTTATTTAATTATTTTTGGAAAGGAGCAGCTTGTCCTCATTTTTTTCCACTCGAATGCTCTCTATTTTCACTATTTTTCATTTGTTGTTACCAAACGACAAATGTTTGGGAACAAATGTTTGGTTTTACTAGAACCAGCTCCATACAGCTGTTGTATAAAGGGCGCAGCAGCATCTATGGTTGGGGTTTACTTTGAAAAGTTGGGCAGAAATTGGATTTTCTTTGCTGCTTGTTCACCACATTATGACAAAAAAAAACTAAAGAATCAGATAGGAAGCCTGGAGCTTAGCTTAACGACTGCGTGCGTGTGAAAACACTGAGAAGCAATCATCCTGTATCATCTCAACATTTATTTCTTTTACTGTGTGGAAACGGTTTCAGTTTATAAGCCATCAAAACTCTGGAATGCAAATACATCTGGATCATTATCCAGGCTCTGTCATCCATCCATGTGATGTGATTATGCTCAGATTGGACTTGTTGTCATTTTATCTGTTGGCGCTGGTTTGTAACGAATTTCAAACTGTCTCGCGACGGTGAAGCATGCATGATGGGATCAATGCTCCAAAAAAACATATTAATAGCTTCCTCTGCAAAGATGAAGGAAAGAAAAACAAAAGGCATCAATATCAAGCGATGTTTACTCTGCATTTTGGAATGAACACAAATGCCCCCCCCACACACACACACACACACACACACCCATCGCTCTGGCGAGGGGTGAAACTTAAACGCGAGCGTCTGCCCTCACAGAAGCGTTCAATCTCTTAACATGCCTTTCATGCTTGTCATCCACTCGGAGAATGAGTTACCATGGCAACCGTGTCTCAGGCACAGCCCCTGGTGACAGCCTCGAGCCAGTACTCATACACATCCACACGGAGGCACACACACACACAGGGACACACACAGGGACTCACACACACACATGCACACACACACACATGCGCACGCAAACAAGCATGAGGGGGAGCAGGAGTATGAGCAGGTGAAATATCTACACATCAAAGAGAGCCACACTGACCTGCCCACTGCTGTTTTAAAGCTCCAATAAATTTCCCGCTGATCTCAGTCTACAGGTGGGGAAGGAGGGAGCGACTTCAAATGCCTTCTCAAAGGGAGAAAAAGGTGAAACTGCATGAGGTCCACAATGCCTCTATTTTCCCGCCACAGCAACACACAATGAATCATTGTAATCATACCTCTGAGAGGTGCCGTCGAAAGGTGACTTCTTCCTGAGATGTTTCGCTTGGCATTCATTCTGCTCCATTATTGTGCCTCACAATGAAAGTTCCACATTATGCTTTGCCTGAATTGCAAATCTTTAAGCTCTTTATTTATATATAGCAAAGTTGCAGCAAAGGCAACCTTGTATCTGAATGTCTATCTGGCATGAGCCTATTTGGTACACTCATCTCTCCACACTCATCTTATACAAAAAAAAAATACTGCACATTTCAGTCTTTTTAGAATAGACTGTGGGAATTTCGATTCTTTTTTTGCTATTTCCATTTGCCAACATGACTGAATAATTCATTGCCTAATTTCTCTGATGAAGCATTTAGTCATGATCCATGTCCTTTCTGTTTGTTTCCTCTGTTTTTCTCAGTGTGTGAGCATTCTGTTTTTCATGTCATTGTTTGTTCTTCACGGCTCTTTTATGTCTTTGTTATGTTTGCATCATTTTCGGTTTTCGCTCAGTTGTTTTCCCCACATGTGGTTTCATGCATATCTACTTTTCCTCGTCTTGCACTCCGGTCTTGTTTGTCACTTGCTGGGTTACCTCGATTGTTTCCATCTGTATCATATCAGTCCCTGTACCTTGTGTGTATATCTCAGTCTTTACTTGTGTTTCTGTCGCGGTGTTTCTTTTCCCTTCAGGTGCTTTCACTGATCCGTTCCAGCATTGATTTTCCTGCTCTTCCTCGTTTTTCCTCACTAGTCTGTTTCAACCCATCGTCCATGCATTTGTACATCCATCTTTTGTTGTCTTCCTTTCACACATGTGTGAAAAGCATTTGTTTTATGTGGGGATAACCCGGGGGTGCATCGTCATGAAGTGGCGAATTGATTCCAGTCGACAGGTTTTAATGTATGGAGGTTGCATGTTATGCCCAGTGCATAAATGGGGTTTTCATTGGGTTTTTGTGGCTTATACAACACGCACATAAATGTAGGTTGGGGTTGTTACTCTCCGTTGGATAAAGGCGTTGAGAAGATGGATGGGTCTGGAAAGCTTGAGACCAACAGTAAAGGCAGGTGCACGCGTTCACTGTCGGCGCCCTTGCGGAACTGCAGCACATTTCAAAAGCTGACCTCCATGACTCGGTGCTCATGAGTCTGACACACTTACTGCTGGCTTTCTCAACTAAAGTTGTCATTGAGCCACGTTCTCTGCTTTGCACACAGAAAAGCAGTCTGATTTCAAAATGTAAGTATTTGGAAAACTGCGGATACCCGGGAACGAATGTAGTTCATGAATGTGGCGTGAGGGCTTCTGAATCACAACAGGTATTCTGCTTTCCTCAGTAACTTTGCATCAAATGTGACAGACCTGGTAATTTGCAGTAAAAACAGGGAAGGAGACAAACAGTGAACAAACACCCTGAAAGAAGAGTGTTTTTGTTTTGACATTTATATATAACCACAACTGAAATAATATGCTTCCGCTTTCCTTCTTCAACACATACAAGACTTGTACAAATTATGAGTGTTAGATCGGCATCAATACCACTTCGAGGTTTATTTGCTATCAGACTGAAAAGAAACTTCAGTGTTATCACCCATCAGTCCTGCTGGTTTCCCCTGGACCCCCTCACTGCTGTCCCTGGAAACAGGGCTCCCAGATATCTGCACATGACAGGCTCTGAGACTCTTTCAATTACCTAACAGCGTATTACGGTGGCCCCTTCCTCACAAAAGCCATTTTTCCTGCTGGCCAGCCCGGCCTATCAGAGCAGTCACAATGAACTCTTTAGTTGCTGGCGATTAAATCTTTTTCCCATTTATATGCTAAGTCTGCCACAAAATGGTTTTGTGCCAACATCATCTTCCACGATCCTAATCTTTCTGACACAGGATGGAAATTTCAGTGGCCGCGCCCACTGAGCTGCCTGTGCCGCTCGCAACCCACCCGTCGGGACCCGCGCGGCACCAGGCTGCTTTTCATTGTCACTCCCAGGGAATGTGTGGACAGAGCGGCGACGACGTGTCAAACGTGCAGCCCGCGGCTCGAAAGAACCAACAGGGCGGTCCGACCCAGGCCTCGGGATCATCATGCAAACTGCTGTTTCTAATTCTGCCTCTTAATTTCTCTTTTAAATTAATGCTCATTCCTTTATACGTCGTAACACTGGGACCTACAAGCTTTTACCTGCAAGTTCATTAAGGAAGAATTCGTTCCAAAGGTCATTCTTTTACGTGCCACTCAACCTTGTTACTCTCATCCAATGCTCGCTCTCTCTCTCTCTCTCTCTCTCTCTCTCTCTCTCTCTCAGCTTTGCTTCACACCCTTCAAATTTCATTGCACCCTTTGAGTCAACCAAGACTCACCGTCCACCTCCTCCAAGCACCACCTCAACAACATGACGAGCCACAGAGTGTGTTCACGCGGCTCGTCTTGCAGCCAGCCACCTCCCCCTTCCACCTCCAGTGTCCAGACTCTGGGAGTCGTCCTCACTTCGCCATTCATCTGGGTCATTACCCTCGTCGCTGCCCTCATCACTCGAGTCTGACCGCTCGACCCGAATCCAATACATCTTGTTCCTTCTCGAATTGATCTCTCCTTATTGAAACTGCATTTGCATCTAATGAAATTACACCAGTTTCTGCGAGGATGAGTCGGTCAAAGTGTGCTGCCTGCTCACTCTGGTGAGTGGCTGCAGGCTTTTGCCAGTAAAAGGTGAAGAGGCGCCACTGCGGCAGGGCGAATTCCACGTTCAGTCAAGAGATTTCAGGTCGTTCCTTCAAAGGAGTCGTAGAAATACGTCAAGTGTGAATAATTTCTGGGAGAATCAATTCTTTTGTCAATGGTCAACCAAGTGTAAAAAAAAAATGCAGGCGGCCACTCTTATGCTATAATTTTACAACCTTGGTCCAGGTGAGGTTCAGCGAAGTCACATGCGGTAATAGATGTGTCTGACACCTGCGCTCTTCAAAAGAAGTCAGAGATGACGGCTTTTCCACGAGGCCCCGACTGTTTTTTCCGTCTCGTGAGATGCAAAAAAAGGAAGAAAAAAAGCAGAGGGACAAACGAGAGTGTGAAAACTTACTATCAGAGGCCTCGGGACAGAAACAGTCGTCTAAGACGAGACCGAGTGTCTGAGGACAAACGATGGTCCCATCGCCTCTTGTATGGAAAAGGCCCACGGCAGGGGGACCTGACAGATGGTGGCTGTTACTTGTTGACAGTTGCCTTTTCTTCCTCCTCTGTTTCTGTCTCCACGCTTGTCCTGGTCAAGCCAGAACATGTAGAACAGATAGGCTCTGTGAGCTTCATTTTTTATGGTATTTGCACGTGAACAAGTTGCTGTTGTCTGTCTGTTTTCTTCCGTCCGAAAAACCAATCAAACAATGGGAACTTGCAGGTTTAATAGGTGTTTTTTATTTCCAGCCTCCGCCTTGCTTTCAAATCGATGCAACCTCTCGTTTTCCTGGCAAAAACACACCAATGCACCTGCGACGATGCAGCGGCACCCCCCCAAAATTCATTCCTCTCAGGCAAAGCAGGCTGTTTGGTCGCTACGACCGAGCTTGGTGGTGAAGCAGCTTATTGGGCTGTAATGATGTTCTCTTATTATTCCCAGGACATCCAGAGAAAATGAAGTGAAAGTATTTTGGGGGGTTGGGGGGAGGGGGGGGGGGGTGAGAAGCGGCTTAGAGGGGGCTCGGCCCATCATTAGCCGCTGCATGCTAACACTGCAAACCCTAATGAAATATTCAGTGTTGTGCTGGGACGTCTGAAGCTTTCTCCTGCTTCAACAAGATTACTTTCATTTATTAGGACACAACAATGGGCCGAACAGAGGAAGTAAAAGCCCCATACAAGCTCCCCGATGTATTTATGAGGACTCACATCTATCAAAGTCGACGTCTTTCTTTTTTTTTTTTTTTTGTCAGACGAAACGCATGTAGATGTGTCCTTTTTTTCTTGATTTATATTTCATACGCTGCGCTCGTGCGTTGGGCTTTACAAGTGTATATTCAGTCCACTGAACTTCTTGTTCCATGTGGAAGATGGGTTTCATTATGCACCGATGAACATCAGTAAAAGGAAAGTTTTCAGTTCATTTGAAAAAAAAAAAAAAAAAAAGGAGGGGAGAGCCGGGGCAAGCCGACACGCGGTGTCCTTCAAAATCGAACCGCTGCTTTGGCTCTCGACGACTCGCTCCGCGCGCCTTTAATTTGCGAGTCGATGGTCCTTCAGTGCTCCATTCAAGAGCCCTCACAGCTCATTGACAAGATGGGCCGCTGACTGAATAAGCCATCATATAGCCATGACATACAACCTCACACCTCCGTGCTCGCAGGCCATCAATATACACTTGGCCGATTTTCTTTCTGCTAATACAACAATCAATCTGCTGTTTATTTGAAAGGGGTTGGAGGGTGTTCATGGTTCAAGAGTGTCACGCGGCTGGTTTCTGCTCACTCTGCCTCCGCGTTACGGGACTTCGCTTTTGGGGTTTTTTTTCGCAATTTGGCGAGGAGACTGCAAACGATGCATCAGACGCAGCCCGTATTTAATGCCAGAAAATGAAATCCGCAGCACAAACGATTGTCCCGGAAGAGCCACTGAACACGTTTATGACGATCTTGTCAATTATATGAATGCAGGCACATTGCGGATATCGTCCTCGGCCGCGCGTCCGGGCATTGTTGCCCGTATGGGTGGAAATGAATCACATTATATCCGACGAGCGTTATTTGATGCATTCTGCTCTCCGGCTGCGCGCTCCGGTGGGCCTCGGCGGTGAAACTGAAGCAGTGCTCCAAGCACAATATGTTCTTTTCGAGCTCCCACCATGAAAACTGATAAATTTCTCGGAGAGTGAATGACAGCAGACTCAGAAGGACCCACGGTGCAGAGCCAGCGCGAAGGGCTCAGGAAGTGTATATAGCCTGCAGGGCGCTGCTGACAAACCGGTCATTTGATACACTTACAGGATTCGGTCTCAGTGCTGCAAAAGGCTTTTTTTTTTTTTTCCGAACCGACCCAAGGACTCGGGTCGCTCGGTCCGGCCTCGTGGTTGTGATCGAGCGCATGGGCTCTGACTGAAAGGCCCACGAGGAGGGGAGATAAGAGAATAAATTAAAGAAAGGAACTTGATTGCGAGAGAAACAAAAGTGTGTTTTGTGGCTCTCCTGAAGGATGCTGGCTTTACCTCCTTTCACCCTGACTGCGAGAGCTGCTTTTCAAAGTGTGTAGGTGGAAGGCTGCTGTTTCTCTCGTTGCGCTGTTGTGAGGTTCGCCAGATCGGAAGTCGCGCTTGTGCTCGGAAGAAAATTACAGCCTGTGTCTTATCATCACCACAGGATCCATAATTTAAGCAAACTAAGTTTTATGTAACTTTAACAGAGCCAGAAGTCACAGGATTGATAACTTGTACTGATGCGTTTCTTCTTTCGTGGTATCAAACAGTTTCTTGACTACAATACACAGACATTAAGACAGCCAGCCGCTCTCTTTTAAGATAAAAAAAAATTGTTCACAAACAGAACACTGAAACTACTGTTTGTCGTTTATTCTTCGGCAGAATGGGCGCGAAGAGAAAAAATCTCCAGTCTGTAGCTTCGCATTACACACACTCATGAACCACAAGCGCCCGTCCAGGCGCAGACAAAAGGTTTCGGTTTTCCTGCTCGCGAGACGGGCGCGACTGGAGGAGGAAGCTGGCAGCGCGTCGCAGCGAGCTCGATCCCTCAAAGCGCGCAAAAACCCACCTTCTGCCAGTTGGCATCCACGCTTCCATAATGGCTTTTACATTAACAAAACCCATCAGTCTTTCAAATTGCCACAGTTCCCCCTCATCCCCGGGCAAAGATCACACCAGATGAGAGGGACTGTTAATGCTTACTCCATATTAGGAGCTCATCTATTTAATCAGGGACGCTGGAATACGGTGCTAAAAAGCGATGTAAATGCAGCTTTCACAAACACAACCTCCCCATTCAGTTTTTGATTCAATGTCGAAAATTGAGAGCCCTCATTGATCCCGTTTCAATTCCTTTTCAGCCCTCGTTTGAATCCTTTCTTTTGTAATTGCTCTGATGTATAAAGTGTTACTTTACAAAGTCCCTTCCTGTGTTTGCTGTGTAAACAGTGAACAAGCCTTCAGGTCAGGAGGCTGAAACTCCTTCCTCAGCGTATTTATGGCGCCAGCTGTGCCGCCTGTTTTTACTTCACTGCTTTGTCTTATTGGAATCAATGGGAGACCAAGGTGGCTCCCTCCATTAATTCAGTACCGTGAAACCGTCACTGTGCGCAAACCCTGAAGTAACACATACCAGACAAACTCACTGTTGTGTGCCCTTGGCCTCCTGATAGAGACCCCCCCCCCCCGCCCCCGACACACACACATTGCTAATGACCTGCGCTCATCGCCAGAGTTACTGTCTGTATTTTCTCTCCTGATTTGAATGAGACCTCAAATCGGCAAATCGATGAACCCCCCAAGCCCCCCCCCCAATCTTCCGACGGCAGAACACCAGCACAGTGGCCTCAATGCGCCATGGTTTAAATTCATGGTACACGAGTCAATAAGCAATTTGAGATTAGGGCTGTATTATTGTTGCACTCACTGGATAAAAAAAAAAAAAGATGCAATAGGCTCCAAGGCAATGTCATTTCACTTGTGTTGCAGTTTGTTCTGAATAAAATGGTTCTGAAAGAAAGAGATTTGGCTCCACAAGCAGTAAAAAAAAAGTATATTTAAATCTCCAACGCTGGCATAAACAAAAACTGTCAAGGCAGCAACTCTCCGTTCACCTCGTTGGTTGTGTTGGTGCATAATGCTGCGCCTTGCTGAGTCAAAACTGCAGAACGTTTACTTTATCAAGGTCTTCCGAATGAATTCACTTTAGCGGAAGGTAATGAACTTGATATTTCGTTTGAGTATAAATACAAGGACTGCACAGCTGTACAATGGAGGACACTGTCGCGAAAGCAACAACATGATTGGTTTCAACTTGCTGACTCCTCAACAGAATCAACAGAGCAGCTTTTAAACGGTTTTAAGCATGATGGTTTGTATTGGTGATCGTCCTTTTGTTTGATAGATGGAGGAACAAGGGACTAAATGAAACACAACGACTTCAGTGTAGTGAAGTTAATGTCCCTGTTTTGAAGAAAGATTCCGTTGCGACTCTGCCTCCACATTCAGATGCACATGCCAGAAACAACAGGAACCACTCTGCCCACATGTTGATACAGTGGTCTACACGGCTGGCTCTCAGCGGGAACACCCCTCGTTGGAGCCTGTGTCTGCTTTCGTGTGCACGTCAGTTGGTACACGTGCTTCTTTCATCGACATCATGTCTGTGAGTACACGGTCACCTGTTTCTCTTTGTTCACCTCGCGATGGCCCACCGGCCTGTACCATTGTGTTCCCTGCCTTTCACCTGATGTGAGCTGTTGGATAGAAAAAGGACGGACGGATACAGACGTGGCTTCTGCTCAGCGTCCTGTTGTGCAGCAGTTGAAACAAACAAAGTGTTGCATTTAATTTGCAATTTCAGACATTTGAACATCGCTCCAGTTTACCAATAAATTACAGACAGACCACACGAAACTAATCAAGATGAGTCCAAATGTCAGGAAAATATTAGCTGCTGTCTGCGGGGACGAGCGTGACAGAGATGAAATATTGCTTCAGGAGCAAACACAGGGGTTGTAACAATTTGTCTCGGTGTGAGGCATCAATAATTCTGCACCTCAGGACTGGGATCATCCATCTCCCTGTCTCTCCTTTGGCAGTCATCATTTTATTAAAAGAAAAAAAAAAAAACACACGCCGCGACTGAATTTACATTGTCAGAAAAAATGTATGAAAATTGTGCCGTCCGTTAACGAAAGAGTCAGTCGGCGTTTCATTGTCTCCTGGGGGGCAGTTTTCGGTTCACTTCCATCACAGATCATCGGAGAAAGAGACACCAGATAGGCTTAAGACGCAAAAAGACGGATGATGACATAAGATAACAAAAAAATCTACATCTTTTTGATAGTAGAGAAACAGCCCGAGCTTTTTCATCAGTTCATATTAAAAACAAACAAGCAGATGACATGAAAGGAAATTTGGAGCTCGGGCAATAAGGGAGCTCAGGATGAGGAAAAAAAATTGGGTTACACAGCAAGCTGGTGTAATCAAGTGCGTGGTTGGAGGCAAGCTGATGGGGGACTGGGGGCAGGTGAAGAGGGTGCAGCAAAGCGAGCCTCCTCCAAAAGGACGGGCCAGGTCAGATGAAACAGTAGCTGGAGACCAGGGGGTGGAAACAGGGGGAGGGATGATCAATAGAGCAGGAGACACACGGGGCAGGAACTGATACGATAACACACGAAGCAGCTTCGAGCGAGACAAAAAAATAAAACTCGGGAAAAACAAACAACAGTGACAAATGGAGGGGACTTTCTAGACCAAAGCTCAGCGTCACCCAAGTGTTTGGACTCGGTGAGAAAGAAAAGTTTACTGAGTGGTGATGAGCAGGAGGCACATCCACACCAACCTGATCTAACAGAAGCTGATCATCTGAACTGCATCTGACAAATGGCTTGGTTGTTTGAACAACAGAATCTGTGTGCTGATGTTTTAGTGGTTGATTTTTTTTCGTATCGCGTGAAAAAAAATGTCCCGGGTCCACACTCGGGTTGCTCTGACCGAAACCCTGCAGATGCAGTCACTCGGTGTGATTGTGCATCTGTCTGTGTTTCCTCTGGGATGGATCAGTGACCTGAGCTGGGAAAAAAAAGGAGATACAGAGGACGGGTGGATAAATGACCGAGACGGGACAAAGAAGACATTGTCGTAATTTTAGCCGATGATGCAGGATTTAGGCGTAAAAGATGCTTGATCTGTTCAGGGAACTCACTGTAGTTGCTTTTTACTGGCAGAAGAACTTACGCCTTGTGCTTTGTGCTTCTTTAGTGCCAATTTCCCAAAAAACAGGTAAGTTACTCTCACTAATTTTGCACAAAGTTAAAGAGACACCGGCAATATTTGAGCAAACAAATAAACCGTGACTGTGTGACCACTTACCTCTCTGAAATGAAGGTATAAACATAATTAGTATCTACTCGCACTGAATAAACTCACAAACATGTAAAGCTCGTTTTTTTGCATCTTGAGTTCAAGAAAAAAAATCCCAAACTCATACTTCTCACCATCTCCACACACGGCCCCTGTAAAACGGAGGGAGGCAGCTTGTTTGCACTAACAGTCAGACACGAGCCAGAGTCCCCGCCACCCCCCCCACCCTCACGCTCAAAATAGTACACGTGAACGTGCGTGCCTGCGCTTGTGTTTTATTCATCGAGTCCCTCTGCAGCGTGTCGGCGGTAATCGCACAACATGTTCGAATGTGAAACTCTACAGGACCAATTTGGCCGGCGCGTGGCGGCTCGACTCCATTTGCCGGTTCCATTTCATTAGGTCTCTCTGCCGCGGCTGAAAAGAGACCCCGTTTTCTCGCGTCAACCCCCTCTATGTATAATTAAATCACTGTTGCTGTCATTTCACGCGTTTGTGTACTTTCATGTGAAATACAATTAGACAATAATCGTTATCAGCTTTGCGCAGGGACCCGCCGCACCCGGCAGCTGGCGTTTTTCAATTGGCGGTTCCATTAACAAAAGTGGAGTAAAGCACAATAGAATTCACTCTGTTAATCACGCCTGTTTTGTAATTCAATTCAAATAATAGAAAACACTAATAATTTGGAGATCTTTTTTAACCCCCCCCAATTATTGCTGCCGATTATCACATCACATTAGCACCACAGATTTGGTAATACCACGGGCTTGTGCTGGATGGGATGTCATCAAGCTCTTTCTATTGTCATCACTGCGGGAGTGCAACGCAGAGATGGAAAAATATACTGCGCTGTCTCCACAGACTGATATGCTTTATTCATTTTTCCTGATGTTTGCCGAGTGCGTGAGCCCTCCGTCCATGCATATTGTCCCAATTAAACATGACATGGTTTGTGCACTCAGCGAGGTAGAACTTGGCTTGTACGTCGCAACACATGAGGGAGTCACGAACGGCTGCAAACAAAGGTGGAAACAGAAATACATCTCGAATGCAACGGGCTGTTTTTATGCAGCAACCTGGCATTTGGCTGTTTGGTTGTTAAAGCGGTTCATTTTGACGTCCAGCATGTTTGGCGCTGCCTCAGGTTCAAGAGAAAGCACTGATGTATAGGTGCTGAGTCCAAAAACAAAGTGGTGTCTCTTTTAAATGTCATAGAATTGTCAATAAAGAGAAAAAGAAGTGAAAACACACTAAAAAAAAAACAGATAATGAAAGGAAATGTTGGCTCGTACCTGAAATGATCAGGATCTTAACGCTGTCGGCCCTGCCAGAGAAACTGTTGCTGGTCCTGGCTGTGAATCCTCCAACCAGATGGCGGCGAAGAGAGGGAGCGCAGTGAGGATGGAGCTTTTGAGATAATGCGAGGGACTACACTAATGCGGCAGAACCCTTTAGCGTAAAAAAAAACACAACAAAAAACAACAACTCCTTTTTTCTATTTGAAGGCTCAGAACGAAGTCTTCCAGAAAGGAGGAAAACAACGAAATCAAATGATTGCTACTCATTTACATGTTTTAGTTCCAATGCTACTGATCACAGACCCACCTGGGAGGCATGAAATCCAAGAGGCAACAGTGACAGTGTGAGGCACACAGAGTGGTTTGCAGTCCTGCCTCATAGTGAGAAGAATCCCGAGTTTGAGCTGAAGGGACCCTTCCTGTGTGCTGTTTGCATGTTCTCGCCGTGCATATATGCACTTCGCTCAGGGTCTGTTTATTCAATCAATAATTACAACTTGCTGTCCATTGTGTGACCTGCTTCAACCGAACATTGGCCGGATTTTCGCTCCAGTGCTTGAGGCATGATTACGGCAACATTAGGGATGCAAAAACGCCGCCCATCCACTCGCACCCCTTCAAAACCCGGCAACACATCGCATGCTGGAAAGTCCTCCGTTTTCCTTTCAGCCCGCCGCAAATCCCTCCGGCGCTTCCACCCGTCAACAGGCAGTATTTGCGTGACTGGATTCATGGCGGCTTGCGACTAACTGAAAAAGGATCAAAGAGCCCAGGTAAGCTGAACCTCCATCTATCGGACTTCTTCATTTCCATTTTGGGAAACGACACAACAGGCTCGAAGATCGAATGAGCGAAGGAAGGTTAGAAAAAAAAAAAGCTTCTTAATGAAATTCAAGGGTTCACGGCGACACTTGACTTGCTTCCCTTGATGAAGAAATACACTCGGTTGGGAAGGTGAAATAATGAACTCGGATGCCTGAGAGGTACGACATAATTGGGATGGGCATATTCAATCAAAACACTCCTCCATTCAATTTCCACTCTTGCAGGCTTGCTTCGCCTGTAATTTCATTTGATTGGCAGCGGTTGGCAGCGGGCCACGAGTGCAGACTGTTTTCCCCTCATCGAGCAGTGATGGTCACTCTGAATCAGCAGGAATTTGATTAACCAGATCCCTCGAGCGACCCCCTTGATATCATTTCGCGATCGCGACTGACTGAAAATAACAAGTAGCAGTCCCCCCTCCCTACACATCCAAAAACTGAAACAACAAAATAACTCATGTGAGGATCTTCGGAACAAGGCTTTAATAAACCACAGGTGACTTATTTACTTGACTCCCTCCCTTGTTGGTATCATCTGTTCGAGGTTATTTCTATGCAACACGGAGAGCCACTATTTTTGTTAGTTCCCGTCTAGACAGTGACGCACATCCTCCTCATTTGGCTTTTCTACAATCATCACATATGGCTGACATCTAAACTGCCTCAGGGACATAAAAGTGGCCTTTCCAAATAAAATTGTGGACTGGCTTCGACCAATTACCTGAATTCAATGAGCGCGTTCATTTCGAGCTTGATTATACCGTGCTGAAAGGAAGGGGGGAGGCTTGATAGCAGCACAAGAGGTTCAATCAGTTTAGCGAAGGTGGGAAATATTCAGTCCAGAGCCGAGCTGCGAACGCTCATTAGACGAGACAACAGGGACGCATGCAGAGTGAGGTCAAAGGTCACGTGACCTCTCTGACAGCCGCGCCGTGCGTTCCAGTTGTCCTCAGACATCTGAGTTACTTTCTGAATGAGTCGGAGTTGAAAAAGGGACTTTCGAAATCTGCGTTTCCAGATGCAATTTTCAGACAACTGCCGAGTGTGTTCATGTATAGGAGGTTTTGTAATATAAAGGTTGGCAATTCGGTCCCCAGCCTCACCCATGCGCTCAAGTGTCATGCGCAACACTTAGTTTGGAGTGAATGGGTGAATGTGAATGCTCATGTGGAGCACGCTAGGCTTGCTACTGTAAGTGAAGTCCCACACTGTGTTAAGATATCATGAAACTAATTAAATGAGCTGCCTGTGCAGCAAGAAAATCGAGCCTTGCTGGTTTACTTTCAGTGGAAGTAGGTCTGCTCCTCCAAAGACAAACAGACCCCGTTACAGGAGGTATCAGGAACATCATGCATCATGTTTATTTTTTGCTAATATGTTCTTTTTTAAGAGGGCCGCCTATTAATGAAGGGTCTCCCTGGGGAATGCTGTATGCACAGGAATCGTTGCCATGGGAGAGGAAACAAAATTAAATTGTGGTACATCTCACCAAAGTCTTAGTGTGTTTGAAAGCCAGTGTGTCCTCAGTGGATAACGTGTGTTAAATTGTACCTATTAAACAAAAGGGGGGGGGAGTGGCACACATTCAGCTGAGACTACAACAAGGGGGTCACTACAATCCTTCAAATGAGGCTCTGAAACAGTTATTTGGTTCAAAGCCTGCTTTCACTGTTTCCTTGATGACGCGAGTTTCCTATTTATTAGTCTGAGCTTTTTAAAACTGCATTGTGCCGAGAAACGCCCGGTTGCACGCGGGATCAAAAAACCCTTTCAAAGGAAACGTGTTCGTTTCGCTCCAGGTTAAAGTCTCAAAGTCACTGAAGCGTTAATAGAGTGGGCTCATCCACTTTGGTGACATTTTTATACATCATGTCAAATGGCGGCAGATGCTCACGCAGCTGGTGGAGCCTCTGAAAATGCAACCTGAGACGGATTACACCGGAGCCGCCGCGAAGCCCCTTCAGGAGCCCGGCTGTTTGCAGTCTCTTTGCTGGACACGTTGAATGCTGCACAGTGCTGTTTGTGACAGCACAAAATTTAAAGCATAGAGAGCATTTAAACATCATTTGAGTGCTCATTGCCTATATTATTCCATGTCAACACCTCATTGGTAGCACTCATGGAATCCCCCAAGGAAAGCTTGATGATTTACAGCCTCCTAAAGGCTTTTAGTTAGCCGACTCTGAGATATTTTCTGTGAATCGCTCCCGCCCGATCAGTTTTTATTGCCCATTTGTTTCCCAAACTGCTTTGACCTTACTGACCCTCCAAAGTGTTCTCTCCACTGGGCTGCAAGAGTCCAAGAAGCCGACCACATAAAACGCTGGCCTGAGATTCACATGTGTTTCTGGGGTGTTTGTCGATTGGGCCAGCAGAGCTTGAAGACTCCAAATGGCTCTTTAATTGGCAGGTCAGGTGGCAGTTTTCAAACCCGTCCCACACCTGTTTCTCTCCTGCTGGTGAGCTCCAGGTCCGCTGGCTGAATCAAGGTTCTGTTGTCATTACGCAGCAGCGTGGGGCTGAAGCTCAGCAGGTATCAACCTGCTCACATTTGTTTTAACATTACCCATTAAAGCGTACATGAATCTTGCCAAACACTTGCCTCTTCTTCATTTTTCAGCATTCCCGTCGGGGGTCGCTATGGGGGGGTAGTTTATCGATACGCGGAGAGATAATGTCCTCCCCTCACCGCCTCCACGATCCTCCTCACCGACCATCTTTTTTTTTTTTTCCCTCCTCCCACGTTTGCAGCTCCGTCCTTAACACTCACTGTTTTTTTGCTATTTTGTGTAGGCTACAGTATATTGAGTGGGAGGTGTGGACACCACCGCCGCTACCGTGATCAGAGTGCCGTGCAGGTGCACCATGTAAAAAGTAAATAACTGCAACGACTGTTTTGGACACGTGTGAAAATGTTTCGATATCTTGTGGCCTGAACTCGACGGCTTTTCTCTTCAGTGTATCTCGCTCCGGTCACAGTAACTCCTTTAAGATGTCGCAAACAGACTTTCAAAATTGTGGTTCGGACACTGAGTTTGAGGAACCAACCTCTTTTGTGAAAAAACGACGGGGGGCTTCAACATTTAGCCATACATAGCATAAGAATATAGAAAAAAATTCAGCTCCCAAGCGTGGGCTCAATCTCAGAACTCTAAGTCAAACAGTACAATGTCTGCATATGTACTGATTGTTCCAATGAAGTGTGAAGTCTGCGTCTGACTGGAGAACCAACGTTATATTATAATCACTTAATTAGCCTCTCCTCAATTAATGCGTTCCCCTCTCGCTGCACCAAGCTGTATCTGTTGGCCTTGCAGGTGTCCAGCTTGTGGATGTTACATGTGCGCAACGAAGCACCGGGACCCTCAGAAAACATTGTACGGCAAATTAATGAGTTTTGCCGGCCAGTCAGCAGTTTGCGAATGTGCTATCACTGCACATTCGATTGATCCAAACAAGCACTTAATACATTGCTTTCTGCTCTGAAGCACACAGAGGGTCCAGAGGAAATCAATTGGCCTGATAAAGAACAGACAGGAGAAGGGGGCAGAGGGGTGGGGGGGTGGGGGGGTCACAATCCAATCAGACTCCATGTTGATTGGCGGTGTGGTAATCAAGTTTTTATATGAAGGAGCAACAGGAAATTGGTGGAGCCGGTCGATATCCGATCCGATCGATCTTAACAAGCTCTGCTTCAAAGCCGCAATCTCTTAAAAAGCACCAGAGCTTATCAATGATATCAGAGGGGGGAACATACCGGAGGTGTCGCGGCGGCGGAGCTCGAGAGGCACGCGGCGCTCGCCTCATCATTTTGTTGACGCACGCCGCGGTGCCTCGGCGAAGTCGTAGAAATGAGTTTTAAATTAGAGACCGCCGTCATGCTGCGCGGCCGCTGCACGAGCGCTGCGCTCGTGGCTCTCTTTCTCTCCGCCGTTGTGCCAGTGAAACTAATGGATTTGCCGAGATTGGAATTAGTTCAGATAAAAAGGAACACAGCTTCTCTAATTAAGTGATTACATATAAACACTGACTCAAGTAATTGTTTATGCCTGTGTTGGTAATTTGTGTTCAGCTCGAAGGTGTTGGAGGGGTTTTTCCAGAAGATACCGAGACCCGGTTGAAAATGCCCTCATGGCCTGGAAAGCTTTGTTGGCGACAGGGAGCGTCAACACCAAAAATTACATCAAGTCGTTTGGTGTAAAGCCACTGTTACCTGTAAGTAATTAGTCACATGACTGCTGCTGTTGAAAGAGAACACAGTAATTATTAGCTTCCTCCCAAACACTTTCCCAAGGCATTCCCAGTCCAGGCAGGTGACACAGTCCCTCCAACGAGGCTCAGACACCTGCTTGGATTAGCAGGTGTCTGAGCCTCCTCTGCGGCCTCCTTTCGACACGAAGGAGCTTTGGTTAATTGCTTCCAGGATGTTGTTCTTTCAGTCATAACCATTGATTGACTGGAAAAGAAAGGTGATGATGATATCCTGTCATTCCCACAGTAGACAGGCTGTTTGATGTCCGACCTCTTATTTTGAAGGCTGCTGCTTTTGTTTGGAAGCAGGGTTTGAGTTTGGCCTCGCTGTAACGTTTTCGGCAAATCAAAGACGGGAGAGGGGCTTCGCAGCCTTCCTTGAAAGCCTCATCACTTACAGTGCAGTGAACAAACTATTTGAGCTACAAGCTAACAATGCACAGCAGCACAAGACCAATTTATTCTCTGCATGTTTTACTGTCATACTGATGTACTCTGAAAAAGATGCTTCTGCGTCTCTGGGATCCAACGAGCGTGCATCATTGACTCTCTCTTCGTCAGGATGATTGATATGCTGCATGCTATGATTTTGATTTGGCTCTGATGCCTCAAAGCTATATGACCTAAATGAAATTTCATTCTCTGTATGGAGTTTCCATGCTCGCGCTCTTCCCCTGCACTCTGGCTGCCTTCCATATAAAACAAAGGAATGGCCGTTAACTGGGGACTCAAAATTGCATGTCGGTGTGAGTGTCGGTCCCTCGCTGTGTTACAGCCTCGTGATGGCCACCTGTCTCAGTGAACTCTGCGCTTCATCCGACGTCAGCTGGGACAGACCCCCCCCCCCTCTTCCTCTGGGGCCCTAAACTCAGACAAAGAGGGTGGATAAAAGGTGGATGGACTGATGGATTAAGACTGAATGACAACCAGGTGCTTGGGCCTCTGATGATGGGGAGTGAGTAGATGTAAGTGTGCTTGACAAACGTTTGTGTGGTAATAACACAAAGTACAGCTGTGTGTTCGTGGGCAGATGTTATCACACCGTGGGGACGACATATGGTAATGCATACATTTGTACTGTGCGTGTGTGTGTGTGTGTGCGTGTGCGTGTGTCCGTGTGTGCGTGCGTGCGCGCGTGTGTGTGTGTGTGTGTGTGTGTGTGTGTGTGTGTGTGTGTGTGTGTGTGTGTGTGTGTGTGTG
>JASSRZ010000016.1:9553172-9571076 GCA_032164315.1 Malacoctenus gilli
TCTATCTATCTATCTATCTATCTATCTATCTATCTATCTATCTATCTATCTATCTATCTATCATCCATCCATCCATCCATCCATCCATCCATCCATCTATTTATATCTATCTAGCTATCTAGCTATCTTTCACATATCCTGGAGATCCTTCACAAATTGGGGGACGTTCATGCAAGAAGCAATTACATCTGTCCTCCGCCTGGAACTGGTTCTCTTCGACTGCCATTGTGCCAGGCTCCTGATATTGGATCTGATAATGGTCCTAGTTTCCTCTCCCTTAATCATACTCTCCTAAAATAACGTGGCTCATTTTCTGAGCCATCACTGGATATGTGCTGTGGTGTCAAATTAAATGCAAATGGTAACTCAAAAACCCTGGATTGACAGTTTAGAAGAAAAGTATATGATAAACACAGCTTAAAATTGCTTGTTTGTTTGAAAAATAAAGAAATTTAAGAAAGTGAGAGAGATAGAGAGACAGCGAGTGATAATGAGCTATCTCAAGCTCCCTTTAAAATACTTACCCAGTCAGTGTCAAAACTTCTGCCAAGATGGTTGCTGTGAGTGTTTGAATAAATCAAACGGGGATTTTTAATTTTGAGATGTGTCCTGGCAGAGCGCGAAACTGTTTGATGGCAGCCTGTGATACTGTGAGGCTGCCAAGTCCAAAGGATAACGGGTTTAAAGCAAGGCCACAGAGGCAGCACTCGTCCCTCCGTGGACCATTCAGGTCACACGAAGGTCGCATGTGGCCTCTGTACAAAAGTACAAAAGTACAGAGGCCACACAAACATGTTTCAATTCGAGCACAGATGGTTAATTAATCATCTGTGTCACAGTCTGCCACTCTGTCAATACAGTGAGTGCACGCACGCACTCACGCATATTTGGAGCGGCTTTAATAGCAACATCTTTACCTTCAACTCTGAGCATGGATTGAACACGCATAGATTCACCAAAATGTGCTCCATGTTATGTGAGAGTGCCACCTACAGGCCTGGCTGAAGTGCTACAGAGATTTAAAATGGGTTCAGTGGTTTCATGTGGACAGAAACATTTCCAGTCATTCATGCCCTCTATACGAATTGTTTCTGAAGTTTCACAGACCCACTCATGCTTCACACATCTGACATGAAAGACCAGAGAATTTAAACATAGACTCTTTTGTTCTTGACAGCTATTAGCTGTGTGGATCAATGCTTTGAGAAGCTGTCAGCAGGGCTAAATACAGCTCCGAGACCACAGCCAGCCAGTGATTATCTCATACACTGCGGGAACGGCATGCGTTGAAAAGTGGCTTCATTACATCACTGTTGCATATGAATCCCTCGTTCCCTTTGTCCAGCTCAAGTGCCGGTTCTGTGCAAGTGTGTCGCACCGATTGCTGTACAATGCAGCCTCTGTGTACCGATCTTTGATCTTATGGCCCAAAAGAATTACCAGGATATCAAAGAGAATATCGGGAGTTCATCACATGGCAATCTCACATTCACCCCACGACAACGGGGGAAGAAGCAGGATGAGGGGGAAAAAAAAGCCTCCCACACTTGATGTATGCCGAGCAGCTGTGCTCACGGGCCACTGCTGTGCTGCTCCAGGTCTCACCTGATCGTTGTCTGTCTTTCTAATTCGCTTGCGATCAAAGTCCAGAATCGGAGCTGCACTTTCACAAGAGACCCCTCGGTGAGACTACAGGAGAATACAGTATGCATAGAAGCAGTGTGCTTTTGTGCGTACGTGCGTGCATGCCTGCACGTGTGCGTGCATGCGTGCATGTGTGTAGAGAACCACTCACCAATGTCAATTCATCTTAAACCCATGAAAGTTGTTTCATGCAGATGCCCCACTCAGTTCCCATAAACAGGCCTTCACAAATTTAAAAGGAACCTCTCCACATCTTCCGTGCACCACTCCAGTGGTGCCCACCTGCCCTGTCCTTGTGCACTACTGCGAGCGGAGCCAGAGATCTGCCTCTGAACGGAATCGTCCTCATTCATTTCATCTGCTGAACAATTACCGTCCCAGCCGAGAGGGGGCATTTATCGTGGGGTTGCAGATGAACGCGTACGTTCGAGCTGATCGAGAAGGCGGCAGACGGGGTTCGTCATCCTCCGTGTCGCCGGAGCGTCTGCCCGCGCGGTCCTCCAGGCTCAGCCGCTCGATCAACAGCAGCTGGTTATTACAGCGAAAGGAGGGCGGCGAGCTCCCCCTCGCTGGGCTTCGACAGGCTCTGGCCGGAGCCTCGGTTATCTGCAGCCTGTGGCTTCACAGCCAAACAGCATTTTTCAACTATTTCTTTCATTTGACTCTGGGAAAAAAAAAACAAGCCTCCTATGTGAGATGACACTCTTCATTTTTCTCAGGGTCTATGCAATATGCGGGAAGATATGAAGCAAATAAATCTCAGTGTTGGTGGTGTTTATAACATGATGACAGCTTGTATGATGTGTAAATCTCAGACAGCCACAATATTTTTTTTTTTTTGCACATATATTAATCTAATGTGACAACACCATTGGAAGCTGATCCCCTAACAGGGCTCGCTGAGGATTTTCGTTCAGCAACTGTGCAAAACGTTGCGTTCTATCCATTTAGTGGATTTGCCTTCGCTGTCTGGCATGTCTACCGAATCCTGCAAAACACCAAAAAGAGTACTACATTTGAAAAGGAAGGCGCTAACTGGCTCGGCCTTTCCAGGAGACACTGTTCTTATTCTCTCGAGGGCATTTCTTTAGCTGGCCTCTCGTCATCCACTCCCAATTTCTTCTGCTGTCATTTTTCCTTCAGCATTGATTTTGTGACATCGTGTCTCTCATATTGTGGGTTTATTGATCGCCAAAGCACATTTTCACAACTGTATCTCTCCCACGTGTTTCATAATTTTCTCCTTCTTCAGCTCTGCACTTCCATTATTATTTAGACCTTTGCGGCTATTCACTGGTCCTTATAGACTCTCCGTGTTGGACAGGCCCAATAAGCTTCACAAACCACTAAGTCAAATACTCCACTTTCACTGCGAGGCGTCACTTGTGCTATTTCTCTCTTTTGATCTCTCGCAAAACGCTCGCAAGGGGAGAGCATAATCTGGGTACACATGCAATTTAGTGCATTATTGGCGATCTAAGTAAATCAGGCCCTTTGCGTCTCCACCAGGATACTGCAGTTCTTTCAAAACAAAGGCTATATTTATCACTCTGGGCACAGTTCGAAAGCAGGTTCCCCTGCCAACAGCTCTTGAATTAGCTTGCTCTGCCAAGGTTGAACAACACAACAATAAGCACTTCTTTGACACATTAATGACTATAAAAGAAGTTCCACTTCTCGTCACAACCAATATCTCAAAGCGTCCCAGCGCCTCTCAGATGTTAATCGGCGCACCTGAATGTTCAAAAAGGGCCCGATGTTGTCGCCACAGTCATCCGTCTCCTTGTCGTGACAACAGCACACGTGCCTTTGTGCTGCAGGCAGGGTTTTGTGAAATCCTCATCAATCTGTTTTCACACAAACATGCTTAAGGCAGAAAAAATTGCCTTCTTGGCACTTTTCATTGGGTGGACAAGCAAAAAAAAATGTTTTTCTTCCCCCGAGTGATTAAATGAGCTTTGCACCCTTCCCTTCCGCATGGTGTAATTTAAATTTTCAGCACCGTCGACAGCCGCATATGTCAACTTGTCAAAATGTCAGATATAACCTTCTGTGAAAACACCAAATTACACTGGCTGCAGGAGACGACAGACCGCTCAAGTGTGTCATCATCGGTTATTAGTTTAAAGTTTAACTGTGATGGCTTTAATTTGTGATGGAGAAACATCGGCGTGTAAACAATGGGAGGGACTTTCACGGGGCGAATGGGTGTTTTTCCTCGCTGGCTGCCTGTGAAATTGCCCGTGGACACGTGATTGCTTCTAAACCCCTAGATATGAAAGGGGGAAAAAATTCAAAAAACAACTCTTCAGGATGACACTTTAAGGGCTGATAAAGCAAAAAGATCTGCATGAAGCGAGATAAGAGTAGTTCTATCTTGGGGAGAAACCTCACTATTGTGAATGCGGCGCAGTCGCAAAAATTGCCGAAGCATGCAGTGAACCAGAGTGATTGGAGGGCTGGTGGGAGGCGAAGATTCCAGATACGGCCTTCAAACTGGTGTGAGCTGTTTCACTTGTGATTCAAACACATTTATGAGAGTTTTATTGAACATCTCTCACAGGTTGAGGACTTAAAAGATAGCAAAACAGGCCAGCTTATCATACTTCCAGGTGGTTACAGAGCTCAGACGGAGCTGTGGCACACAGAGTGTTCTTAGCTGACACTCAATGTCCAGGTACAAAGGCTTTACTCACCGAAATTCTCCCCTTCTATGAAAATGGCAGGATAATCAAGCCGAACCAGATGCCAATCCATCACAGTCGGTGTGAACACAAACAAGGGTCGTTGTGAAGGTTCCCAAAGAATAGACCGATGAGGTTGTTTCTTTAGATTAGATACCAGAAAGAGAAAGATGCTTGGTTTTTTTTTTGTATAGGGTTTTTGGCAATTTTGCACGTGGCTGGTTCGGTGAAAAACATCCCCCTCCTGAGCTTCTGTGGGAGCTCACTCATTGCCCAATCTCATTCACGCAGGCGCTCCTAATAGCCCCATTTGCCTTTTTACTCGCCTCTTCTCAATGTGCCCAAAGCTCTAAATTGATTTGGAACCTTTCGGTTGCTAGTTGCCTTTCATTATCAGCCTTGGCAGTTCGCACTGTTAAGAGACGGCGGGCGCATTATCTAAGCAAGCACCCACTCTCGCCGTCTCCGCCACCCCTTCAGATAATCTACTTATCAGCCACTGATAGCATGAGCCTGAATAGGCTCCACTAATGGCAGCTACTCAAATAATGGTCTTTTTTCTGCACAGTAATACTCTGCAGTGCGCTCCGCCAAATGGAGCATATACTGCATATGGATTAGCGTGAGGGAATTAGATTTGAAATAAATAAATAAAACGAAAATGAAGAAGTCATCGCGCGTTTTGAACTATTCCCCCCTCGGCTCGAGTTTTATTTTATGCGATGACAAACGTGAAGCCGGTCATTGTCCAGAGAAATTGACCACTCGCCTTTTGTTTTTCTGTGCAGAGTGAAATTTTTTCAGCTGAAGTGGGCAGCAACTGGCGAGTAAACTTCAATATGTGGCTTGTTGCTTGTCCTCGTGTTCACGCGGCGCCAATATCGTTTCATCTTCACGCGATCAGAGGAAAAGCTCAGTCTCTCTGAGCTGACTGTATATCGAGTAGGGTCCATGAAAAGACAACGAATCACACTGTTGAGCGGAGCCGTCATGAATTAATAATTTTCACTGGGAATGTATTGATTATCTAAAAAGTGTCCATCTATTCCTCCTCCGTGCCTTATTTATGCGCAGGGGGGCCGGAGGGAATGCCTGCTGATAAGGAGCCGGGAGGAGCGTGGGCACTGGACAGGTCGCCAATCACAGGGCTAACAAAGGCACACACACACACACACACACACACACACACACACACACACACACACACACACACACACACACACACACACACACTGCTTCTATGCACCTCTGTGCAGTTCAAAGAATTCAATCAAACTGACCTGCTGTGCATGGCACACGCAATACAAATTGGGCAGGCATTTTCATCCGTTTTATCTTGTTTTTTTTATTTCACTACCATGTTGTTTCTTTCCTGAATACAATCACACTGATTATGCTTGTGCTTGTGTGACGTAGATCAAGTTTGTGTGTCTGCCGGCATTTGGTTTTTCACTGTGATCTTCAGGGGGGGGAGGTTCAGAAAGGCAGTCAGTAGGGTTTCTCCGCTGAAATTCAGGTCACTCCAGACAAAAAAAACCCCAACAAAAACAAGCAAAAAACACTGATATGACGCAAATGAACTAATTGAAATATTCCTTGTAAGGTGACAACAACCCTAAAGTTTGCTCGTCTTTGCGAACTTCTGCACTAGATGGGAAGCCACCGCAATGCCAAACATGAGATATTCTCCCTTGCGTGACGTCAGGTGTTGCAGCCTGACCCCAGTCTTGCAGGACTCATTAGTTGGGCATCAGCCGGCTACCCCCCCCCACCCGATTTTTGATGGCTTATCACAGTCTGTGAAATTTGCCAACATGATAGTGCTGTCAGATATAACCAAGACAGAGTGTCGCGGCTGTATCATGCAAATCTGCAGGGACTCTGACAGTGATTATGGCTTAACCTTGTTTCCTTTTTATTCCCAGCCAGTGGTTTCCGCACCCCCGTGTCTCCTCTCTCGGGGTTCATGACAAGATTTGGATCGGACGAGGAACTAATGAGGAATATGAAGAAAAAAAAGGCTAAACTCGAATCATTTATTCACACCGAGAGACGGCTGGATTCCCCATGCGCTCGTCTTCATGATCGTTTTTTTCCCCACTCCATCGTAGATATTTCTCTGTCTGATATAGTCAAATCAAAACGACAACTCAAAACCAGTTACTGTACCTCAACGTTAACGTGAAGTGTTTGCGACCCAATTTTCCGGACTCATGTCTGCGTAAGAATCTGTTGCTCCTGTTTGCTTTTTTGCTTAAACGTGTGTCTGTTTGATTGAGCTGGACTGTGGGGAGAAAATAATGTGTGAAGAATAAACACTGAAACCAGCTTCTTCCCACTTGTCTGAACAAACAATTTTTTGGGAGAACCAAGCATCACTTTTTAAAGCATACAAAGAAATATGCTCCTTCTTACAGAAAGGATAACACCGCGCGGTAAACATATTGCAAGAACTAAATAGTTGGAGCGCAGTCACGCAAAGTGCAAAGAAGGCGAGCCAGGAATTATCAGAGCTGTTAAGTCTTTGGCCTCTCTAACAACTCCATCAACACTTTCCGGAAAGATACGGTTCGTTGCTGTGAAGTGCTTAAAAATTTTAGAAAAAGCACAGTTTGTAACCGTGAGGTCTGAGAAAGAGCTACTCATCTTCATCAAATGTATGTGTGGGAACAAATCTTGATCCGACCAGTGATGAAAAACATCACTTTATCCCGCATTTAAAACACAAGGAGATTAAAAGTAATGTTTCGGATTGAGAACTTCTGAGATCCATCGCCTAAAGCACACACTCACTACAGGATGTCACTGTGCAGCACACCGCTATGGGCTCTGTTTCTCTGCGGGTTTGAGTCAAATCGGCCCTCAGGATCTTCAGCTTCCCCTGACCTACAGCTTTAATTTTAATTTCCCCCCACTGGACTCGCCATAACAGAAATACACATGTGCATTCATGCACAAGTGACATTTTGAAAGATGAACTTTCCACCGTTTTCAATCCTATATCCATTTAAATGTTAAACACCGGTAATCCAAATCTCTCAGCAGGCCCACAGCAGGGCAGCAGAGAAGCAAACCGCGATCAAACTGCAACCTGGGATCTTTCCTCCAGTGCCCTTTCAGACTCAGCACCCAGGAACTCCAAACCGTACATCTTGGTTAAACTACAGTGCATACTGCATTGAAATTAAAATGGGCAATCACGCAGCATTTAATCAGCTGATACTTCTTTCTTTTAAGATTATTCATTTATCAGCTGTTGCAACAGAATGAGATCATGTTTTTTTTCCCATGTGCTTTATACAAATTTATATCACAAGTCTGAGTACGCCTTTGAACAACATCCACATTCAGCACACTGATTAGCAAAAAAGATAATTAATCACCAAACAGACCAAAAATATCCATATTTAAACTGATTGGTGTTTTTTTTTTAAAGTTGATATTTCATACACCGTTGAAAAAGGCATTTAAAAAACAACCCAAAAAATCCATAAAGCAGCACAGCTAAGAAAGTTGAACCTCGATAGTGAGGGTTCACTGTTTATCAAAGTGGTGCGACAATGCCACCCGGGGAATTGCACTGGACTCGAGTTTATCAAGGACATGCAGATTCAGAGTCAGCATGGGTAAAAATCAGTGTTCCAATATTAATCTTTATTCACACACAAAAATGCAATCATTATCAAACGTCTTTCACTTTACGGATTTGATCTCTGCGTACCTATGGCGGAGGAAGAGCGGTGTGTGTGTGTGTGTGTGTGTGTGTGTTTGTGTGTGTGTGTGGGTATGTGTGTGTGGAGAGGGGGGCAGAATCCAGTACAGAGTGCGGCAGCAAGCCACTAGCGTAACACTACGTATGCAGCAACACAGTTCTGCAGTAAACAAGCACACAGTCAGGGGCCCAAACGGAAATGAGCCAAATAACGAAGGCAGTCAACATTGGCTAACCACAAACACGAACGCTACCCACGACACGACGTGTGGAGCAACGCGTCTTTCAACACACCAGCAGCCGACTGCATGACGGAGTAAAAACTAACAAGCTGACAGAGCCAATGGATGGGGGGGTGGGGGGGGTGGGGGGGCAGAGTGCCAATGTAATTCGGAACAGCGCCATACAGTGGCCAGGAGGAAAATCCATCCATGTAGCAACAGTAATCAACAAATGTCTCATGCTATCATGCCAGAGTCTTCAAAACACCCGAAAACGTCATGAGATTTGTCGCTCGTCAGTATCATGAAAGAGGCTTTTAAGAAGTTACCACATTTAGGGAAAGTCACCAAGAAGGAAACACCTGCAGGAACTTATTTGAGGCTGGTAAAACGATCAGGTGATTTTAACTGTTAACTCGTGAAAGGATGCGTTTCAATGACAACGTGAAAGGGTTGTGATGTCATATCCTTTCATTTAAGAGTCCTTTGCGGTCATCAGTCAGTCTAAACCTAGAAAACAGTCTGTACGCAAAAATCAGAGAGAGAGAAGGGACATCGAGAGGCAAAACAAGGAGTCGATCTCCCAACTAAATAAATATTTGCAAATTTTGCAAATTAAAAATGAAAAATAATCAAAATTTAAAAAAAAAACAAACAAAAAAAGGTGTGAGCAGGTTTTATTTGTTTTGGGGGTTTTTAGGGGGGAAAACGCAAGCAGGGAGAGAATCTTCCACCTCGTAAATTAAAGGAGACAGGCTTGCAGTGCGCTGACTTAAAAATGCAAGTCTCTCCATGTTGCTTGGTATTAAATTTGAAGCAGTTTTGAAGGCGTTTATTCTGAGATGCATTTTCACACGTTGTCACATGGATACTGTAGCTTCAAAGCTCGATGGAATTTGACCACATTTTAACCCAGTTAAAAGCCCCCCCTATCCGACACACATTCACACACACACACACACACACACACACACACACACACACACACGTGTGAGGGGGAGTTTAAAAGAAATTGCCTTACCAGTCTTTCTGAGCATTTAACCACGGAGCGACTGCGAAAGGGATCGGCCGTTTGTGACCCCGCGTCCAAGCACAAAGGGTTCGGGTCCAAGGTAAAATTGGAAATACTCCGCTAATTCCATCCGGGGCGTGACCCCCACACCTCACCCCAACCCTACCCCACCACTCGGCTGGGACCCAAACGCTTCCAGTTCATTGGCGGTAATTATTCTCACTGATCCCAAGTTCTTGCAGCAGCAGCAGCAGCAACATGCAACTGGAGCGTGATTTGATTTTTTCTCTATAAACTTGCTAACTCAGCCCACCTGACGGCTCAATAAGCCCGGACAAATACATGATTGCTGCTGATAAGCCGCGCCAGATCCTCCACTCCACCTGTGCCATAGTGAGGGATGGGAATTTGTGAAATAGGCGGTGTAATTGTCATCCTGACGAGCGCAGTCTGTGGCTTTCTGATGCATGCAGGTGTTCTCTAACCTTCTGTCACGCTTAATGATAACTGACACCCAGAGGAAAAGCAGCCGTTAAAGTAACGGTTATAATTTTGCTATAAATATCCAGTTAATTACCATATATCAGGTTATTACACAGTACAGTCAATCCACCTTAACATGTAATGATCCACGTATTTGAAGATGTGTCACCCTGTCACTCTGTAAAGTTAGTTAAAAAGTCAGAACAAAACCGCAATCATATGAATGTCACAGTAGACATGGTGTCACCCATGTTTTATCTGAAGAGGGGCTCAACGGTGTCTGGGTGACCGGCAGTTCCCCTTAAAAAGGTTCTGCACAGTAAATGTCACATGTAACATTTTCCTTTCCTGCACACGGTGCAGCTTGTTTAACCTCAAGTATAGCAAGTATTGACACTACAGTACAGTTCGGTGGTTCGAACCAGGGAAAGGACCAGAAGCATGAAATGATTCCGAACAACAAACACGACTTCAGAGATTTCTTCACTTTAGTGCAAAAAACACCCCCAATGCAATTTTTTTTTTACAAAGTTTACTATAAACCTCTTTATTTTGTGATTTAAGTGTGTGTACAATGAACCATAAATAACCCACATGGCCGCTTTGAACCCCCACTCGTGGGCTTATTTTGGCCAGCTGACCACATGTTTGATGCCTTGGTTCAGATAAAGGAATAGGCCACACAAGGACGAAATTTTGTCGATTACCATACTGGAATACCCCCCAGTATGGGGTCATTCCAGTACATAGAATGACCCCACACAATCACTCTCCTTTAAAACACTTAGCAGATTCAAGCCATTGAAAACAATACTTGATGAGAGGATAGACACTCATCCTGAAAAAAGAAAGACAAGACAATGATTAAAATTGCACACGTTTCATTTTGAAACTCTTTTTCTCATTTGAGCACAGACACAATAAAGCAAAGTCACCCTGCTGGAAGCTTAACCTTTTGCATATTTCTCCAAAGTAAGATTTGTAGTATGAAGAAAAGGAGATGGTTTATGTGTCCTGTAAGTTTCGTGGCACTACAGTGGTCAAAGTGGACAAAGATGAAAGTTACCTTTTTTTGTTTGTGGTTATAGACTCTTTCAAAATGTCCCCAAAGTTATATTTTGCAATATTTTTCTAAAATAATATTTTTAAGATGAAGCAAATGGTTTTTGCGTACTTTTGTTTTGGAGGGACAAGCGGTTTGGCATCATTCATAGTTCAGCTACTGTAGGTTTTACAAATCCTCAAAATCATTTAAAAGTATTAACTTCCCCTCCTTAAAAATATAACCTGTCGATTGAGATCATATAAAATGATTTAAATTACACAACACTTATCCTTGGAGAAGCTATTGATTTTACAGTTAATTTTTTTCCCCCTTGTGGTTCACTTTTTTTCTGGTGTTGCTATTTGCAGATGGTCCCTGCGCCTTTGCAGCCGTGCTGGCTCTACGTAAGGCCCAGTGCAATTCCTCCAGCGTGAATTAGGCTGTTTGGAGAAAAAATGGGATTGTAGCTCTCAGTCTACCTTGCTGTGATTTACAAAGACGTGTCTGTTCAGACGCTCCGTTGACGTTGCACTGATCAGCGGTACTTCCCCTGCGCTTTGCCAGAAATATAGTCCCAAGACTTTATCTCCGCAAACCCTTGGTGATATTGGCATTGATATTTGTGCTTGACTTGAATGTACAGATCAAGCAATGAAATTAGGAACATTCTTGAGTTCACTTATGACTATTTTGTGAACACTGGCTTGCTGGCCTCATCCACCGACAGCGATTTACACTAAGCTAATGCTACGCCTCTGGATACGGACAATCACGGGGCAGACTAAGAACAAAAAATGTTGCCCACTTATTCAACTCAGGGGAGTAGGGTAATAGACAAAATTTCGTCGAGGGGGGGCCTATTCCTCTAAAACGCAAACAAGCAATTGCTTGAAGAAAAACTCAAGTCCTTTTGAGCTGTGTAACACTTATTGAAATCCACGCTGCCTCATGTAAATGCGATTGTTTTTTTTGATCAACAAATTTGGTGTTGTCAGAGGGCCATGATGAAACGAATAGTGTTATTTCAAAGCTCTGAGTGCTTCACTATCTGAGCTCCCGCTGCTTTATCTGACAATCAAGCTAAAGTGATTTCCCACCGCGAGGCCGGGGAACCTCTCCAGGATGTTCTAAGTACAATATAGCGTTCCGATACTCCGATCCTCTGGAATAAAGCCCGTCACTGTGAAACAATATTCATGTGTGATTTGAGTGTGAAATCCCCCTCTGTGTTGGTCAGAAGTGTCTTATCTTTCAAGCCCAATTGTTCTAATCCGATCGTCTGAAGTTGTCCTCTCTGAAAGGCTTAAGATAAACTGAAAGGCAAACGCCTCAGCTCCCCCTGCGCGCCGCACTTTCTTTCCCCACCGAAAATTAATCATCACGTTCTGTCAAAACATGAATCACAGCGTCCAGCCCGACTGTCGTGAGAGTGCCACCTGCTGATCTGAGCCGTGTTCAGCAGCCCTGCGAGCTCTCTGCTGTAATGGCCCCTTTATGTCTAAACCCAAACAGGGACACGTTTTTGCAGGGAAAAAAAAAAAACAGCAGCTACAGCACATATTTCCAACCATTTATTACGATAATGCCTCATGTCTGCTCCGTGTTTCTTTCTTTTTTTCCCCTCTCTCTTTTCTTCTATGAAGCTCTTTAATTATCAGGGGAAGTGAAACTGTGATAAAAGGGGGGAAAGGCGCTGCTGAAGGCAGCACATATGTAACTGCCAGGTCCTGTGGCACAGTTCATGATGGAGAAACAGAGGGAATGCTCCAGTATTACAAGAATAATCGATAGATGTACGTGCAGCTGGCATCATGTGCACGCACACACACACACACACACACACACAAACACACAGAGTCTTTTTAATGTCAAAGGTTGCAAAAAGCCTCGACATGAGCAGCAGACACGTTTCACACGTGCACATGAAAGAAAATCATCAGATGTTTTTATACTCGACACTCTTAATGCATAAAGCACGACCACAGTATTATGTGGGTCTTGTTGTGCGGGCTTCAACTGAAACACCGTGTTTTCGACCACTGTGTAACACTTTTTTCTTCATATCCTTCACCACAAAAGGGGAAGCAGGAGGTCTTTATGAAATAAGCTCATGTCCACGTGGAGATAATTGCATGAGGGAATGATTGCTGTGGTGTGTGCTGCCTGTGCGTGCTATTGTTTCATCCTGGCAGTAATGTAGAAAATGAAAAAAAAAAAGAAAAAAATAACACTTTTTTTTTTTGTTTTGTTTTCACCGGGAAAGGAGTGACGGTTGCCTGGCAACACAGCATGTGTTAACAAAAAAAAATAGGGCAATAAAGAATGAAGTTTTTCAAATAGAAGATTCTCAATGTACATCTGTAATCATCCACCGCATGTTGTACTCAAAGAATCGAGGATCTAAGTTTGTTTGCAGGGACAGACTGAGCGATTTATACACTCAATACATGTCATCAGATTATTGAAACTGATGAATTTTGAATATATTTATCTGTTGTTTTGTTTTGCATTTTGATTGTAGAATTACAAGCTTATATCAAATCTTTTTTTTTCCTTTTTTTTTTTTTTTTTTTTTTTACAGTTTACTGTTTCTTTTTTGTGCCAAGACAAGTTTGACTTTTTCCCCCTGACATTTGTGATTACTGCTCAGTGGTTCAGAACTGCGTGACACCAAAGGCTTGAATTGGTTTTTGATTTGCGAATTCTTTGCGTTGCATATTTTACACACGGCCTTGGTCCTGTCTGCTCTGCAATCAGTCGATCAACTAACGCCTTAAAGTTGCTGCCATATTATCGATATGTGATGAATAGGAACGCCATTTTTTTTTCATTTTCAAGCAAAAAAAACTCATGTCAGTTGATGAACCTAATACCTGCATTAACACCTCCTGCTTCCTACAGACGAGTTTCAGTGGGAGCTTCTGCTCACGATCGAATTTGTTGCCAGTGAAATGGAAAAGGTCATCAAATACCGTTATTTGCATTTTGCTTTGCTGTCATCCCATTATTGTCCCCTCGGTTGTTCTCACAGCGTTTGTAGCATTACGTGGGAATCCACTCACTCCTGTTTGCGACGGTGACAGGAGGCTGAAGAGCACCTTTTAGCGGCGTCTCTGTGTGGCTCCTTATTCTGCTGGCTCCCATTAAAATGCATTAAACGAGACAGCGGCTTGTGTAATTGTCAATCACTTGAATAACTCGTGGCCCAAATAGTGTCAAACCATCTCACGCACTCACTCCCTAATAGGTAAATTGACGCATAAACTGTACAATACAGCCGCAGCGTCTTTATGAAGTAATGATACAACACCTCAACCCACAGTGAGGCCAAGAACCAATTAAGATATGTGTAGGAGTCTGAGAGCCACATGTGACCATGGATACTTCATAATAACAGAACAGCTCAGGCGGAAATAATGAACCGTTGTGACGTTCGCATTGGGTTTTCCTCAACATAGCTCAAGTTTTTTGCAGAGCTGGGCTACAGAAGATACTGTAAAAATTAAGATAAAAATGAGCAATGTGTGTTACTTGTTCTTGATGAGTTTGCATGGTTTTTCTGGTTAGTTTACTTCAATGTGGATGCTTTTTTGACCTGTTTTACGCCATAAAAGTAAACAAAGTTTGGGGGAAAAGTTTGTGACCTGGGAAATCCTCGAATGCTGAATTGTCTTGGGGTGAGATTGAAGTTTACCAAACTTAGTGATGGACACTGAAAAAAAAAATTCCAGCTTTTTCCGCTGGATGGATCGTAATACCAACCCAACACCTTCTGTGTAGCTTTATCAAGGTTATTGGTGTGACAGGACAGTCAGACAACACATTTACACTATAGGAATGTCTTGGGTCACCAGTTGACACTGTTCATGTTTTTAGGATGATATATAGGAAACTGCCATATCAGAAGAGAGAACACACACAGCTCCTTCACCTTATTGATTGATTGGCATACAGCCTGATTGTCTATGTTGGACTGCTACAATAACTAATGACAAGGCAGGTGTTGACCAGGTATCGGCGCTCTTGTGAGGTCCCAACGCTGATGCAACCTGATTTTAAGAAGAATCATCCACAGGAGGAGAAAAAAAAAAAATCTCCACCGTTGCTGTGAGAGATCAACACGCTCTTCGCCGGCCTCTTGATGAAATGTTCAATATCCAGGAGACCTAGCTGGTTGCCTGGCAACCTTCGGGGTGATGGGGGGGGGGGGAGTGAGTGTACCTGACCCCAGTAAAACCGCCGCATTTCACACGGATTAAAATAACTCACCCAGATTCTAAAATAACAATAAGTAGGATGTGGAGGTGCTGGGAGTGAACTTCCTACTTCTGGAGCAAGCAGGTTCCAGCCACTGTACTATGAGCCATCATCAAAAGACAGGAGGAAAAGCCTCATCCAGTCAAACCCCTCATATTATATGTGTATAAAAAAAGATGCTATTCATTATGAATTGAATTATCCCCCTTTGCAGGGTTTCAAGTGAACAGTCTCTGAAACATATTGAACCAGTGTGATTTTCCATGTTGGCTGAGGATGTTCCTGCTCACATGTTTTAGGGAGAAGTGTATCCCGCCGCAGCGGCTTCTCATTAAAACTGTGCCTTTACATTAGCGCGAAGATCCATTCTCCGGCAAGTTGTTTTGACACAAATGGGCCAAAGCGGTCCCATGTGTGAACTGATTTAGGTGTCAGCGAGTGTGAAGGAGTAAGAGCACGAGGCGACGCCGCGGCCGCCGAGAATGACGCTCGGGCTCCTCTCATGCACCTAATAGCTGCTGAGTGACTTAAAGGGAGACGGTAATTCAGGGGATTTATCACATGATGGATGGGAGCTGATGTGTTAAGAGACCTACGAGGCTCCGAGACAGCAGTCATAAATCTTGGTTCATGCATGGAACCACAAACATATTTGCATCTCTCATTTCACCACATGGAATTAGCTGTAAAATGTGATGGAACAGACCGCAGCCCATTCCACGGATCACTAGAGGAGGGATGGTCGTTTTCAACCCAATTTCGGCAATCTAATTTGAGCCGCGGCTTGGACTCCGAAGTGGAGTGCTGATATTAAAGCATTACTCATACGGAAAAGCGCCTTTTTACATCGGTCTGATACTGTCTGAGTGCGCTTCCACAAAAACTTGATAAGTAAATTACAGATCTGTGTTGCTGATGATAACTATCTTTTTTTTCATATTTCTATGGACAATAAATCGTGTTTGTGTGTCTTTGCGCTGTTTTGCAATTAGTTTCCGGCTGTGATTGACAGACTGGATATGTGTTGTTGTCGGCTAATAATGGACAAAACAAAATTTCCAGTGTCATTGATCGGCCTGTTGCCATGTGGTGTTTCTTAGCAACGGCGCTGCAGCACAAACCCTGTTTCCCACTGTAGGAGCAAGTGACAGTATAAACTTTGTGTTGCTGGCATCTGAAGGTCATAATTGTGTCCAGCAAAAAAGAGCACAGTAAATGAGTGTCTATATTTGCACATATCACAATCTTGAGCTACAAATTCACTGCATGGACAGTTGCCAAAATTTCACAACACCAGATATACGTGCGTGCTAAATTCTTTGGTTACTGATTCTTGGCACCATCAGATTGTTAATCAGCGTGTTAAAAGGGTTAAAAAATAAAATTCAAGGCTTCCCACGCACCATCTGTTCCAGTGCAGTGTCGTGTGTTTGCTTAGAAGAGTAGCTCCCAACACTTTATCTAATGGCACCCCAACTTTTAGAGGGTCTTGCACTCGTGTTTGGGAACTGCTGGTCCAGCCTGTAGGATTTTATGTTGGCCTGGTTCAAGGCATCAGGATAAAGGAAGGTTGTTCCCCTCAATCACAGGTCACCAGGCTTTAATTCTAACAACTGGACAGTGAACTTGGGATGAGCTTTATCTTGACATCTTGTAAAAGTTTAGAAGGCATAAGTATCATCTGTCCTTTGGGGCCCAGTAGCCCAGCCTGTAAGGAACACGTGCTGGGAGGAAATATGGGCTTTTGTGAAGCACCAAAAGCTGTTCCATCACGCAGAATAATGAGATATTAATTGTTTTCCAAGAGATTGTGAGGAGAACTTACTGAAATACAGGAGAAAGGAAACAAAAAAATTCTACCGGCAAATTTTGAGATAAACAGGACATTTATATTTGCCCTTTAACGAGCATGTTTTGTGGTTCATTAATTGAAAATTTTCCAAGCTTGTATTGAAAAACTAATTACGCTTAGTGGCCGCATTAGTCTCTAGTTGTAAAGGTCAAATGAAAAATGCTTTTTAGAAATTCAAGCTCTTGTTTCCATTTTTGAAAAAAAAAAATCATTCAAGGCCTTTAAATTTGCATGAAATATATTAGAATTTATGTCATGTGAATGTGGAAGACAGCAGCTTAAAGAAAAAAAGCTTTTTAAATGCCAAAACATGCAAAATACCTCAATTTAGGGCTCAAGCCAGATGGAACAAGGAAACCTGACATGAAATTGCAGGTGTGCTAAATAGTCCTGCTAATGTCTTCGTGGCAATTCAGTCCATAATTTACATCGTTCAGGCACAAGAGGGCTTTTACACACGCTTCCCTCGTAATTCCCAGTGCGTTCCCTTGTCGTCACGTCTGATTTGACATATGCTCAGCCGCCTCTGTATTAGAATTTCTTCCACAGGCGCTCTCTAATAAGGCTACATGTCAATTAGCAGTGGAAGCAGAAAGAGGATGGACCTGCCTGTGAAATAAAGGTGAACAGCAAATCCATGAATACGAAACAGCAGTGCAGCACTCCTCCGTACAATATATATCCCGGAAAACAAACAAACAACTTAAGGGGGAGGGCGACTGCACGATCACACACACAGACAGTCGACTATTTTCAGCTCAGCATGAATACAGAGTTTTAGTTTGAGTCATTATAACTGCTTTTTAGAGGTGGACTGTGACGACGACTGGTGGCCATTCAGAGCGCCACCAAAGGGTCGGTTATCCCTCGAGACGTCACCGATCGCTCTCAGGTTCCCTTCGGACTCAGCCCTCCATAACCCAAAGTTTTCACGCTCTCCCGCCAATACATTAATCACTTATTCCTTTGTAAATGTCGATGTTTTATGCTTAAT
>JASSRZ010000016.1:9577486-9602375 GCA_032164315.1 Malacoctenus gilli
GCTGGATGCAAGTCAAGCTCCACTTGGGTTCCAGCTCCCGTCGCCGGCTGGGACTCCTTCATCATCCGTTTGTCGACCAACTCGTGCCAGAAAGTTGCTGCCGTTCGATACGCGTGGAGGGACTGGCCGTGTGACTTTAAGGCCTGTGCGGTCTACAGCGCCGACAGCCTTCTGCCCGCTCCTCCTGTCTTGTTCCACTTGACAGGTAAAGGAGGAACTTTCTGAAGAGTGCAAAATGAACGCCACTGTTTTTCTTTGGTTCTTGGCATTGCAGATGCAGAATGTCGCAATGTTTACTGAATTTAGTTCATGGCTTGGAAAGGCCTTTTTTTCTATGGGAAGTTTAATTGATTTCTGCACCTTTTCTTGCTGAAGGCAAAAAATGCACTAAATTCTTATTACATTTTTTTTTTCATTGAGGCAAAGTCATTTTTATTAATTCCTCAGTTGGATGCATTGAACGACCTGATCAACATCCTCATTTTTGTTCACGTTCAAGTTTGATTTCAAAGCAACCAAGTGAAACTGGGACGCTCTGTATTATCTCAGGGTAGCTTCTCAATCATTTTTGGAGGTTTTTCAAAGGATGTGAGAAACTCCAAACTTGTACTTTTAAGGGGACACTGGTGAATGTCTTCTGTTTTGTATGTATGGACTGGCTGGACATCAGTCTCATCTATAAGCCTTTGATTTGAAAACCCTATCTTGTATGAAAATCAATGGTGGTAACTGCTGGAGAGTGAATGTGTTTTATTTTGAAAATGTTTCACTTGCTTAGCAAAAAATAAATACATTTGAGTTTATCGACGTGTCCTGTATTTACATGGATAACAAAGCATTCAAATTAACGATTTATTAAATTACATCTTAAAAAAAGGTGATTTGAAGTCATACATCATGAGAGGATAAACATAAGCAAGCTGCTCCTGCTTGACACAAGTGTATCGTTTTGAAATGACCAGATGAGACCTGAAATCGACAGGCATTGCAACACAGGATCTCAGGAGCTGTAATAGGAAGTATTGGGCTTCAGGGGGTTGGGGGTCAGGTGGTGCTGATGGACTGAACTCGGAGACGGAGGAGTCTGTCCTGAAGGAGGGGGGAGTTGAGAAATGACGGTCAGTGTCATGCTGAGTGATCACAAAGACTGACAATTCAGGCCTACTTTACAGCTAGATTCTCACACCACGACATAGAATTGGTGTGGCAAAGAAAGCCTCTGAGGGAGCACTTGGTGGGGGTCGCGAGGATCATCGACATCCCCTCCCTAAACAAAAAGTTCAGGAGTTGATCTGCAGTGGTCTGAGCAGCGACCACGTGTGGCCCGGCGACACCTCCTCGTGTCAATATTTGACCCAGCGTGATTTGTCATTGAACAGCTCGGCTCTGGCAGGTCGAGGCGCCATCGATCTGCTCCTCGGCTCTGCTGACATTCTGGCAGCAGTGGCTGAGGAAGAAGCGAGGCGCTTGTTTGTTTTCCCCACAGGGGGGCGTCACCCGTGAGCTGCCGTCTTGAGACGGCGAGCTCAGCCGGTCAAGCTCGTTTTTCTTGTCAGTACATCGGCTTCAGTATGTAACATCTGTCTGGGACACACCTGTGATGTGCTCCGTCTTGTTGCTCTCCTCGAAGCCCTGGTGCCTCTGGTAGGCGTCGAAGTTCACCGACGCGTCGTCCTCCGAGAGGCTGTGGGGCACTTGGCCGTCGCCGGGACGACACACCTCAAAACGAATCCATCTGTAGCTAAGCGGGGAGTTTAGAGAAGCAAAGACGAAAAGTTCACTTGGATGCCAAGCGTGAACTCGTACTGGTTTTAGGCCCGATTCAAATTCTCTTCCTTAATCCGCAACCTTAATCTGCAATCTTTACCCTCAAAACCAAGGGTAACAGTTAGAAACGGGACACTCCTTCAATGCAAATACTTCCTCAGTCAATAGGGGGCAGCATTACGCCAAAGCGGCGTTGAGTCTATCAAGTCAAAACATCTGAAGCCGTAGCCGTAGCAACAACAGCAACAGTATTGCTGCAGGCCGCTATTGACAAAAGATCGTAAAATAAAAATAAAATTTAAGCAACAATGAGGTAACTAATCCATGACATGGGCCTAAACTAAAAGAATACAATGTTTTTCATAATATTTATATCTCTATTAACAAAGAAAATACATTTGTAGCTCTCCATTTCCTTATAACTGTTAATAACGCAATGCATTCTGGGTAACCCTTACTTTTAAGGAAGGTGCCCGACACTCCTCGGTTTAAAGGAACGTAACGGCTGTTTCGTTCCTGAAACTCGCTCCTCAACTTAACTTCCTAAGAATTGGGACAGCACTTGCACCTCGCGGGAACGAGCGTTTTGAGGAATGAGGGTTAAGGTTGAGGATTAAGAAAGGAATTGGAACGCACCCTTAGACTGATGGAGACAATGTGTGTTGATTTAGATTCTGAAAAGAAAACTGTTTTATTGAAAACACAGGTCTATTTACTTGCTACACTTGCGAGCTCCGGGACAGCTCTGGATTAGATTCTGGATGGTCGGGTGGGAGAAGCCAAAGAAGTCCGCTCCCGATGGCACGATCGGCACCACCTGCTTGGAGCTATGGGGGGGGACAAGAAACCAGTTCATCTGAAATGTGACAAAGTTCGGTTGGCCGAACTGCTGGTTCAGTCCTGACCTGGGAGTCCTGGACCAGCTGTGGTATTTTGGCGTCTGCCGTACCTGACCGAAGCGACGGCCTTCAGTAGGTTGGAGTGACACGTGAGCGCCGATGAGGCCACGATGGCGTTCTGGGGATCGTCTTCAGGCACGATCTCAAACTACAGGGAGGGGCAGAGTTGAGGATTGTTCACCGGAAGCATATCCCGCACATCACCGGGTTGTTTTTATTTCTCTCCCAAACACTCGGGTGAACACTGACCTGTGGCCCAGCCCCGCAGTCTTTGATCTGGCAGGTGTAGAGGCACTGCTGGTCGGGGTTTTTCATGCTGGCAAAGACGCGGGTGCTGCAGAAGCCCACCGGGTAAATGGCGCACTCGTCGTGGAACAACATTCTGTCGGTGATGATCTGAAGAGAGAGGACGAAACACGTCATCAGTGGGCAGCTTCTACTTTGAGAGTGACTTCATGTCGGAGTGTTTCAGAATCAAATCACGCCAATACACGTCGGGCACACTGACCTCTCCCAGACTGTAGACCGTCAACCCCCCCAGCGCGATGGGAAAGACGGGACGGCCGGACGAGTCCAGCGCGATGGGCTGCACCAGCTTCCTGGAGCCGTCTGCCAGCTTCCTCTTCTTCGACATCTTCTTTGGAACTGAACGAAACAAATCCGACACGGGCGGAGGCGTCAACACGGCAGTCGGTCACCGACGGCTCGATCGCCACGCCGGCACTCACGGTCCTCCTTTCCGTTCTCCCTCGCTCGTTCTTTCCGCTCCTTCTTGGGTTTTTTCAGCGACGCTTCTTCTACTGCCGACACCGCTGACGCCAGGCTGTGAGAACCGGGAAGGCCCGGGGCCCCTGCGGGGCCGGGGGCCAACGCCACAGGCGGCGCAGGAAGGTGAGCGCTGGAGATGGGGGTGGGCAACATCTCCACCTCTGACAGAGACTGGTACTGCAACAGGGATTTCAGTAAGAACCTGGAAGAACAAACGACGGGGTTGGAAAAATATCATGCTGAGTTCAGCAAAAAGAAGATTTTAGTCCGATAAATGTAAAATGTGCATCATCAGTAAAATAAGACGGACACAACTCGTCCTGCACTCACCTGCGCTCCTCCTTTGCTCTTAGAAACTTCTCTTCGAGATGAGCGACTTCATCACAGAGCGCTGCGTTCTCCTGCAGATGAAAAAAAAAACAATGACGATTAAAGAGTCCAAACAAACGGATCAGAGATGACGGAGTGTGCCGAACTGATAGATTTTAGCGTACACTGATATACAGTATATATCATGACTTCACGCTGTGAACGATGAGCGTTTTCTCCCCCTGGTTCACTCACAAATATCATGGCGCGTGCAGCTTTGCGCAGCCGGAGGTACTTGAGCCGGTACTTTTGGTTCTGGCTTTTCCGCTGGCCCCTCCTCATCTTGACCCTGTGCTCGGACGAGCTGGCCGGAGACGGGAAGGCGGCGGCCGAGGCGCCCGAGCCCGAACTGGAGATGGTGCTCTGCTGGGGCGAGCTGAGGAAGGACTGGGCAGTGAAGGCCTGCAGGGCCTGCTGACGCTCCTCGTCCGTCTGAAGAAGTGGGGGGGGGGGACAAGAGCACCCTCACATATAACTGTTTCTATTCCAGGTCGTTGCGCGATGGCGTTTGTGTTGTCTACACGATGATGAGATATAGACAAACAGAAAGAACACTGATGCAGTGCCGACCTCAGGTGCAGCATGACAAACTCAAATCAAAACGTGTCGAGGTAAAAAAAAAAAAATACTGAGGCGGAACCTTTAGCCTCCTCATTTTTATGCTGAATTAACCAGGACTGTTTGTTCACTTTGTTCTCCACAATGTAGCACCAATGCAGAAAAAAGAATACACTCGGTAAAGTTCCCAAACAAGATTATTCTGACAGGACTCGACACCGCCCCCCCCCCCTCCCATCCCCGATTCTGGACCCTCTCCTCTCACAGGCTGCCTTCGACCCTCTGGTTCATGTTAGGGGGCCTGTGTAAGAGCGGCGTCCGCATCCGTTAACTCACCAGCAGTGCAAAGACTCCGTTTCTGTTCTCAATCCTCTTGAATCTCCTGCTGCCTTTTTGTGTCTGAAACATAATGTGAGACTGTGGGCTGGGAGAGCCACATTCGATCGCTAAAGCCGGAGGTTCATTCGGCTAAAGATTCAATGCCGGATTCGAAGCGGCACCGCCGCCACCGCCGCCGTGCCCGTTTCCAAAAAAAAAAAGAAGGTCAGAGTGACACGATGGGAAAACATGGTGAAATAAAAGGACACTGACAAGAATACAGGTGACTGGTGCATGTAGCGGGACAATCGGACATTTGAAGACGCCAGATATTACGGTGGACAGCAGAGGCTGCTGTTAGGCTGGGTGTCAAACAGCCCCCCGACCCTCCCTCCTTACCTCACGGTACATGACAGCTTCCAGGCTCGACTTTGCACTGGTGAGAAGAGAGAAAGAAAAGCGAGTCTAAGTATAGGTCGGAGTGCAGCATCCAGTGCAAGGCAGCTCCTATCCCGTGATAACATCCTGTTTATCCCTTTCCAGCACAACGAGAAAGCAAAGAAATCAAAAGGACGTAAATATATTTGGGGGGGGGCTTTGTAAATGTATCCGAAAGGATCGCAGTACTTGGATTGAACAAGTCCCCTGTCGATAATTCTCTGTTTGATCTCCTTGATGTGCATTGGCCGTCCGGCTTCCTCCAGGACGATCTACGGTAAAAGGAAAGAAAAAGAGGGGAAAAAATACTGTTTGTACAAAATCAAATCGGTGCCGACAATGAACAAAGTCTCTGGCAGGTACCTGAGCGGCGTCGAGCCACGTGAGGTTCGGCTTCTCTGCGATCTCAGTCTGTGGCTCACTGGAAGCAAAAGAGCAAACGTGTTGTTGGATGATGCAAATAAAGGACACGTGCAGTCAGAGCCAGTGCTCCTGCACAAGGGTGAAGCTATGTCCGGGATATTAACAACTGCAAAGAGGTTCTTCTGGGGTCAATAGATTTCAGACACGCCACTGCGGACCCACTTCCTCCATCACTGCACTCATGGACCCCATCTTTTGACCACCTTCTCCTCCTCTTGCCTGGCAGCTCCATCCTGAACCTTCTCCTCCTCATCATCATCATAGACCAACATAGCTGCTCTCGCTGGCCCCCACCCCCCACCTATCTATCTGACGTTATTTCACTGAACCCCTCAGGTGGCTGTGTTGACACCGACTCCATTCAGCAGGCATGTGTGCAGTCTGAATCCACACTGCCGCCCTGATTTACCTCTCCAGGGTCTCGGCGGTCCCAGAGAGCCCCGCGATGCTGTCGAGGGCAGGAAACAGCGAGTAGCTGCCCTGCCCGTCAGCCTCCATCTCCGACTCAAACGTGTTGAGCGAATCCATGAAAGACCAGTCCCTGCACACAGGGGGCACAAAGCATGTTCAAGAGGCACTGGGCGCAAACGCAGCGTTTGGTCAGCGGACAGAGCCAAACACGCAGACACGGAGCCCCGTAAAAAGGCGTCGCTGCTGAGGACTACGACAACATAAAATAGTTCATTTTGGCGACAAGCGAAACAGACGCACCGAGTAAACACACTTGTATCCCTTTGTGCTCCTCGACGTTGACTTCCGTAGCGGGAGGAACCTCAGACTGTTTGTTTACACACAGAGAGGCTACGTGCTAGCTGCAGCAAAAGGAAAGCTAATAATATTAAAGTATTGCGTTTGAAATTATGTGCTCCGTTTATTCATGTTGAAGTCGGTAGATTGATTCGGATGATTAAAATGTATTGAGCAAAAACGTATTTGTAGGTGAAGCGGTTAAAAGGGAAAGAACGTTTGAACAAAGTTTCCACCCGGAAGCTTTAATCAAGAGCACTCTGTGTATCCGGTTAGTAAAAGACAAAATAAGAGACGCAAATTCAAATGTAATAATATGATAATAACAGTTATATATATGTGCGTGCGCGCGTGTTACTATTTGTATTGGAGTGAAAGCTCCTCCTGTAAAAGGGAAATGATAATAAAAACCAAATTTAAAAATGGAAAAAAAACAAATGAAAACATGAGCATTAATGACCCTCTATCAATTTTAATTTTATATAAAGAATAATAATAAAAATGGCAAATATTTTGAAAGATAAATCTTTACCATTAACACCTCTATGATAACCTAAATCAGTACGCATAGAACTTTTATTAATCGGTGCATCTTACTGAGGTTGTTTGGAATATGTCACACAAGGCTAAATGTTCACTGCTTTTCCTGGTCTCTTTTTAAACCATCCGACTTCACTTAATCTTTGATCTATTTTATCTTCTGGCTGCTGTTGTAGCCTATGAATGAAGACACTGCATCGAACTATAAAATCTCTAATTTCGTACATGTTCATTACAACAGTAATGACTCAGGGTATTTTTTGTAATGGTGTTACTTTGTTGTGGTCGCATGGAGTGTGAGTCCTATGATGGTGTTATGAGAATCTACAGCTCCTACTGAACAGTGACTTGCAACCCTCTTTTGTATTCTAATGAAACCACCATTAACTGCAGATTGAAAATGTGATTGTTGAGACTAATTAGGGTCAAATTCAAGTACAGTCCCCATCAGTGTTTGCAAGGTCATTACAGGAACAGCAGACTGTTCATGTAAACATAAAAAGAAAAAAAAATGGTCAAAGATTATTTACAGAGTGTAATCATTTACTGACCTTTGTCTCAGTTTAAATTTTTATTTGCTTTATACATATACTGAACAACACATGGTGTCTTTTTTCTGAGTACCATTGAGCAGCAAAAATAAACGTCTGAGCTGGCATTCATATGAGGCTCCAATGATCCTCTCATTAGCTACAGCTTGGATATTTTCATGGAGACGTTTGTGTTGTGGCGGCATCCGGCCGGTCTCAGTAGCAGTTGAGCCAGCCATAGTTGAGCAGCACACGCATCACCCTCTTGTACGGCATGTAGTACTCGCTCTGGCGGGCGCCGTTCGAGAAATAAAGATATCCTGTGGAAAGAAAGAGGGAGTTTACAGCTGCATAGTGGAGGCTACCCGGGATGTTTTCATGCACTCGGGGGAAGTAAAACAAGTCAATAAACACAACTCTCTCACTTCCAGTTAATTGAAATCCTGTCTTGTTGTCTATGCGCAACATCCAGGAGTCTTGCAACAACGTAATGCTGATTCTCCAGAGTCTCTGAGCACTAATGAGATTCCACCTTGTGCTTTCATTGTTGCACATTTGGGGTGTTATTCTGCGGTTTGCTGCTGCATTTGCCAAAAGTTTGCCAAGCTATAAAACCATTATCGAGAGCTCCGTCAGCTGCCGCAAGCTTGATGAGGAGAAAAATAGAAAAGCAAAGCTGGCCAATGTAACATCAAGAAAGTGATGCCAAAAAGATGCACCAATTCTTTGTGGCGTCTTTGTGCAATAGACTTCAAGCTGCTGTTACTTAACATTGTGAACTGAGAGCAAGATCGCTGAAACGGGTGATCGACGTCTACTACCGTAATTCTCAAAGGCTGCGTCTACTCGGTTGCCGATCCCTGGCAAGCCCTGGCTGATGAACTGCGGGTATCCTCTGTCCATTTGGTTTCTCCTTTCATCATAACTGTGGAAGGAAAGTGTGGCAGTCATTCCAGTATTACAAGAATGTATCACTCCAGCCTCGGCAGTTCAGTCAATGAAAACTCTTTTTGGGAACATAAAAATCAAAGAGAAAGACCAAACAGCTGAGCAGGACAGTAAAGGGTTGAAAGCAGATCTCACCTCCAGAACTGATTGTTCACAAAAAAGAGTGTTTTTCCAGTATATGTGACATGAACAGCTGCATCCACCTTTCTGACGGAGGAGGGGAGGCCAAAGCTGGTGATATACTTCGGGTAACCCGGCATCACCCTCTTCGAACGGCTGCTGATGCCCCAGTATTGCTGACCTATGAAGAAGGACTTCCAGGTCATCATCGTGAACAGTTTCATATCTCTGGTTGTAATTATTAAAAATATCAGTCCAACATTCGAGCTTTGACTTTACCTTGAAAGAGATACGCAACGTTTTCGCTCGGGACTTCAAAAGCGGCATCCACCTGGCTAATTTGGGACCACTTTGAGTTCACTCTCATTAAGCGGATTCCAGTGAAACTTGTGCTCTTCCTCCAGTAGTACCTTTAAAAAAGGTTTACATTAAATGAGGAAAAAGTAAGAATCAGGCTATATATATATATATACTGAAAACGCAGTGGTGGCCACAGCAAACCAAAAACTGAATGTAGATCATTGTTCCACAAACGAAGGAGAAAGGCAAAAATTATCTTTGCGAATTATCTGTTTGAGGACTTGCAGGACTCTGCCCACCACTGCCTAAGAGGGTGGTCAGTATGTGATGGGGGGGGGGGTACCCGCTCTTGAAGAAATACAGGTCTCCACTGATAGAGGTTGCAGCATCAAACACCAGGTCACGGCTGCATTGCTCGTCTCTCGGGTTTTCTGTTGGTTCCTCGGGTTCAGGTTCAGGTTCAGGTTCAGGTTCAGGTTTAGGTCTAGGTTTTGGCCCTGTCGTGGGAGTCGGTGTCCGACTGCCTGAAGGGTTTTTTGCATCGATGAATCAAGACATCCATTTATTACGTCAAAGTCTTTACATGAATATGCCCCCAACACGTGCTTGGAGAAGTGTGTGAATTCTGTGTGTGTATTGCTTCTGGTGTCTCTGTTTACCATAGAGGGCCTGAACGCCTCTTCTGTCATCGTCCGGCAGCCTGTATCCGTTTGTGTTGACATATCTGTACGTGGGGTACATCAGTGCATTTCTGTCCCTGGAGTGGTCCAGACCCAGAGCATGGCCAAACTCATGGGCTGCCACCAGCAGCAGATTTACACCTGAACACAACACTTGCATTAAAGTCTATCATCACAACAAGTTCCACCAGCTGGTGGGCTTCGGTATTTTGTCCTTTGAGGCCGGTTTAGATGGTTTACAGCCTCAGAGACCACAGGGACAGGAAATCCTGTCACAGAGAGAGCGGTGGTCAAGGGTAACACACTGGTGGGTTTGTATATTTACCCCTTTGGGTTAGAGTCCAAGTTTCATCATCATCGAAATGCGTGTCTCCTCCCTGATTCCTTCCGGGGGAGTTGGCGTGAGCTAAGACTCCGCCTCTCCCATCGAACGGGTAAAAGTCCCCGTGATCTACAAGAGCAGACGTCAGTCACGATAAACAGTTCAAGTCCGTTCGGGTGGAGGTTTGCGTGAACCCGGAGACCACCTCCCTCACACGCAAGCACAACAGCCGGACTCACATCCACCCTTGAAGAGGATCATGATGTCGGCGGTGCCGCTGTAGATCTGTTTGAAATCCAGCGGGATCACGTCGCTGTAGAGCCTAAAGGCGTGTGCGATGGTTGTATCCACCTCCCGCTTCGTCAGATCCGGCGTGTACTGAGTGATCCTGTCCCAGTCACACAATGGTATCATTGCCCCCTGCTCATTTATGATTTGCAAGTCAAGAAGCACAAATATGCGGCATTGCTGTTACTGTCCACCTGTATGTAATCAGCCTTTTCTCCCACTTGGGTTTCCCGGCGAAGTGCCCGTACAGGCTGATGTCGGAGACGCCGCACCTCGGCTCCATCATCACACTGATGGTCTCGTTGTCCAAGACGCCGGTCACCTGGTGAAGTCAGAACTTTTAGAAATCTTAACATTAGTTAGGTTTGGTGTCTGGCCCAAATTCACTTCGAATCAGATCAGAAGGCGAAGCGCTCTAAGAGCCTAAACACAATAAGTGAAAAGTGTGGATGGTTGACTTTACCTCCAGGCCAAAGAAGGCCTGCATGGTCTGGAGATCATCGCTGAAGGAGTTGTTGGAGATGCTTCGGAGTGTACTGTTGGTCAGCCGAACATCACCGTAGAACAGAGAGATGTAGTCCTGGAGCAAACGGAGAGTTGGGGTGGGGGCCACATTGAGACAGCCATGTCCCGCTCCAATGCGAGCGTGATGGATTATTTCCCGGTCGTTCCCCTGGAGTTCACCGCTGACAGCTATATTGCAGTTTCATTACCTTGGCGAAGTCTTCCTCCTGAGGCGAGATGGTCGGGGCAACGGTGGGTGCTGCGTGACACAGGGACAAACAAGCCAGCAGCGCAACCCCAAAGGCAGTGCGAGACATCTTGTTAAAGTGTTTTCTTCTGTCCGCGCACTCTCCTTTCCAAGAGGCAGCCTCGACAGCCTGAGGTGTGTGTGTAGCGCTGATAAAAGCTGTGGAAGAGCACACTGTGTCGTCGGGAGGATAGAGGCAAATGTTCCGAAAAGCCCCGACGCCCCGAGGAAGGGGGGGGGGGGCAAAAAATGGCCCCTCTGATAACACAGTGGGAGGAGATCAAACAATTGAACTTCACTGATCAACCCGTTCCAGATGTGTTTTCTTTTACCTCATATTGGTTTTCTTTTACATTTTTTTCGAGCAATTGAAAGATTCTTTTTTTTTCATTCTCACTTTCATTTCTACTTTTTGATCATTTTGTTTGTTTTTCTCCCCGCGCAGTCCAACGGACCAAACTAACAACAGCATCCTCATTTAGTTTGACTTTCACCGTGCAAACTGTGATTTATCCAAGCGTGACAAATTAGCAGCATAAACAAAACACACATTTATCGCACAACTATTCCGTCTGGGAAATAATTAGCCAGTAATGCGCCGTCTCTGTCCTTTGCTTATCCGTGGCCACAGTCCGCTTTTGGCGAGTCAACACGATGGGGGAAAAAAGCGAACCGCGCTGACCTGAGGCACCAAGGTCCACTGATGGAAGGCAGACAATAGCGCTGTCCTGCCTTTAGGAGGCGTCAGTGGTGTTCAAAGCTGCTTTGTGAGAATAACAAGAGCATTTCAGGACAAAGAGTGATTACACCCCATGATGACTTGCGTCTGTTTATTGCAAATCGGAACGCATTTAATTCATTGACTGCAAATAGGACATCCTCACAACCCTGCAGATGTGACACACAATTAGTTCCTGCAGAGCTTTATGTTTTAAAATGGAGCTATAAAGCAGAGAATAACTCCAACCTCAGCAACTTAAAGATTCACAATTATTTTGATGTATGAACTGATTCTACAGTGATAGAAGCAGGTTGAGCTCCTGCTTGGAGTTATTATATGTGCCTGATACTCGTGCAGCCGTTCAACCTTCATGCTGCCTTTTTTTTTTTTTTCGCTCTTACAACTCATCAGGTTCCCAACACTTTGAAATTCAATTACGTTGTTTTTCTTGCATTTATTATTTTGTTTAATGAAGAAAAATAGCACCATTCTCTGAGTGTGAAAATGAAACAGCAGAAACAATTTACCAGCAATGATCTTTATTAAGTCTTCTTTTAAAAAGTACATCCTGCTCCTGCATAATGAATGAACAACATGCAGGGTTCCTGAAGGACACGAGGTGGCATTTTCTCCCCCAACAGATTCTTTGGGTGAGACCTGTTTAAGCAATCCTTTTTCGCAGAGACAGGAAGTTTCAGATCATTGGTGATGCATTTTCTTGCACATGAGAAGCACACAAAGGTCCCCTCGGATCTCGTAGAAGTGGTCAGACACTCTTTACACACAGGTAAACATGTAAAGAGAGGGTCACTCTTCAGAGTTCTTTTTAAAAGCCACATCCTCTTTATGTTGCCCACCAGATGTCTGGAGTCAGCAGCCCAGCCAGGAATGTCCCGCGATGACTTTGACCACCCGCTTCTGTCTGAAGTCATACTGGTAGGACTTGGCCCCGCTGAGGAGGAAGATGCTCCCTGTCAACAAAAATCATACAGGAGAAAAAACTTTACAAAAAACTCAGATAAAAAGATGTTTTTGCCCAAAAAATGTATGATGCAGGCCTAAAAATAGATGGAAGTAGGGGCATATTGCAATTGTGAAGGAATTTGTCAAGTCATGATGTATATCGATGGCAACAGTTTTATTTATTATAGCAGTGACACATCAATGGCTTTTTGAATGTGTCAGATGTAAATCTTTGAGTGGAGGTAACACGGTATTTGTATTTTGAACAACATGGTCCAGATGGGACTGAACACATTGTTCTAAAACTGGGTCAGATGGTGTTTCCTGGTATACGAGCGTGTCGGGTGTGGTAAACTCCACCCGTCGGCCACCTAAACACGGTAAAAGCGAGAAATTACAACTTCTATTTCAGCCGTGCTCTATTTGCATCCCGCTGCTTTAACTTCAAACAAGCGTTCATAGGCGCCAATAAACCTGGGTCCTCTTGGTTGTTACCGTGCAACTTGAACGCAGCGTCGACCCTGGACGGGATCCCGAGCCAGTCTTTACGGGTGAGTCTGGGGAAGCCGGCATCCATCTGTTTCTTCTGCTCATCGTACCTGAGGTGGGTTTTAATCAGACACAGAGATTTTCGTGGCTGCTTTGGAACTCTGTGTTGGCATTGAAACCAAAAGATCACTCAAGGAAGATTTCTGCGACCAAACAGTTAAAGTTTTGTATTAAAAAAAAAACAAAAAAAAACGCCCATTCAGTAGTTTGGACATTTTTTTTGTTCATTGTATCATGAAGTCAATGAGATAAACATCCATTACTAAGCAACGTTTGTTTTAATTGTGATCTAAATAGATGTGAAACTCATTGATTTTTTAAAACCACAACCTGAACATGAAGTATTTCTTGTGACGATTCTTCACATCGATTTTTTAACTCGATTTTTTCATTTTTCTTTGAGTCAAATCAATAAAAGCATTGAAAAATATTGGTACAATCCATCAAATACTCCTCTGTCTGTGATTGTATCGAGGTATCTGCTTTATATCCACACCAGCTGTTAAATGGAATTCATGCCCTTAGTCCTAATTTCTACCCTGTGTAGGCGATAAATCACATTTGCAGCACAGACATGTCATGCATATTTGCTGTAGAGATTTAAACATAGTGAAGCAGCTCACAGGGTGGCAGGGTTCATGCGTGAGTCTTTGATTTTGTTGAGAGAAGTGTGTCTGCACGTGTCTTTATGGTGTCGAACATAGACGAGTGGGGAAAACCGTCATTTTCAGCAATTACCTGTAATAAAACTCCCCTACGAAGAACATGGTTTTCCCGTATTCACTGACGTGCACGGCGGCGTCGACCTGCCGGACGCTGGGGGGGAAGCCGTACTCGTAGATGGGGGCCGCGCGACACTTGGTCTTCAGCTGATGAACCACCCAGTACTTACGACCTGGAAAAACACAGCCGTGTCACTGCGTCTCGGGCTGTTGCGACAAACAGAGTGGCCGGCAGCGCACCGCAAAGCGATGCCAAACTCAACGAGCCACTTGCATGAACTGCAACACTTAAAGTTGCACAGGGCTGTAATTTGGGCGCACGGTTGCGCTCTCCCACTGGAGATCCAGCTTTGTCATGCTGACTCGGCTTAATGGGTGCTTTCGCAGACCGACCATTACTCTACCAGTGAATATGTAGGCCGCGCCTTTGGCAGGGATGTCATACGCAGCGTCCACGTGAGCGGTGATGCTCGGCAAGTACGTGCTGGTCTGGCCCTCTCTCAGGCGATTCCAGTACGTCGTCTTGGTTGTTCTCATCCACATCTTTCTGCATGGAGGTGAAAGTCAGAAGCGCTTCCTGCATCCCGAGGGTGATTTGACATCACAACATGAAACGCAGCCTACTTGTTGCTGAAGAAAACAATCTCCTTTTCGATCATCGCCGCCGCATCAAAGGAGAAGTCGGGGCTGCATTTTTCTGCAGACGGTTTGGTTTCTGCTTTTATGTACGGCTTGCCTGCACACACAAACAAATGGAGATGTTATGGAATAAAATGACACACGGGGTCTCTCATTTTGGAAGCACGGCGCCGAAACTGCGGCTCACCGTAAAGTGTTTGGATCCCCTGCACATCATCAGCTGACAGAGAATACTGGGTGCTGCTGTGGTGCCTGTACGTGGGGTACATGATGGCCGAGGGGTCGCGCGAGTGGGTCAGGCCGAGTGAGTGGCCGAGTTCATGAGCAGCGACGGCAAACAGGTTGTAACCTGCAACACAGGAGTCATGCACACGCGTTGGCAACAGTCAGTCACTGAGGCACTTCACTGTGATATAAGACGATTTGTGTTATGTGAGATTCGATTTGATAATGTTATGCAGTATGATGCAATATAATGTGAGAGCATAACAATCAGTCTGATTTGGTTCAGTTGACACACTTTAGTACGACACAATACAAGATGGTATGATACAACATGACTTCCTAAAAACAATGTAAATACGATGAGATTCAGTGTCAAAAGATTTGTTTGGAGATGAAACGATTCAATGTGTTTTGATGTGGTGAAATCTGATGACACACAATATGTATAACTGATATATTATCTACAAGTCAATATTAAATGTTATGACACAACATGATTCAAAACAACAAAAATGTGAATAGGATTTATGGTGGTTTGATGCTCCTATTCAGACACACACACACACACACACACACACACACACACACACACACACACACACACACACACACACACACACACACACTACATAGAATTCATTATGAAACATGAAACAAACAAGGAATAGGAACCAAAAATAGAGCATTCTAATACCATATATGAGTTGTTTAGCTGGATAGAATCACATATAATAACATATAACGATGCAAAAACAGTTCATTTTCTTTCCTTATTTTTCAGGTTTTGAACTCTGATTTGAAAATAAGTAATGACAATGTATAGACATGAGATTCATAAGAAGCCTACAATTTGTTGGGAAACTCCTCCTTTGGACTGACTGAGAACATGGTGTGGCTGACAGACCTTGCCTTCCCGCTGTCCAGGTTTCATCATCATCAAAGTGCACGTCCCCACCGATCCCCTCGCCAGGCTGGAAGGCGTGGGCCAGCACGCCGCGGGGTCCGTCGAAGGGGAAGAAGTCCCCGTGCACTGCAGCAGGAAGAGAGCCAGACCAATGAGCTGCGCACAGTCGCCACTCTCACGCCAGTCGCCGGAAAGCAGCAGGAGGGGCGGCTTTTGATTTACTCCCGCGTGCGAAGCTGAAGACGATGTCGGCCCTGCCCTGGTTGACTTTGGTGAACTTGAGCGGCGTTGCGTCACTCCACATTTTCAGCGCCGAATGGAAGGACTTGTCCACGTCCTCCCGCTTCATGTCGGGAGAATACCTGGCAACCCTGCGAGAGCAACAAGTGTCACACATCAGATACTGTGTCTCATCTTGTGCCAAAAAGACACATGGAGCACCGCGGGCATTCAATCAGCTGGCGTCTTCTCACGCATAGGTGATGGTGTTCTTCCTCCATCTGGGCCTGGTAGGGTAAAAGCTGTAGTTGTCCACGTCAGGGACGCCACACCGCGGCTTCTTCATCACATCCAGGGTTTGAGGGTCTAACTGTCCGGTTTCCCTCAGACCAAAGAAGCCCTGCATCTCTCTGATCTGCTCCTCCGTGGCGGCCGCAGCGGACCTGACCGCTCGCGGTGGGGCTCTGTGACCTCCGCCTCGAGGGGTCCGACTGTAGAAGCTCCTGAGGTAGCCCTGCAGATGGAGGGAAGTTCTCAGCACAAGATGTCTCGAATGGAGCTGAAATAACTTTTTTAATGGGCTTCTCTATGAAAAAAGAAATGTTTTGACGGCTGCAGGAAACTGGGGTGGTCAAGCTTCCAAATGGGCACTGGAGAAATGGTTTTGTTTCCTTTTTTCAGGCGCACTTGTGATATAAAAGAAGCCAAAGTGTGATTGTTCTCGAAAGAACTTTTCTCCAAAGCACAGCGTTTTCTAAAGCGGTTACGTATTGATCGTTTCATTTTATTTAGCTTTTCATTTGTGTCCTGCAAACGATTTTTTACAAAGCAAAAATCAGTTTGGCTTCTCTGGACTTTGTTTCCTGTAGTGAATCAAAAGGTTGAACTGGACTGCCTCGGAAATCACCCGCTCTCAACTTCATTTCATTAAAACAATTCAAGTCAATGCAACACTTTTTTGGAGTATGCTTTGAATTTTGTCATGTTTAATATTCATTTAAATAAAATAACTTTGTTTTGTCATTATTTGACTGTTTGGCTGTGTTTTCTTTTTAACCATTTCTCTTTTGCTAATGCAACTCTGTTTAAATGACTTCATGTTGATGGATTACCAAAATGCATAGAATAAAAGAAGATTATGGATCAAAGGTACAATTCAACAGCTCAAACCATGGTTTATGGTTTCAGTTTGGAGATGCAGTCAATTTGTAGAGGATTTATTATCAAGCAATTAAAAAGTAAGCAGAAAGTTATGTAACATTTGTTTGGCAAGAACAAACCGGTGCACCTTATATGAATGCAAGTGAAATAACTACGCGCCAGGCACTGAAATTTCCCGCTCATACAAGTCACAGGTTTTGGCCCCAAACATGCCACAAACGTTCAAATGAAATCAGCATTACCGCCAACATTTCTGATGAAATATTCGACTCTTATTCACATAGTTGCCTAATAAACTCTGCCCACAAACCTCAGCCAGCTCCACATCCTCGGGCCTCAGCTGCCGCTCCTCGGCGACGGGTCGAGTCCACGAGACGGACATCAGAGAGCCCAAAAGCGGTATCCACAACAACTCCATGCTTTTAAATGCACACTTCCAGCCAGCTTCCCATTTTTTATATGGGAGTATTCGGGAAATAGTTTGGGCAATCACATGGGCCGAACATGCTCAGTCGTGGTCGTTACAGCTGGGTCTCTGTGTCCCACTTTTGTGGAGGTTTTTGCGGTTGAAGAAACCTCTCAATGAAACATGTAACATGTGTCTGGGCTTTTCTGTCTGTAATGGGGGAAAGACGCCTGTGTGCAAAGTGTTTCATGGTATACAAACCGGAGGTGCTTTTTTTGGTCTGCTCCGTCGGGTCCAGACTTGCAGCCACTTGTAAGGCAAAACCTTATTTACTCCCCGCTGTATCAGTGTATCATTATGCATCGCATGCACGCTGCAAAGAATGCAACAGAAAAAAAAAAACACGTGCAAACAGGCGGACAGGAAATCACCGGGAGCTTGTTAAACGACAACAACAACAACAACAAGAGCCACATGTGTTTTTAACTCAAGATTCTTTATTAGAACAAAACTTGACATTTGATAAATAAAACTCCACCCGAAAGCGAGGTGTACAGTGTGTCTCTCTTCATTCTGCTTAATTTAATCAAGATTTTCCAGGCGATTTTTCCTCATTCGGCGGATTTCATTCGGCGCTCGAACAGCCGAGCCAGGCGTTTGCTTTCTCGACCCCGACGACCTGCTTCTGGGTGTAGTCGAACTTGTAGACTTCGGGGCCCACAAAGAAGAAGATGAAACCTGGAGATCAAAACAGGAGGATTGGAATTCAGACAAGACGGCTCGCACGTTTCGTCTTCCGTGCGCCATGTGGCCTCCAATCTTCCTCCGCTGTTGATGAGGGTGATGACTGCCATGCTAAGTATCGCTCTCGGCTCAAATATTCACTTTCGCTTCCAGCTGAAATTACAGCATATCATATGAAGGAATTTAGGATGTAAATTATAGCTGGAATCACGGCGGGGAACCACATGTTCTGTGGCAACTTGACAACCAGCTGATGTTGAGCGCAAGTTAGCATTCCTGCGCTAATCATAGCGATGCTTCACTCGGTTCTTCCCAGAGCGGCAGACAGAATTATATCATAATGTGGCTGCAGCGCCGCACAGAGAAGCGTGGAACGCTGCCTTGAGCACACTGTGACGTTTTTCGAAAGCTTTGGGAACAGCCGAGCAGGAGGTGCAAGCGAAATGCCTCGACGGCGGCTCACCCTCCTTGTGGATGGCTGCGTTCACCGTGGTGTTGACTCCGGGGAAGTCCTCGCTGATGTACTTGGGGTACCCGAAGTCCATCACCCTCCGGTTCTCGTTGTAGCTGCAAGAGACGCGCGCAATGTTTTGTCAGAGGTCCTGAGTCACGCTCGTCCGTTGGTCCCGCGATGCCCCAACGTCTGTTTGTGAGCTCGTTATCCAACCTCAGAGGCCCCCGGCTGAGCCCTTTGCTCTCGCTGTGAGGTCCGAATCAGATCCTTTGGTCGCGTCTGACTCAACTCTCCTACCTACACGTGCTTTGTTTTGCTCTTCCATTATACTCTCATTGATTACAGCACTGTTTTGACCAGCCCCCTCATTTTTGCTCGAAATGAAGCAAAGAAGAGTATAATTGCGTTTGATTCCTTCTGCTGTGGTTAAATACAGAACATGCGTTTCCATGTCTCCGCTTGCCGCGGGTCATAAATGAAACCAGCATCGCCCAAGGCAAAGTATTATCATCATGGAGTGCAGAAGCGAGTGAAGCCGTCGGCTCAAATAACTTCCAGTGATCACAACCCGTCACACTAAATGTTCACACGTGAGTACATGCATGCAAATTGCAGCCGCTGCGATTTCCATTTTTTTGCCTCACGACCTCGCTGAAGATCCGCTCCTTCTCGCCCGTTGTCTCACCTCCAGTAGATGTCGTGCATGAAGAAAAGGGTGCGCCCCGTTTTCGCGACGTGCACCGCCGCGTCGACGTCCTGAACCCACGCCGGGAATCCAAAGTGGGTGAGCGCTCGGGCCTTCCCCTTCACCAGAGAGCCTTTCACCGTCCAGAACATCGATTCTGCACAGCAGCCACAAGCCGAACAAGCTCAGAGTTTCCGATTATTCATTCAAAAGAATATATATTGATCCACGCCAGGTCTGGCCAGTAATGTATGTCTAAACAACCTCCACGAATGTGGAATCAGGTCGGTATAGACTTTGATAGCTTGTCTGACCGTAAAAAAGACTTTTGAATCGAATGTGAGTAAAAAGACACGTCAAGGTGAACGAAAGACACGGAATGCAGGCTTTATTGGCAGCTTTGGCGGTTACCATGAATGAGGTAAGCAGTGGACCTGCGAGGTACCCAGAAGGCAGCGTCGATGCTGGTTTCAATCTTTGGCATGAAGTTGGAGATGGGCCCTTCTTTGATGCCAGCCTGCTCGTTGTGTTTGATCCAAAGATACCTGATGGAGATGACGGAGGTTTATGAGAGTGGTCTGCAAGCCACCGCGCTGTGCTGGCTTGCAGACCAGGCTGTTGGCCTTTTTTTCTTGTGAACTTTTGGAGTCAACGTGCCTTTCTCTGAAAAAGAACGTGGCGTCTCCGACAGTAGATACTGCGTCAAACATCACGTCCGGGGAACATCTGTCCTGCATGAGTCGAGGAAACAGTGAGCCGGCGATCCAGGGGGTGAGGAGCTGAACTCCTACAGGACCTGAACACAACCACGCGTATTCAAACATGATTCGAGTCGAAATGCTGTGGATCGAACCGACGGTCAGTCGCGTGTGTTTACTGTAAAGTGCCTTGATGTTGGCCACATCTTCTCTGGACAGCAGGTTGCCTGGGTGACGGGTGGTCCTGTAGTTTGGATACATCAGTGACTCTGGGTCTCTGGAGTGTTTGAGACCCAACGCGTGGCCAAACTCATGAGCTGCCACCACCAGCAGATTAAAACCTGCCACCACGGGAAAGAAAAAAGGGGGCATTCGTTTTTTTTTGCATTGTGGCCTTTGTGCGTCTCTATTATTCTTTCCATGCAGCGGCCCCATGCGGTCACCTGTCTCTCCCGCCGTCCAGCGCTCATCGTCGTCAAAGTGCGTGTCGCCGCCGACGCCCGTCCCGGGACCGAACGCATGAGCCAGCGTGCCTCTGGGTCCGTCGAAGGGATACAAGTCACCGTGCGCTGCACAGCACGAGTCGGGCCAAACATGAAGTTGAAACCACAGAGAGCATGATATTATATCATGCTGAAAAAAGAAATTACAGGCCTCCTAAACGAGCGCTGTGAGCTCAGCAGCCAGCGATGAAACGATTCGAGCCGTCGCACGGGCGCATTCGTACAACGCGCTGATTGATCTGCAGACATTTTGTTTGTCACGCGGCAGGGAAAGAAACCCGGGAGGCGGGGGGACCCACCGAAGGTCACGAACTCCATCATGATGTCAGCGCTGCGGGCGTGCGACCTGGCGAACGTCAGGCCGCTGGCCCTGGCCCAGACGCTGAGCGCCGACTCGATCAGGGAGTCCACGGTGGCGCGGGGCAGGTCCCTGGTGTACCTGCCGATGCTGCAAAAAAACGACAACGGGCGCGGGTTAAGTCGCCCTGGATCGCAGTCGCGATGGCGCTCGGCAGCGTCGACACAAAAAAGCGACGCCACAGCCTGGTGTAAAAATACCGGCGACCCGTGGAACAAAGCTGACAAAACACCAACCACATGATTATATAAAAAAAAAAAAACCCTTTGAAAAAAATCCATTCTTACACTTTAAAACAATGGCAGCAACGGCCTGCCTGAGTTTGCCCCTTAATTATACATCTGCTGCCTTTGCCCGCGTTGGACCGGATAGGAATATTTCAGACAGTGTTATGTAAGTTCAAGCATGTATGGTCAACTTGGCTTTCCAGCTAAAGCCCATAATAGCTGTCAGAGGCAGCCGTCCCAAAGCCAGAGCTCTGTTGGTTATGATGCGTTGTGACACTTGCTATTCCCTGTTCCTGCCAAGACTTTTATTGCCCACTGGCTCCAAGTGTTTCTTGTGGCATATTAACTGAGCTGTTGCGGGGGGGGTTGCGAGGTCATTCCAGGTCCAAGCGAGAAGAAAAAGACAACAGAGAAGGATGGGATAATTAGATGGCGGAGGCCATACCTGTATGTGATGACATTCTTGTTCCAGCGCGTCCCCTGGGCGTGCGTGTAGTCCTCCACGTCTGGAACGCCGCAGCGCGGGCTCCTCATCACCTCCAGCGTGTCGGCGTCCAGCGCGCCGGTGGCGTTGAGGCCAAAGAACGCCTGCATGTCTCTCACCTTGGAGGCGAGCGAGGGCCCGCTCCGCTTGCTGCGTCCCAGGGCGTCTTTCTCCAGGTTGTAGTACTGCTGGAGATAGTCCTGCGGGCGAGGGTTGAAGAGCGGCGTGACAGAGAAGGGGGGGGGAAATAATCAGTCTCCTGTCACGGGGTGTCCCTGTCCTTGCCCGTGGAGTCTGCTGCCCTGCACGCTTTGGTTGTCTCTCCGTCCGCCAGCACAATTGATTCGAGAAGAAAAAGATAAAGGTGTCGTCCTCAGGCTCTGCGGGGGCTTCAACACCTTCGCGTCAGGTGTGCACGAGCAGGCAGACATCCAAAACAAGGACAACGAGGGGAACTGAGGACAAAACTGAGGAGCTGTCACCCACTTTTGTGACAGTGGTCTGTCCCCCATCACGGGCTTCATAACAAGCTCTGCATTGTCACAAAGCTTGTATGAAGTTAAGTTTAGTTAGAACAGTGCAAGTCAAGCCAATCTGTCATCTAACAAGCCACCACTGAGGGACTGAACTCCAAGATAAACCAAGTCCGGAAAAACAAATCAAAGGATGCCGGAGGAATCTGCAGCACAAACAGCATCCGAGGGCCGTGCAGTCATTCAGCGTCTCTTCACTCGCACGTAAACAAAACAAACTAAATAACACCCAAACATTACCTCAGCATGCATGCGGGCTACCAGGGATCCTTTGCAAGATAGCAGAACTGCCTCCACTGCGACCAGGGAAAAAAAGCAGCATAAAGACGGACGCAGTCCCGTACTCGGGCGCCCGTGATGCAGCTCATGCAATTATGCACTTACTGTGGCCAGCTTCAAGTCAACCTGTGGTTCTGGTGAAGAGGTGCTGTCCTCCTGCGGCACGGCCGTGGGCGCCGCAGAACATGGACCGAGCAGGAGCAGCAGGACCAGGGCACAGACAGGGAGCAGCGGGACGTGCATTTTTTCAGAGGCTTTGGGGCGTCAAACGGCATCGACTTGGACCGAGGCGGCCAAGGGTTTCAACACGTGGAGATAGATGGCAGTTCTGGTTAATGAGAAAGCCTTTTAAATGGTTATTGTGACTCATTCCGCTTGCAAATCCCAGGGGAGCCCGTGACAGTAGTGTGGCAGTAGGGAGGGGTTTGCAGGGAGCCGGGGACAGGCGAAAAAAGGAAGAAAAAAAAAAAAGAAAGGGAAAGAAATGAAATTCGAACAGCTCACGAAACGTCACCTCAGCATCAGCCAAACTGTAAATAAAAGATACATTTATTTGATCTTGTTTCTTCCCCTAAAAAGAGTGAAAAGGTTTAAATAGCTGGGAGGTGTTGAGCTTTTGAATGCAGATTAAAGTTGTTTTTTACTCTTTACTTCAACTTTTATTGTAGTGATACATTTTCAAAAACGACTGTTGAAATTTTACCGTAAATAAACAAACACCATCGGGCAGAAACGCAACGAGTGGAAGGAAACAACATGCAAATTTTATTGACGATCCCACATAAGTGCTGAGGAACAACAGCATGAGTCAACACAGGTAAGGAAAAGTGTTCATCGCTGACACTTTGAATGACTTTCAATCGGCTCACGCTTGTTTATGTGTGCCATTAAAAAAAAACAAGCTGACGTTTGTTATTGAGTGAATAATCCCACCCCCGCAAGCAGAGCTTCTTGTGGGGGATGCTTGACCAAACTGGCTCCCGAGCGAGCGGCAGGAGCCGGGTTAGCACCGCTCAGTCCCACGCATTCTGCGAGGCCTCCCGAAAATAGCGTCGTCAGAGCCCCATCTCGTCCGCTTTTAGCAAACGCATGTCAGGGCGGGCAGCGAGGGGGGGGGGGGGGAGCTGAAATTGCAGGGGTGGATTTAAGGCCTCTGCAAAGTAAAAATGGCCGCCAGCCATGGAGGCCCAGACTGGCAAGGGTGGTGCCGCGGTAAATCCAGACTACAATTACGGTTGATTGGTTATTGTGGAGCATTATGGGGGCCGGCGGCATTCCTCCGCGGGGCAACTCGGGCTGACTCCTTCCACAGAATGCGGCGCTCGCAAAAAAAAAAAAAGAGTCGTGAAATAATTAGTGCCGCTTTGGTTTTTTTACGACCAGCGTACAGACGAGGCAATGAAGTCATTTTAAACGGGAGGGATGACTGAGAGTGCAGTTTAGAGCTGTGAGGTTACAAGCTGGGAGAGACCATCCTGGCCATGGGGGTAATTAAAGCGGGCGAAACATTGCCTTTCTGACCCAGATATAGTCTCTCAAACTCAGAGGTGTCCAAACGTTTTTCCACGTCTGAGAAAGAAAAAGCGTAAGAGTCTAATAACATTCTGCTTGGGCAGATAATTCAACCAACTTCAAGTCATTTTCTTCTCAAACTTAGTGTTTTTATTAAGGCCAGACTTTTTTTTGCAGGCTATAATCAGTGATAAAGTCTAAAAGTGCTTAAAAACCTAATTTAACTGTGAGGGATTTGAAAGGAAGAAAAAGGATATTTTTGGACCCATTTTGAAACGTTTGTGGTGGTCTAAGATGCTACGTCATTGCAGAGGAGAGAATATCAGAGACTTTACCAACTTCTAAGTCAATGAAGTTGTAGTTGTAGAAAGATCGAGTCGACGTGTGGATCCATCCATCCACTTTTTGGAACTTCAGCCTCTTTGATACAGAGGTGTCCTCATGAAGTTTCACTCCCACCCTGGCATCGTTGGATGAAGCAGAGATGGAAAAGGTTTGACCTGCTCAGGGAGAACATAAAAGAGATACATCAGTAATCTGTTAGATTCTTATCAGTCAGATCAGCAACAACTCAGGTTTAACTCAGCCAGTTCAAACACACAGTTTGTCCAGTTGCAGCTTTTGTTTCATCACCGCTACTCTCAGTATAAAGATTCCAGTTGAATGTTCTCATTTGCTGTGTATCTCAAACATAAATAACATGTTCAATTTATCAGTAGTGTTTAATGTTCACCAAACGCTGTGTATTGATCTCCAACAATCACACCAAGAACACAACATTTCTTTGTAGTTATGTTTGATTTCCATCTATGGAAGATGTTTCTGTGTCCCTCTAGTGGCTCTATTAAAATGCTGCAAACAAATGACCTAAGTGTCCCTCTCAGGTTCACAGGATTTACTTCTGTGAACAGAAACAATCTTCTGTCGGATTCTAGTTGAAAGGTTTCATATTTTGACTTTTTTTTGTACAATAGCTGAACGACTTTAACAAATGTAGTAGAATTACTAGAATTGGTGAACTTTGTTCGTTTCTTTATGTTGAACCAGGAAGTTTATTTCCTGTCCGTGCGCCTCCAACTCATCACAACATTTGTGGCAACATTTTATCCCCCTTGTGTGGCAGTAGAACAAAAGAGG
>JASSRZ010000016.1:9610668-9630402 GCA_032164315.1 Malacoctenus gilli
CCACCTTTCAGTTAACCATTTGTGATAACAATTCCTTTGAACAATTGCTGTTTTGAAGAAGGCAGGGAAGAGACACCACAGTACGAACCGACGACAGCAGCGCCTGTTGTAGCGATGAAAATCATCCAATGCTGGGTTGCGTCCATCCCGCTGAGCGCTTGTCCCGCCTCTCCTCCGCAGAACACGGTGACTACAACCCTTTCGACGGGCCCAACGGTCTGCTGGCTCACGCGTACCCTCCTGGCCAAGGCATGGGGGGAGACACACACTTCGATGAGGACGAACACTGGACCAAAGATTCGTCAGGTGGGAATGAATCCCCCCCGTCGCCCACGTGTTTCAGAGTCTTCACCGCTCACACGATGCGATTCCCTGACTGACTTTCGGTCCCCCGCTGCAGCCTACAACCTGTTTGTCGTGGCGGCCCACGAGCTGGGCCACGCCCTCGGCATGTCCCACTCCGAAGACGCAGGTGCCCTGATGTACCCCATCTACACGTACACCACAGGCTACCCGCTCGCCGAAGACGACATCGAAGGCATCCAAGCCCTCTACGGTGGGAACGGCGGCAAACTAAATCGACATTTTTTTCCACCAAAAAATGGCTCGAATTGTGCACTTACGTCAGACTTGACCTGCAGGCCCAAACCCGAACTCTAAGAAAGTGAAGCCAAAGCCCGACGCGCCGAACAAGTGTGACCCTACGTTGACCTTTGACGCTGTCACGGAGCTCAGGGGAGAAACCATCATCTTCAAAGACAGGTAGGCCAAGAGTCTCTATCGCGTGTGGGCCCAGACGTGGCTTTAAGATTCGATTGTGACTGAATAACTTCAACGTATTATCAGACGCTTTAGATTCACGTGCAAGCGAGCAGTAGAGACAGCGATCGATTGGGATTGCAGTGTTACATCTTACTTCCTCCCCCGCGTCGCAGATTCTACTGGCGTCTTCACCCTCAGATGCCGGAACCTGAGCAGACCCTCATCAAGTCCACGTGGCCGTCCATCCCCAACAAAGTGGACGCAGCTTACGAGAACCCAGAGAAGGATTTGGTCACCATATTCAGTGGTGAGTTCTACGACACACTCGCCGGTTACTGCTTTCGGTTCCTGCACGTGACAGAAAGATAAACATAGATGCCGTAAAACTCGACTGAAACCAGTTTGACACTTCTTGAATCCAGCAACATGCTCGGTGTTTCAACAGGGATCCGGATGTGGGCCCTGAACGGCTACAACCTCGTGGACGGCTACCCCAAGTACATCCACAAGCTCGGCCTGCCCAAGACTGTGCGGAAAATCGATGCGGCCGTGCACATCAGGGACACGGGGAAGACTCTGCTCTTCACCGAGGAAGAGTACTGGAGGTATGAACGGGTGCACGCCGCTTTCTCTGCTTAGCTACTTTTTAAAGACAGTGAAACCGATAATACAGAGTTGATTCAAATTAGTGAGGTTGAACTGTAAGATTCTGCCAATGTCGACAAGTAAGTCTGAACCCTGATGATTGAAATAACTGCTGTCTTTTTGTCTGACTATGCACCATATCTTCTGTACAGTGAGCGATGTCTACTGTCGTGTCACTGATTCAGTTGATGCTCAATGTATTTGTTTAATCTCAGGCTCGTGTTGTGATCTGATTGGAGGATTCAGCCCGGGGCCTCAGTTCACCCTTGTGTTTTGGTCTCAAAAGTGTTTCTCAGTCTCATCTTTGATTTTTTTTTTTTCCCATCCCACAGCTACGATGAAGCAACGGGCACCATGGACAGCGGTTACCCGCGATCCATCGAGGACGATTTCCCTGGAATGGACGACGAGGTGGACGCCGCGGCTTATCATTACGGTGAGAACCAAAACCAAAAAGTCCAAGTCGTCAAACTTGTTTTCTGACTTCAACCGTGACACACGAAAACAAAAGGGGAGCGTTTATTGATCATCTTTTTTGCGCTCTCTTCCAGGATACCTGTACTTCTTCCATGAGCACATGCAGTACGAGTACAGTTACAACTCCAGGAAGGTCATCCGCATCATGAGGGCCAACTCCATCCTCAACTGTTGATCAGTGACCTGCGACCTACGGACACGTTGGGATATATAGCTGGCTATATGCACACAATGCATCGTGACACAGTGCACACATTAAAACGACACGCGGGACGATCCGGTCTAGTGCAGGACACAGGGAAGCACCTCTTAAGTATTCAGATTACTTTTATGTTTTTTATTTATTTCAATGCTATATATGAGGCAGACTTCAGGATTTGACTGCTCAGTAAATCTATATATTTATAACTCAATGAGGAGTGGAGCAGTTGAATCTGTTTTTATCTCTTTCTGTTGTTTGACTTTGTTTCAAGTGATACACAAGTGTAAACATGACGAACACGACATGGTCGCTCTTTGATCAGATGTTGTTTCAACACTGGGGTTTTCTTTTGTGAATGTTTGTGTCTTTATTTTCTTGTGGGTAAAATTGCATATTAAATAGATTTTGAAGAAAAAAAAGAATGTGTCTTCTCTCATCTTTGGGTGGACAAACATTGTTTTGTTTGAAGAGAGAAAAACTGAAAAATACAGAAAAACCTCTCACAAAACATGTACTAACAAGTACACACGTATTGATGTAGCTTGCTTGCAGAATCTTGCATTACACAAGTTAATATATTGATTGAGATACACGCAGCAGAGCGAAGGGGTTCAGCTCCTTCTGCATGTCTTAATTGAAGTGATACAGATATTCCACAAGAGGGCGCTCCTGTCAACATTTTTAAGCACATGACAATGACGTCGAGCACCAATGCACATGTTTGATCAAAGCCCTGAAGCGTCTCTGACTTGGAGTCAGTGTACATCTCGCTGGTATTTCCTATCAGCTTCTTCAGCACCAAGTGTCTCAGTCCGGCCCGACGTGATGAAACAACCGAAGAGACTCCGGCCTCAAAACACAAGCAAACGCGTCCCTGATGACATCCATGTTCTCCTCCCACGCGTGTTAAAACCGGTCAGCTAAGCAGGTCCTGTAGGACTGTTTGACTTGTTTGACCAGAAGGGAAGAGTGTCCAGTTGGGGTTTTTTTTGTTGTTTTTTTGGGAGAGCTGCAGCCTGAGCGAGCCAGTCAGCATAATCCGCAGGCCCAATCATGTGGATGTAATTACAGTGCAGTCAAGCAGTCACCTCATTTGCTCATTTCCGAGGTACCGCGTGGTCAGTGCCGCGTCACCGCCCCCCCCCCCCGCGAACCCCGCGTGTTGGTCGCTGATGTCGGCGCCCGAGCCCCGAAAGCTGCAGTTTGCGGGGACCGCGGAAGGTTCAGCGAAAGGTAATATAAAAGATAGGGGGGGGAAAGACAAACTTGCAGTTTTTCAGTGGACGTGTCCGAACTGGCACCTCAGTTACAACGGAACAGACTGCATATCGCCTGAATAAATGCTTTCCAGTGGCTTTTACAGAGAAAAAGAGCGAGACGGGACAAAGAAAACATTTAAACAAGAGAACTCATTGTCTTGGGCAAACAGCGCAGGCTGGGGGGCGGGAGGCGGGGGGTGGGGGGGGGGACACTGAGTAACCACTGGTGCTATGGGAGCTGACTCCAGGCCCCCCCCCCCCTCCCCGCCACTCCAAGTGGTCCCAAATCCTCCGTTTTCCTGCCACTTTACTTTGTTGCTTAAGCCCGCGTTCAGGGATGCGTGTTTGTGGCCTGGAATAAAACGCCAACAGACACAACTGGGCTCAGCAGAGAAGCACTCACAGCCGCTCACTCTGGGACATTCTCGCTCCTCCGGGGGAGGGGGGGGGGCAAGAAGAGGAGGACGGAGGCTTGTCTTCTTAAAACGTTTTCCCCGGTCCTCGGTGGCAGGCGCTAAACGGGCAAACTTTGGGACTTTGACTTTTTGTGGAGGGAAGCAACTGGCGGACGGAAAAAGAACACTCTGGCGCCCGTGTGGATTCAGAGGTCACGTCGGGCCTCCCCGCCCGCCTTTCATCTCCGCCCTGCATTCGCAGCCGGATACCTCCGCCTGCTCCTGCCCCAGTCGCGAGGCATTATCATAACTGCCTCTTTCAGCCTGTCCGAGCCGCAGGAGTGAGCCGGGGCGAGAAGATCGTGAACCCCGATGAATTTTAATGAGTCTTTTTTTTTTTTTTCTCCGTCGGAGTTTTGAAAAAAAAATGATTTTGGCTTCAGTGATGCACAACTGGGCCAATGAGTCGGAGATTCAGATCAGGGGGTGTGAAACGTGTCGAGTGGGCCAAAACCGGAGAGAGAGAAAAAGGATGAAAACGCATCTGCCATTCCAAAGTTGTCTCAATGTGACATCAGAGATTGTTGATGGAAAACGTCTCACTGTTTTCTCTCGAGAAATCTTGAAATCTGGATTTATCGTTAGTTCGTTTTTTTGGGTTCCTTTAATAACGGGGTTTCTGCTTCGTGCACGAGGAGACGAAACTGTCTCCACTTTCATGACGTTTCCCTCAAAAATGCGTGACACGCCTGTGTCATCGCTGACAATGTGAAGTTGTGCTTCGGTCACATCAACTCTGAGAGTAGCAAAACCAAAGGAGAATGGTCCACAACTTAGGTGGGGACGCCGGTTGAGGGGGAGACGTCAAAGACGTCAGTGTTTTCCGTTGAAATGCTGCTTCAGTGTCCACATGGAGACATGACGGGGGGTGGGGGGTGGGAGGCCTGAGGACTCATTCTGTTTTGCTTTTTTTTTTGTTCGGCGCCATGATTCGCCGGCTCATTGAGGACGAAACGCCTGTCGGAGAAGAAGATGCTTGCATTATTTAAAGGTTACCGCTTTGATATTCACTGTCGGTGAATTGGACTGTAAAATCAGCCTTATAAAATGCTCCTTTAGGTCCTGCAGGTCTTTGGACAGTTCAGGTTGGTGTAATCTGGCCGCACGCGTTCAGAAAAATCAACTCAAGCCTTCCTGCACGTCCCTGATTTCCACCATTTCCTCTTCACGTTTTAAATTTGTCAGCCGGAGGAGAACGTAAACACGTTTGACCTTCTATGCAAATTCACATCGCCTGAAGCATTGCCGTGCCTGAAGTAGGATAAGAACGTGAAAAATAATGATGGACACAGGTAAAGGAGGTCAAGTGAAGAAAGCTGAGTAGAAGAGAGAGGGGGGGTGGGCAGCATCCTCGTGGGAAAACCTTCACAGGCCGGCGGCCCCTGATAGGAACCAGATGGAGGGGGAGGATGACGGAGGAGGCAGCGGGCTCGGCATGCATCCATTCTCCTCGGGGAAACTCCCCCCGCAGACCACCGGTGTAAGAAAGGTGATGCAATCGGACTGCGAAACCAACACTGAGCTGACTATTCTGCGGGCGAGCGAGCAGCACGGTTCCTGCGGTGTTAAAGAAATGTCAGCAGGGCGGAAAAAAAAGACAAAAAAAAAAAATAAACCCTGGCTCGTATATTTCCAGACTGGTGACGCTCACATTTTGGCGGGTGGATGAGACTCATTGTCATGCTGAAGAAACGCGGCAGCCATTGTTTGCTTTTAGTGCCAATGGTAAATATGACCCTTCTGCGCTGATGATGCGTGCGCCGCTTCGTTCCTCCCCGACAGCCTGGTTAAACACGGCGGTGTTTGCTTCCCGCCGCCTTCTGGGCTCCTCGTCATGTCTGCTGGTCGTTCTTCGACTTCTGTCCCCGACAAGGCGGCATCGGCGGCAGCCGGAGCTTTTTCTTTTGGGGCGAGTCACCGAGTCCGTGACGTCTTTGTAATTCACGCTCGTGTCGGCCGGGCAGCGCCGATGAGTCTGAGGGGGATTGCTGTGCTGCACTGGTGATCCGAAATGTCTCATGGTGACTGAGGAGGGACGGATGGTCGGTCCTGATTGAGTTATGTCAACTCGTGAGCAAACGTAGCTTTGTTTATTACTATCGTTTGTAACAACACATAAATGTTGCCCTTTTATTAATCCATTTCAGCCACTGTCTCCAGACTAGGTGACTGCTTGTACACTGTTCACCACCCACACCTGTACGCACGCAGCATTAAGTATGTGTAATTTGACACCAGCCTCCTGTGCTTCAGTCGACTGACACTTCTGATTGACACAAATACAACTGGAGGGTTGGTTTTTTTTTCATCTTTTCTGTCTTGCCAGCCTGCCGTTTTATTTTGAAACTCCTTGCGTATCTCGTCTCACTTTCCTTGACTTCCCTTCGCACCATCTGATTGCATGTCGCTGCCCTGCGCCTGATCCACTGATTGTCGTCACCTGGTTGGGGGGAGTTTAGGCGCCCCTCAGTTTCAGCGTCTTGTTGTCGAATTGCTTTCTCTTGACCCGTCTGCACTCTGAGGTCCGTGTTTCTGGCTGTTCCGGACTTGGACTCGGGCGGCTGGAGCTTTTGTTTCCTTTACTTTGTGCCACCCAGAGGATCAGACTTTGCCTGCTTGACTCGGGCCTCGGACTGTTGTTTGTTCTTTCCTTAAAACATGCAAATGGCTTCCTGTGAGCCTTGTGTTGTGCACTTGGGTCCACTCCAGTTCCCTGACAAGCACTGGGGTCGCTCAGATGGTTTCAAACTTTCAAACGCGAATCGAGATTCACAAGAAAACATACAAAGACACCACTCAGTCTCCTTGCTGTAAACATTCACATGTCGGGAAAAAAAGTGTTTCTTTTTTTTGTTTGTTTCTTTGTTTTAATTGATGTAAATCATGAAAATGCAGGTGCCAATACTGCTGCCTGTGTTTGGGAAGAAAAACAGCCCATTGCAGGAATGTCCCAACTGACTGCAGATCAGATTGTGTTTACGGGATATTTTATTTCAAACTGCGCCCTTTTTGTGCGTAACCTGAGCCGTTTCAGACCAAAAAAGTAGTTGTCAGCAAGAGTAACATGATCTGGAATTTGCTACTCGACAATAACCCCGGCGTTCCTCTCCTATGCGCTCGAGATGAAGCGAAATGATAACATTTTCCAGCCTTCAAGGCTCTTAAAGTGAACTCGGTTATATTTAGAGCACAGCCACGGTGCCACATAAAGGTAAACCTGCAACACCGAGCTTTTCCATGAACGACTGGCTTGCAGATGGGTCACACTTCCTCGATTTTTTGCAGAGAACTGTGTCAAAAAATAAACACTTGAGCTGAGTGCGATTCACAAGATAAACATGCCATCAACACAACGAGGAGTACAGTTGAGAAAGAGGCTGAACGAGGCTGTTTGGTTCTTTTAAAGGAGGGAGAGTTATTCAGGCAAACTACACTCATTTTCCTGCCTCACTAGCGCCGAGGTCAGAGTGTAATCTGAAGTTCAGGGCTTCTGATCATCTTGTGACCGCTCAGATTCATCAAACACACCCCCCCACTCCCACGCCAGAGTTCTGACCCCTGACTGCTGACTGGAGACTTCAGCCTTTCCGCCACGTGTGACGCCACACCTTTTTTGTTTTCCCTCGCAAATGTTTGCGAATTCCCAAAAGAAAGCGGGGTGTGAAAGCGGTCTCGCAGGCACGCCGATGCCACGCAGTCTTCAGTCGCTTCGGCAGCTTTCAGGAGGGAAAAAAAAAAGAAACCAAAAAAACAACAAGCAACTCTTTGTGGCCCGTGACAAGTTGAGCAGCTCCTTTGTTTGTCTGAAAAACAAAACGTCTGAGCTGAGCTGAGCTGCAGTGCGCTGCGCTGACACAGGGCCTCGGTGTCCATTGTCAACAGCGGGCGCGATGAGCCAGCGGGCGTTCAGAGCATCAATATGTCAGGATCGCTGCTGCCAGAGAAAAAAAAAAAATGTTCCAGATCTGCGGATGTTAACTCTTCCCTTCCAAGCAAAAAGTTGGGAAAAATTGGCTCCTGAAACACATTCTTGGATTTTCACCGGCTGCCCCCCCCCGGGAGTCAAAAGTAATACCCTGTGGTGTCGGGAGCAGTGCGGGCTCATTGTGGGAGCAAAGTGAATTAGTTGCTTGGATGGCTCGATCCTCCGGAGGATCCGTCCCGGGAAGGTCAAATTACATTTGTTTGATAGTTGTTCAAGCAAGAACACGGCACTTAATAAAGACACCCTGGTTCTGCTTGCCTGGATTAATTATACACAGTCCAAAGCCCCCCCACCCCCACCCCCACCCCAGCGCCACTTCGCTTTGAAGTAATCACGTCTCACAGCCAGATCTCTGCAGAGAGGCGAGTCATTACAGCCTGATTTTCTTCACCCACATGTCTCATAGCAGTGTCCCATAAACAGCGAGTTCAAATGAGCTGGTAAGGTTGCTCGAGATTATTGATCACCTGGTAAAAAAAATAACCAAATACTCCAAAAACGACAGTAAGGAGCTTCATTCAGAAAAACACAAAAGCATTGATAGCAATCGGAGGGCAGATGCGGTGTCAAACTTGAGGTTTTATCGCCCAAAGAAAGAAGTCTTCCTGTCATTGAACATACACGATTCACTTGAGAGAACGCGCCACCGTCGGGATGATTTCAGCCACAAGGACAAAATGTGGAGATAAAACGTGTTCGGATACGTCAGTCCATTACTCACAAGGACATAATGAAGCGAACTGTCAAATGTTTGTCATCCAGTGGAAACATCGGTGTCATGTTCGAGCATGACGGTGAGTCTGTGCAGGGCTCAGCCCCTCTCAGTCCTCTGGGAATAAAAAAAAACAACATTGTGAGATACTCTTACGAATGATGTCCCAGAATCCAAAGCAGACCTGGAGTACAGACTCGTGCTTTTGTTTTGAAGGCTCCCGCTGTCTCAGTGAGGGAATGTCCACCGTTGTTTGGCTCCACTGTGATGAAAGAATCTGTCAGACTGACCAATTTGTGCGTCGCAGCAGCTCTGTTCTAATAACGGTAAGTGCACGTCGTTAGTTCCTGCTGACCGAGACAGGTAATCGAAAGTATCATGAGGTAATTTACGTATGTCACAGAGATCGCACGTCGACACATTTGATCCACGTGTGGCGCAGGCCTCGGACGAGACCGAGGCGAAACCGTCAGGAGACCAACTGGGACACAGAAATAGACGCACGACCCGATCGTCATCCGGAGCAGCTTTTTTATTCCCCCCGACCGGGGTCCACGATCCGACTGCCGCTGAAATGTCAGTCATATCTCACATTCCCCAGCACATGATCGCACTTCAAACATAACTCGGGATTTCATGCTTGGATGTGAAGGCACTCTGTCCTTGGGACTGAAGCGAGCAGAGGGGAGGGGGAGGGGGAGGGGGAGGGGGGGGCTCTCCTACTTCTGGGTTCCAAGTTGATTTGTCATGTGTTGCAACAAGAATTCGCTGCAGAAATGCAGCTGGGGACAGTTTCTGATGGATGGTTGGCTGCTTCGGTCCAAACACGCCAGCGCTTCAGGAGATAGACCGGGGAAAAAGAAGAAGAAGAAGAAAAAAGGGAGAGAAGAAACATCTGGAAGTGTTTTCTGCGACGAGGCCAATCCGCTGAGAGCTGCCTCTCACTTACTTCACGAGAACAGCCAACTTTACGCACAAATTTAAGAGGAGGGAAGGAGGCTCGTCTTGATTTGTTTGCAGACACATTCTTAAGTTTCAACTTCAGAGTCGATCCACCTCGGATATGACGAACCTCGGTTGCTCGAGTCACTTTTTTGCGGTTCTTTCTGACGCCGCTTCTCGGGAGTTTTGGGGATGTGTCACAGAAAGAGAGTCCTATTTTTAAGGGGTTTTTTTTCTCTCTGAAACAGGACTAATTATCACTGCCAAACACACACACACGATCCCTGTGTGCGATACCTCCTCCTCCTCCTTCTCCTTCCTTTCTCCCTCTCTTCTTTCTCCGCTCGTCTCCTTTCCAGTCACCTCCTTGGCAGGTTACCAGTCCAGTGAAGCCCAGCATCGCTGCCAAAGCTTTGTGTGTCTGCCCACTTTAAGGAGCTTTTTTCTCCCCCCCCCCTCTTCTTTCCCTAAGTTTAAGGGCTCTTTAGAAACTCCCAAAGTGCTCTCACACATGTGTCCGTGTCTCCTCACACTTCGTTACAGACACCCTCAAAATCAAAAGATTTATTCACGGTGTGCTACCGGGTCGTAAAAAAATGAAAGGGACAAGCTGCGAGTCTGAGCTCTCCTCGCGTCCTGCAGAGGGGACACGCCCTGCCGTGAGTCAGTCCCGTCGCTCAGACTTGAGTCGCGCACCGCTGTTAAAAATGACATTTTCTAACAAATGGGTGCAGGCCGCCTTGCTGCTGACGCAACCCCGCCCCCCCACATGTGTTTTTTTGTTCCCCAAGTTTTAATTTTCCCCCGCATCGAGCCGATTCTCGAGCCGAACAAGTCGCAGCCAGCCAGGAGGTGAGAATAGTCCATTTATTTCTGGATATGATTCAAATAGTATAAAGTTATATACAATATAGTTACATACATACACATATACATTTCTGAATCAAGACTGGGTTGGTCCCATTTCCAGGATTTCCTCTGCAGGTGCTGGAAGGCCAAAAGAAGCCCAAAACCCCTCACATGCTGTCTGAAACGCCACAAGAATGCCAAAGTAATTGCTTTCAATTGAACGTGGAACCTCTTTGTCCCATTTAACTGGATGTCACGCAAACCAAACAGCACTCTGTTGATGAGGGCCGGCTCAAAGGAACGAACAGGTTTCTCAAGAACATGGAACAAAGCGTCAAGTTTGGGCTCATTGGAAACAACAGTCCAAGCGTTTGTAACTTCCCCATCAGCACAGGTGAGAAAGCGCACAGTCGAATGCTGAATGTTTACGAGGAACAATAAAAGGAGGCATAGTCAAAAGGCGGCTCAGCCGTCAAGCCAAATTTAAAAAGAAACGGAAACGTTTTATTTTGAAGAAAGAGCTCTTACTTTCAATGATGAACAGGAAGAGGCCCCATCTTTGAGAGCAGGGATCTATTTCATATTTCTACTTTCAGACCTTCAAAGCTTGTACGTGGATGTGGCCCGCTGGAACACTCCACCATCCAGTCCAGTGGTGACCAAACTGAGGGTCTGGGGGGGGGGGGCAAACGAGGCCCGCGGCACATTGTGATTGAGTCATCGGTAAAAATGGTTATGAGCCATGCCTTCATAACGTGGTACTTTGACTTGGGAGGGCCTCAACTAATGAGATTTTCAAGATACGAGCCGTCTCTCGGCCGATTATCCTGACTGTTGGAGATCGGTAATGGATCGTTAGCTCGTCTGGGTCGTAAAATGCTTCGACAGTCGTGGGGGAAAGCGCGGGAAAAATCAGAGAAGATCCAGTCATGGACTGCGTTCAGTCTTTTGTCCTCCATCAGCATCCTGATGTCCAAATGCTGCGTCTTTAAGGGGGGAGGGGTCCAGAACAGATTCATGGTGTTTGGAGGAACCGACGTCAGGGTGAGGATGCAACAAGAACTCACCGCTCCTCTGTGATGCACAGAAGTGGCATTCCTCACACCTTCACGGCGACCACATACAAGCCCTCTGGCTTCACTTTCATCCAAACTCGTTCTTCCTGCTTCTGGCCTTCGCGCGGTTCCTTTCAACCCCCTTCCCGCCGCTGAGCATCACATTCAAAGTCGAAGGAAAAACATCTTAGTGGTCAAAGCGTCCAACCCTGCAGACACCCCGAGCAGGTTTGCAGATTTTGTTCTTTTTTTTTTTTTTTTTTTTTTAAACAGCAAAACTCAAATCAGCGCCATTCTCGAGTGCACAACATGACGGCTGGCTGTTCTGATAAACGAGTGCAAATCGCTCTTAACATGGTCCCTCTTTGTTGAAGTACATGAATCCAGTAGCATACACCTTCTACGAAAAATCCCTCCGTTAGAGTCGGGAACGGTTCGATACAAGCTTCGACGGCATCCTATGATAACAGCTGAATTGGTGTTAAGTAACAACGTTATCTTGCCTCTAAGATTTACTATGTAGGGTATTGCATGGCATCTGTCAATCATTCACTAGCCTGCGGGACATCCAGAAATAGGACCGTAAAAAATATAGTGTTTTGCATAACGAAGCAGATAAGGCACAGCGCTGGTGCGTCCAGGCGCGGTCTCATAGGATCACTCCGTCGGCGTTGCAGTTCAGCACCTCGTCGTGCTGCACCCGCCCCATCTGCCGGTGGAACTGGCCCTGCTTGCGCGTCCTCCAGCACTGGACGCTGCGCCCCAGCGAGACGCTCCTCAGGCTGGGCAGGTGGGTCAGCATGTTGGGCGGCAGCGAGGCCACGCCCGAGCCGGTCAGGTTGAGTTCCTGCAGGGAGCCCAGCCCGCTGAACACGGAGGGGCTCAGGCTGGTCAGCTTGGGGTTGTTGGACAGGTCCAGGACCTGCAGGTTCTGGAGGCCCCTGAAGCAGTTGGGCGCGAGTCGCGCCAGTTTGGCCAGGCCGCTGGCGGAGAGGTAAACCAGGTCTTTGAGCTGGGCAAAGGCGCCCTCCTCCATCTCCGCGATGGGGTTGCCATCCAGGTTGAGGTACCTCAGCGGAAGCCCCGCCAGGCCCGGGACCCTCGGCAGCCGGTTGGCCGACAGGTTCAGGCTCTGGAGGGGCAGAACTTTGCCGCGCAGAGTGGCGGAGACGGCCGTGAGCTGGTTGTGGGACAGATCCACGCTGACGGGCTCCCCGCTGACTTTGCTCGCAAACACGTCCATGTCGAACTCCTGGAAGCTGTTGTGGCTGAGGTCCACGTCAGCCAGCGGGAGCCCGGAGAAGCAGTTGGAAGGGAGGCGCTCCAACTGGTTGTGACTCAGATCCAGAGTGTCCAAATATCGCAGCCTGGACAAGGCGTTGGGGCTGATCTGGGAAACAGAAAGCAGGAGTCGGGTGAAGCAGGATCTCAGCTGTGAGATTTGCCAACATTTTTGAAATGCCAAAGAAAATTAACATGTTCAGACTTCAACTCCATCTTTAAATGTTAAACGCTGCATTTCAACTCTGTTTTTTAAAGTTTTCTTTGTCTAATTGGAGTTTAGTTTTGGGATAGCAGACTGGTTTTACTGGTTGGACTTGGTGGATTAGCAGGAGAGGAAAGAGCAGGAGAAAAAGCAAGCTAACACGCGGAAGTCGACGTGCGACAGGAAGCAAATTCACACGCTGGACAGATGATGAGGAGAGATAAAAAACTGAATACCAGGACTTATCCTCTTTAGGAGTCATTTAGGAGAGGTCATCTCCGGTTGTTTGTGTGTCCGCAGACATGAGTTACCTTGGTGATGTGGTTGTAACTGAGGTCCAAGCTGACCAGCGTGGTGTAGCCCGGCCCCGCCAGCATGGTGTCGGTGAGCGGGCCCATGGCGTTGGTGGACAGGTCCAGGTGGGCGGTGTCCAGCGGGATGGGGACGGGCGTGGAGGCGCCGGGCCCCAGCCCCCGGCAGTCCACCCTGGTCAGGCTGAAGCTGTCGAACAGGCCGAAGCTCTCCACCTCGCAGCGGCAGCCCGGGTGGCAGTTGGTGACGGCGCCGCACCGGGCGGCCGCCAGCAGCGAGAGGCCGAGCCACAACAACAGGGGCGTCATCATGCTCTGGGGGGGGGGGGGAGACGGTCAACATGTGAAACCTGTCGGACAATGCTCGCCCTGGGAGAGGAGGCGTTCCAGCTGCCCGCACCCAGAGCAACAAGCAACAAACGCGTCGCCTCGATCAGCAGATCACATCAAATCATGTCCGAAGAAATTTCACAGGAAAAAAGCCTGATTTGTGATGTTTTTTTTAGGGGAAATCAAGTTCCTGTTCAGACGCCGTCCGCAGGGCTTTTGTTAAGCCACATGAAAAGACTTTAAGCCTTTATTTGTGCAACTTGAGTAGCCCCAATTTCCTTCCCCCTCGGCCTCCCGATGGGTGTGACCCAATTTCTTTGATCAATGAGTTCATTTGCACTTTCTTAGTCAACTCACCAGAACGAGCACGCACGATTGCAGCAATGAAAACACGAGCGCATCGTAACTCTACGTCCCCCGTTTTAGAAGGAGAGGTTGAAGGAACAGATAAGCACGGACGCTGGAGGTGCATCGCTTGAGGAAAAAAACATTTAGATAGTTGCGCGAAAAAAACCCACACAAAAAAAACATTCCTCTCATTCCGACGCAGCGACGTGAAACAATTTCCTGTCGTCCGTCAGTCTGACTGACAGAATCGCGTCTGAGGATCTGCGCTTGGTCATCTAATCTGTTGGAGTGACAGAAAACATCAACAGCTTTCTGTTACTTAAAGAAAGTTCGGTCAGGGACGTAAGGTGTCCAAGTAAAACCCCGAAGAAAAAACTAAGTTTTGACAAAGAAAACAGAGGAACCTTGCAGGTAAACTAAACCAAGAACAGGATGCAAAAACTCCAAATTCAAAATAAATAAGTGCCTAAAGGAGTTCTGACCAGTTTTGTCCCAACCAGCAGATAACTCACTTTTTCCAGCTCCTCCAGCTTCTAGTCTCCTCGGTCTGAAAAAACTCACGTTAACGAGCCACAGCGACATGTGCTCACACAAATAAGCATTTGGGTGGACAGAGGTTAAAAGTTGTGCAATGGGAAAAAAAAAAAGAGCGGTCACGGTCGAGACGCCCGAGCGTGATGCAGCAGAGGAAGTGCCAGAGATACAGACGCAGTTTTGCTGCACTGCAACTGCGTGCTAAGTTAGAAACGAGCCCTTTGGGTTGTGACCGAGGAGGCGAGAAGTGAGAAAACCTTTTACCAAAGCGTCGCTTTTAACAGCCTCTCTTCAGACTTCCATTCAAGTGTCAATGATAACGCAATCAAGAGGTTTTCACCGTTTGAAAACGGCGTCGGAAGTCTCCCCCGAAAACGCTCCGAATCGGTGTTCGACCAGGACAAACCTGTGACGCTCCTGCAGGAATCTGGATCTGTTTAGGTCGGAAAAAGGCACGCCGAGCCTTTTCAGATTACGGCTGCCGAGAGGAATACGTAACCCCGGTCGAGGGTTATTTATCTTGGCTTATGTAACAAAAGAAGGTGACATGGCTGCATTGTATTTGTGGGCCAACATGAACACGCTGACTGCAATGGCTCAAAGTCTAGCGGCCGAAAGCTGTTCACTTCTGTGCTCCTTTTTGGTGTTTGTTTTGAACTCTGAACCTTGAACAAACCGATAGTGTGCGAGCTCAGGCAGTTCATACTGTGGAACTGTGCCAGGAGCGCGTGCGTGTGTGCATGTGTGTGGAATCATGTGTTCAACCTGCAGCTAAAGTCCCTCCAGCTGCAGGTTTTGACCAGACAGGAGCGGGCGAGTTTTTTTGAGACTGACAATTAAGCCAAGAACGAAAATCTTTCACTCACTGGAGCAAAATTTATCAGGATGTTTTTCCACTCGGCCTGTTCCGAGAGTGCCAAGGTCCACCCATGGAGCCCACCACATCAAAAAACACAGCCAATGCTCCAAGGAACCATTCCCCTGTGTCTGAACCGATCAGCAGGCCTACAACAAATCCCCCCCCCTTGTGTTTTATCGCTCATACAAGCCATGCTACTGGCTGCCATTGAAGAAATGCTCCGTTCGTGTCAGTCTGTTCTGTGACACCACAAACCGCGTGTTCCTTCCGGGACGATCCGTCTGCTCGCAAAACCACAAAAGAAGTCATCTGCTGACAGAGCCGACGTGGGAGAAGCATCGGTAAAACCGGAGCGGAGTGTTATATTCTTCTTCTCCCCTCCAACACACTGCTCTCCAGCAGCTCGTCACCTCAGTGTGGTTTCATGGCCACGTTTGTGCGGCCGTCCCACCCCCCACCCCACCCCCCCTTTATCCTGCATCCTCTCGCTCCATCTGGCGCTCCGACGTGGAACGCAAACCTTCTGCACCAGGTGTTCCTCTCAACCTCCCGACAATAAATCTTGGCGCGCAGCGAACCGCTGTTGGCGCTGTCTTCAAATCAGACACATTCTAACTACTGCAATTAGCCAAGGGCAAGATTCGCATGAGCTGCGAAGACCCCCGCCCACCCCTCCCCTTCTCTCTGGGAATGGGAGGGCAATTGGCACGACCCCGTGAACTCGCACCTCGACACCTTCCAGGGACTCCAAAGAGTTTCAGCCTGGGGACGCAGCACAGGATGCACTCAGGACACACAGTAGTTGATCTAAGCCCTTGGTGCTGCGGCCTTCAAATCACTGCACGTATTCAACTAGTTCCAGTTAAACTGAGAGGGAGAAAATGACAGAGATAGACGTTGCCGTCCGAGCATCAGATTCGTTCTCGCGTCCATGTAAGAATGCGTCTCCTTGTTTCGGTTGCGTCTCCGTGTGAACGGGCCCCGAAATGACATCATCTCCTCATAGGTCCCTGCACAGCATCGTCCAACTTTTTAATCACGGTGATACAGCCGCTGCCAAGAGGGCGTTATCACAACCATCTGGGTTCCTGCCTGAGAAGTCGACACAAAGGTGAGGCTTTTACTACCTGCAACCTACGAGCTTATCTAAAGTCAACACGTCACATAAATAAAGTTGCGCCTACTAGCAGTGAAATCTAACGGAATCAAAACGCCCAACCAGTTAAGGGCAGAGGCGGAGGAGCCTGTTTAACGCTGCGGCTTCACGTTCATTCGCATTAACGTCAAACCTCATCCATCCATCCCCCTCGGTGTGTTCACTGTCCCCCCGGTGGCCCGGCGGATTTCTTTTGCCACCGAGACCACTCTGCCCCAATTTAATCTTCAAGCTGAGGGTGGAAAACTGTGTAATTAGAGGATGGATGCCGCGCTAATCCCGTTAAAGCAAAACACTGCATGACGACGAGGGGAAGGCAGCGAGTTCAAATTAAAAACCGGTGGCAAAACAATTAGGTGGCAGCCGAGCGTCACCAGTGACGGAGCAGGAATCGTCTTCATCAAAGGGAGTAGTCTCAAAGCTAGAAGAAACAGTGCTTCACAATAAAAGCATTCCTGTGTGAGGAACGACTGGGTGGGTAAATAAAATAGACACGCAGCCATGATGGAGTCTGACGTGAAAGGTTAGTGGAAAGCCAGCAGTTTGACGAATATATGTGTGAACGCAGGTTTTGATCAGGAAAAGCTAGAAAAGTTAAATACGAAATTGCCAAAACTTTCAGTTTGTAAAATAATGCAACAATAATTGCCAAAAACGACGCTTTCTGCACATTTGATGATGATAAATTATAAATTAAAATTTACCATTGTGAGTTGCAGGCACTTACAGATGTTTGACAACATTTGAACGTTGTTGGGGTTCTTCTTACACATTAAAAAGATTAATACTAGAGCAGACTGTTATAAATATTTCAATGTGTGTCCCGTGAGAAACACACACTTGGACAGGTAAAAATATGGATAATAAAATGGAAAAAAAGATGAAGCTGCTTAAAAGAAAACATTACAGTGAAAATGAAATCTTGCATTTTCTCTGCATTTTTTTCTTAAATGATTTTTTCTTCAAGTGGCATTTACATTGTGCAAAACCATTTCACGCAGTGTGCTATCTGTTTCAGGGCGTTAAAGGGTTAAAGCTTCAACGGGGCAGCTCCACGATTAGAAGAAAAACTAAAAATTACACTCTGAGAAGCATAAAAAACAAACAGCAACAGTCGCACAAAAGGCTAAAAGTTACTTTTACCTCCTTCGTTTCATTCTTATCGACAAACGCACCGGTTGAGGCTCCTCTCCGCTCCTTCTCGCAGTAAAAGTGAAACTCAAAGTCTTCGGCTATGTCATTAAAAAGAAAGTTAAAAAAAAAAAAAAGAAAGCTCTCTGAGGCTGGGAGCGGACCGTCCACGCACTGAGACCCTGGCTAGGTGAACCGGCGTGGCCCGTCCGGGCGGCTCGTTTTTTCTCTCCGCTGTGAGCTCGGTGAGACCCCGGCGGATCAGGTTTCCCTGCAGCCGTACGTGGCAGACGGACACCGGGGAGGGGGTGGGGGGTAAGAGACGCTGCGCGGCGGACGCCTCCAAAACAATCAGCACATGCTTATCGCTTAAAATGCTGCTAAAATACCTCCACGGGCGGCCCCGCCCCTCCTCCTTCCCCCCTCCGGACTGTCAGCGCGGCTCCGCAGCCCCCACCGAGCGCGTCACTCACCAAACTGTGAACGCAACATGAAAGTTTTTTTTCCCCAGAATTTTGTGGTGGCGACTCGACAGAGCCCGGCCAGTCCGGTCGGGGGGACACCAGGGGCGGTGAAATCTGATCCGACCCGAGCCGCCGCTGCCCCCTCTTATGTCCGCCACTGGCGAGAATAAAACGACCCGCTCCAGTGGGGGGAAAAAGACCCGAGCGCCGCGTTTCTATCACTTTTTTTAATCTCATTAGCTTGAGAGTTGCTACGAACTTACTTTGGTGCCGTTCGTCCGGACAGTGCGCTTGTCGGCCGCCTCTCACTTCACCGCTCCCATGTTCCGCGTGCGCCCCCCGCAGCAGCGCTCCTGCGTCCCGGTGCTGCTCGTCTCGCCCGGTCCCCCCGCGTGTCCGCGCCGCCACATGAAACCGTCGGGAGCGGGCAGCGCTAGGACACGCTCGTCTGCTCCCATCCCAGATAAACTCCCGTCTCTGGCTGCGGCTCGCTCCGCCAACCCCGCGCGAGACCACCAGCGACCAGCGAGAGCACATCCTGCCGAAGACTTTCAAAGTAAAACCACCAAAGTCTCCAGCTCAATCCTGTGTTTAAGTTTTGTCTATCAACGTACACCAGAAGCCTGGAGGAGAAAACTTGGGGAGGTGAGGGTCGTAAAATGATAATGTGGTAAATTGTAAATAACGACGACACATGTTTACCCTTTTGTCACCATGTTTGATGTATTATAAGAACAACATGCTATTTTGGCATCATTATGGGGGGGAAAACAATACAAGATTCTTTATTTACATGAACAAAAAAATGTGCAGGCCATTTGCAAACATCCATCCGTGTGTGTGTGTGTGTGTGTGTGCGTGCGTGTGTGTGTGTGTGTGTGTGTGTGTGTGCGTGCGTGTGTGCGTGCGTGTGTGTGCGTGTTTGTGTGCGTGTGTGTGCGTGTCTGTGTCTGTGTCTGTGTGTCACAGTTGTTGAGTAGTTATGTCTGTTTTACAGTTTTGTTTCTGTACTCCGTTTATTCGAAATAGTCAAACGTTTCAGTCCCACCTCTTCCAATATTTTCCAACACTTCACATCCTACAGCAAAGTTGTGCTTTTACGTGCCGAGCAGTGCTGCTGCTACTTCCGGTTGGTCCCGCCGCCTGCTGCCGGTGACGCGGTGCGCACTCTTGTGGACGCGGAACACTTTTCTAAGTTTGAAAAAAACGGAAACCTGAAATTCAGCGTTGCGCAACGAGGCGCCGTTTGATTTGGCTTCGAGTTCACATTTTGATGAAACCGATTAACCCCCCCCCCCTTCCCACTTCCCCCCTCATAACTATAAGCGGATACGCAAACTGTTCCTGCTGTGTCCTGCTCAGGCTCTGACAGCGTGGAAAATAAGCCTATAATGCAACGATGAGACAGTTTTAGGAATTATTTGACTGTGGCCCATTACAAATGACATTTAATCTAATGTCTGTTCCATTTTGGCGCGAGATTCAGATTCTCCAACATGTCTTCCTCACGGCAGCAAGAAATGATGCGCAGGACATAAATGCAACACTTTTACCCCTATCTCGGAAGTTCTTATCGCAGATTTGTGGACTGCTGTAGTGCACAGCGTCGCTATAATGAAACCTCGGGAACACGTCGGTCAAGTGTGATGAATTATGGGAACATCTGTTGCTGCTCACACAATGCACACAACCCCGCCCCCTACACACACACACACACACACACACACACACACACACACACACACACACACACACACACACACACACACACA